>JAVJGI010000057.1:36093051-36108316 GCA_035590275.1 Ibycter americanus | reverse complement strand
CTGCCTCCTGCTGATGGGCAGTGGTGAATGAATTCCTTGCTTTGCTTAGCTTGCGTGCACAGCTTTTGGTTTTGCTATTAAACTGCTTTTATTGCAACACACGAGTTTTCTCACTTTTACCATTCCGATCTTCTCCCCTGTCCCACTGTGGGGGGGTGAGCGAGCGGCTGCGTGGGGCTTAGTTGCTGGCCAGGGTTAAACCATGCCAGGGCCCCAGAGCTGAACGCAGCACTCCAGGTGGTGTCTGATGAGAGCAGAGTAGAGCGGGAGAACTCCCTCAGCCTGCTGGCCATGCTTCTTTTGATGCAGCCCAGGATATGGTGGTCTTTCGGGGCTGCAAGCACACATTGCCCACTCATACTGAGTGTTGCATCCACCAGCGCCCCCGAGCCCTTCCCCGCAGGGCTGCTCTCAATCCACTCATTGCCCAGCATGTATCCATGTTTGGGATTGCTCCAACCCAGGTGCAGGACCTCACACTTGGCCCTGCTGAACTTCATGATGTTCGCACAGGCCCACATCTCAAGCCCGTCCAGGCCCCTCTGGATGGCATCCTTTCCTTGTAATCAACCACACCATTCAGCTTGGTGTCATCCACAAAGTTGCTGAGGGTACATCTAATCTCTCTACAGCTCTCTTTTTAATTAACAAAAAGTTGGGGTAGAAGTTACCTCATTTGTGTGTTTTCAGATGACATGAACTGCCTTCCAGATACGCCTGTTCTCTCAATGGACTCTAGGAGACTAGACAACCAGCTTAGATATAGACTTCTTACAAAGCAGATGCCTAAAAGGAGGCAGCAGTAATATTGCTGGGGACAGAGAAGACAGCATAGGTGGAGGGGGGCAAGTATATTTGTTTATTGTATTAAAAGTACAAAAGATATGCAGAAGACAGATTTTCACAATGGTACAGATGTAAACAGAGATACTTCCACTTATTGCTAACTGGAGGTTGTATGATTAAACCAGTCACTGACACTCACATATCAGACAATGTTAGGATCTCAAGACAGTGATTTCAGACAGGATTTTGCAACTTCCCTGATAAGCCCACAGGATGCAATTTCTTCCCTAGAGAGACTCTGCAAACTACTGTGAAGTGATTATTTAATTCTTTACAAAAATAACCCTAAACCTCATGATGACGGAGGGGGAAAGGAGAGACTGAAGAGCTAATTAGAGACAGAAGCATTTTAATTTGTGATGCCTATTTTATAATATTGGGGGAATTCTCTTTTTTTCATTAATACTTCTTTTAGTTTGCAGCTAGTTCAGATATTCTTCAGGCTAATTTACCATTTGAAGACTGCAGCTACTTGTTACAGACTCAATTGCTTGATTGTTTTTTTTTTGAACTTGTAAGTGACCTATATTTCCTGTCCAATAGCAAGTTTAAAGAGGCAATTCTGGAACTGAGGACTGCTTACATCGTATCTGGAAGAAAAGTGCTTGAGGTAAGAAATCAATAACTGAAAAATGTGTGTTACCTTTGAAAACAAAAATCTCTTTCTAACCATGCCTTTTCTTCATACCTGGAAAGAAACATCATTTGTGATTTTGTACTCTAGTGCAACGTATCTCTGCTCTTTGCTGGTGATGCCACATTCACTACCAATCAGTAAATTTGTATTTTATATATAGCAATGATTTACACTGAGGTTCTTCTACACTGCCAAAACAACACCTCAAAATCAATAAAAACTCTGCTGTTATAAATATTCAACATTTTAAAATAATATTTATTTGCTGGAAAGTTTTTCACTTTGTAAAGGTAATATTATGTGAGAGTGATGAAGAAAAATTGCAGGCTGATGATGCTTTGGGAGGGCAGGTGAATTAATAAAAGGAAAAAGAGATGTGGTTACATGTTACGGAAGGGGTAGCGTCTCCCCTTCCAGTTAAACAGGAGTAGGTATGCTTTGCTAAAGTCCCAGTGAGACTTCCATAAGAGGTAAACACTGTCTATGTAAACAGAAAAAGTGAGCTGTATTTAATTGTAGCCATGATATTTTCTTCAAATGCACACAGAGCATATTTTATAGGTAGGTTGTTAGACCAAAGGATATGGTTAGGAAAAACAGGCAGGGTTCTGGTACATTTAAAAACTTCAACGACTTTGTGCAGAAGACTTCTTTCTCAAAGTATGCCAGTCTGGTTATCTAAAGGGAGTACTGCTCTCAGCATACTTGTGGGACCTTCTAAGATGGTTTTAAACTTTCAGGGGTGCAGTCCTTGATCAGCATATTAAGTAAAACATGGTACCAACATTCTGCCCTGAACTCTGCTACTATTACTTCTTGGTCTATGCTTCTTAAATTAAATATCAATGTTAAAAGAAAAACCCTATTAAGAATCCCTATTTTTGTGTACGCTTTCCTTTGCAAACTGAATTTTAGGTCTAGTGAGAAACTCAGGCCTGCTGTAAAGGAGATGGAAGCAGTGAAGAATCAGTGTCCTCCCCCAGTATTGCATTTGGGTTCTTGAAATTGATTTAAAACAAAAAAAAAAGAGGAAAAAAAAAGAGGCAGATTCTGCAATGACCTAATCCAAGCATTAAAAACTACCTCTTTCGTTTCCTCTTCTAAAGAACAATGACTTGCCTTAGGCCTGTTCTGAAAAATGCTTTAGATGCTCCTTTCCATCTGTTGTTTGGTCTTTCAGAGCCCATTAGGGTCTCTAGAACTGCTCAAAGTGGTACTGCCCTACACTTGCCTCTGTCATAATGCTTTAAAATTGGAAACTGACCTTGGATGATGGGTCATGTAGCACAGTACTGTCGTCAGACCATTCTTACTAATGTCATTTTAAATATTCTATCAACAGTAGTGCGTACAAGACAAAATAGGCCAGCTGTTCCCAGATGTTGATGGAATGCCAGAAGCCCAAGCTGATAGTCTGAAATGAACAATTGGAGGAAGCACTTACTGCTTTCCCATTCAACATCTGAGACTCAGGCAGTGCCAAACTATAAATATCTTCAGCTCAAGCTGCTTGAAGTCAGTGGATTAGCATTAACAGTGAACAATCATTAATGCATTAAACTCTCACATCATCACAATTAGCGGACCTGCTTAGAAAGCAAAAAAAGTATAGAATAACTGCCTCTAAGGAATGAAATCTTTGAATTGTATGTTGTGATTCTGTGCTCAAAGAATAAAATTTTTGCAGTTTTGTTCTTACAGCTCTTAACAGGTTCTTATTTTAGATCACTTCCAAAATCTCAGCATCATGCTTTCTGGAGTTATTCATTGCATGTGGGAAAGGGCAACTCTAAGGAGTACCTATAAAAAGCCCCAAATCCCGAATCTTCCCAATTCCTATTCAGTGTGATCTCTCCATTACATTGCTTTTAACATTAATCTTGTCATGCATTTAGGTAGTTCCAGTTATGCCACTATAGATAGAGGCTAAAGTATGGTGTATCTGATAAGGTACCCAACTTGTATTAACTATCCAAAGAGTAGTCTTTCACATGAATTTTCAAAGCAGTCATTGACAAACTCAAAGCCATGAAAGCTGTTTTTCCTTGTAATTTCCTCCTGACCCTCATCCACTAAACAAACTATTCTCTTACCATCTTTTTGTTCTTTTGTAATCATTCTTTTCTTCTTTCCATGCATATTTTATCTTTTGGGTGCCAAGTCATACTTCACAAGGGAAAGAAATCACAAGGAAGTAGCAGGAAGTTACCTGAATCTGTTGGGAGGATACTGTTCTTTCTCACATTGGAAAGGAAATTAAAAAAATTAATGTCCATATCTTCAAACAAACTTGCTTAAAAATAATGGCCTGTGCTTATGGGTTCCTTCAAAGAGAAAGCTGGGGAATTAATGACTTCAAATACAGTATCATTTTAAAGAAGTTGATCAGTGTTGTGTCTGGTCTCTTTCAACCCATAAGATTTTCATGTGTATACTTCTATCAGATAATGTTTAGCAATACATTTTTTATTTGAAATATAGAAGCCAATGTATGGAGAGGCTTCAGATGGAGATTTGCACATTCCCTTACTTAGTAGATAAGGGCAAGATTAGTGGGACATTTTAATTACTGCAAAATTATTTCTCAGATACAAGAAATAGCATACTATCTGTGCAAAAGTGACAGAGTTGTTTCCAAAGGGCAGTCTGAATGACAGGATGATTTCCAAAGCTGTATCCTCTTTGATGTGTGCAGTGATCTTAATCTGAATGGAGTTTCCAAATAGAAAATTGAGCACAACAGAATAGTTTGCCAACTTTGAATCCACTATGATCTACTTATCAGTGGATAAGCACCTATGCTTTTCAGCTGGAAATAAAGAAAGAAAACTTTTTGATTTGCCTTTTAAAACAAATATATAGAATCATAGAATCATTTAGGTTGGAAAAGAACTTTGAGATCATCAAGTCCAACTGTTAACCCAGGACTGCCAAGTCCACCACTAAACCATGTCACTAAGCACCGCATCTACACATGAAGCATTGCTTTTCTTTATATCTACTCTCTTTATCTTTACAACATTGTTCTGTGTTTAGATTTCGAATTAAAACACATGGTTTGATTTAAGAGCAATTTCAACATCACCAGCTAACCTCAAAGCACTCTCCTTCTTTGTGCCATGTTCTTTACAATGGGGCTGTGACTGTTCATACAGACCCTGGCACTCTAGTATCTTATGCCAAGAAAAAAAGAAATAAACTGCTGCGGTTATTTAGATGTTATGAGAAGTGGTCTGAAAGGAAGAAAGGCTTTTCAGACACAAAAAATTTCCATTTATCATGGTAGAGTAAAACATTCTGAAACATTGTCATGAAGTAGTTTTGAACATAGCTGTAACAGTTTCTTTGGTTTTTCAAATGAGATTGGGCACTCACTATTTTAATACCTACAATACCGTTAGCACTTACTGAAACTTGGCTTAAGATGCTACTTAATCCAAAGCTTCCTGGAACCAACAACTTTTCTATTGAACTTAAAACTAGTTTTTTCCTTTCTGAATATTTCTGCCAGTATTTAGGACCTTACAGGGCATTTCTACAGAAGGCACCTGAAAGGATCCATGGTGCACTTGCTAAACTGTTCCCATTTGCACTGCATGGCAAGTTTTTGTTAGTGGGGGATCTACAGGGGTGCCTTCTGTGAAAACCTGCTAGAAGCTTCCCATGTGTCTGATGGACCCAGTGCCAGTCAGCTCCAGGATGCACTGCTGGCCAAGGACAAGCCCATCAGCAACAGTGGTAGTGCTCCTCTGTTGCTCCTCTATTTAAGAAGGGGGAAAAGAAAACCGCACAACTACAGCCAGAGACAGGAGTGAGAATATGTGAGACCAACTGCTCTGCAGACACCAAGGTCAGTGGAGAAGGAGAGGGAGGAGGTGCTCCAGGCACCAGAGCAGCAATTCCCCTGCAGCTCATGGAAAAGCCCATGGTGGAGCTGACATCCACCTACAGCCCAGGGAGAACCCCACACCAGAGCAGGTGGATGCCCAAAGGAGGATGTGAGCCCATGGGGGACCCACGCTGGAGCAGTCTGTTCCTGAAGGACTGCACCCCATCCACGCTGGAGCAGTCTGTTCCGGAAGGACTGCACCCCATGGAAGGGACTCACACTGGAGCAGTTTGTGAAGTATTGCAGCCCATGGGAAGGACTCACGTTGGAGTTCGTGGAGAACTGTCTCCCATGGGAGGGACCCCACGCTGGAGCAGGAGAAGAGTGTGAGGAGGAAGAAGCAGCAGAAACAACGTCTGATGAACTGAATGCAACCTCCATTCCCTGTTTCCCTGTGCCACTTGAGGGGAGGAGATAGAGATATTGGGAATTAAGTTAAGCCTGGGAAGAAGGGAGGGGTTGGGGCAAGGTGTTTTTAAGTTTTCATTTTATTTCTCATTATTCTACCCTGATTTGAGTGGTAATAAATTAAACTAATTTTCCCCAAGTCAGGTCTGTTTTGTTCGTGACAGTAATTGCTGAGTGATCTCCCTGTCCTTATTTTGACCTACAAGCCTTTAATTATATTTTCTCTCCCCTGTCCAGCTGAAGAGGGGGAGGATAGAGCAGCTTTGGTGGGCACCTGGCATCCAGGCAGGGTCTACCCAACACACCTTTACATTCTTGTGAGGTAACATACGAAATCTGGAGTGTAGACATATCCACAAGGTCGGAATTAGCATTGATACCATTTGTACATTCAAAGGTAAAAATGAGGGCTGTGTTCATAATGCTCAGTAATAACAGTGGGACTATCCTGTTTGCCTGTACTACTTGTCCACCGCATATAAAAGCTACATAGTTTTCTGCAGATTCCAATCAATTCTGCTTTTGGGATCATTTCCAGCCTTAGCACTCTAAGCATGCTTACACAGATTGAAAGATATGTCTAGCACACAGCAACCAACAAGGACTACTTTGCTTTCTGTGTTCCCCAAAGTGAAATCTTTATTCTGTTTAAATCAAAGGGGGCTCTTACATCTAATGACAAAATAATCTGACCCATGTCTTCATTCTTGCCGCATAGGAGAACCTGAATTTAGAAGCTCAGTATTACATCTGAGTCTGGACAGGTCACCTTGTTATGCAAAGGCCGATGCAGGTGAACACAAAGTAAGTAGATCTCTTGCAGGAAGATTAAGACATGATAAATTTCCTGCCACTTCTTCTTCCCCAAACCTGTACTTTTTCTGCTCTCCTTTGCTCCCCTCCACACTGCGAATCGCTCGTTTCTACATCTCTATAGCAAGTTGGGTCAGGAAACTGACACAGCTGAAAAGTAACCAAAGGAAAGAAAGAAGGTTCATTTTGCATTTACCTACACAGCTGCTAGCACTAGCCCAAAGGGAGTAGGAGGACATGCAACCAAAGCAGGGAGTGGTGGAGAGATTGTCACTTTTAATGGCAGTGAGCTTTTCTGTTGGCTTAGGTGGCTATAAAACCACAACCTAAGCAATGCCTGGTCATCACTTAGAGAGGAAAGAAACCCTAATGGGGAAGATGAAGCAATTAAAAGCCCCACTGTGGTTTTGTACTGGGTCTGGCTGAGCGCCATAGCAGCCCTCATAGTGCTGTGCTTTCTATTGGTAGCTGGAAAGGTGGCCATAACACACCAGACAGCATCAAGGCTGTCTCTCCAGCCTTCCCACCCCCCTCCCCAGCAGGCTGGGGGTGGGCAAGATCTTGGGAGGGGATGTAGGCAGGACAGCTGACCCAAAGTGCTCAATGGGATATTCCACACCATGTGACATCTGCTCAGCAATAAAAGCTAAGAGAAAGGAGGAGGAAGGGGGGCATTCATTATTTAAATTTGTCTTCCGGAGCAACCACTATGCGTGCTGAAGCCCTGCTTCCCAGGAAGTGGCTGAACATCACCTGCTGATGGGAAGTAGAGAATAACATCTTTTGTTTTCCTTTGCTTCCACATGCAGGACTTTTGCTGTTGCTTCATTAAACTGCCTTTATCTTGACCCACAAGTTTTTTCTCATCTTATTTTCTCTCCCCCTGTTCTGCTGAGGAGGGGAGGGATAGAGCGGCTTGGTGGGCACCTGGCATCCAGCCAAAGTCAACCTGCCACAAGTTTAGTCTGTGCAGATGGGTATAGACTTTTGAGTCTGTAGAAATGGGTATTGGAAAAGTTTTAAACAAAAGTTCACTTTGCAAGGTGAAAAGAAGACAACAGTTGGTTTTGAAGTACATGATAAATTGAATGCCTTTTAGTTAAGTTGGGCAATGGCAACTGAATTCTATGAAACCAGGGAGAATGGCACTCCATACAAAAGTGATATGTAAGAAAACATTTCTATTTTTTAAAAAGCACAAAACCAGTGTGTGCCTAACCTCATTAAAAAAACAAACAAACCAGTCTTACGATTTTGAAGGGCTGAACACCTACTGAGAGAGTGGATCAGGAGCAGGTTCTGGGACAAGAAGCTCAGAGACGTTACTGGGGTTGGGCAGGGGGAGCGGGGAACACAATGAATTCCTGACAGAACAATAAGACTTTGTCAGGGACAGTAAGTCAGAGTCTGTAATGAAGCTAAGTGAGAGTTCACGGCACTCTGTAACTGAGCATCCGATCCTACAAGAAACAATATCTGGGGAAGACTGTTACGGTTTATCCCCAGCGGGCAGCTGAGAGCCACGCAGCCACTCACTCACACCCACCCAGCCACCCCCCCCACACCCACCCCCAGTAGGATGGGGGAGAGAATCAGGAGGGCAGAAGTGATAAAACTAATGGGTTGAGATAAAGACAGTTTAATAGAGAAAGCAAATGCCAGACACTCAAGCAAAGCAAAGCAAGGAATTCATTCACCACTTCCCACAGGCAGGCAGGTGCTCAGCCATCTCCAGGAAAGCTGGGCTCCATGACGTGTAAGAGTTACTTGGGAAGGCAAATGCCGTAACTCCAAATGTTTCCCCTTCCTCCGTTCCCCCAGCTTTTATTGCTGAGTGTAATGTTATATGGTATGGGATATCCCTTTGGGGTCCTGGCTGTCCTGGCTGTGACTCCTCTCGACCTCGTGTGCACCCCCAGCCAACTTGCTGGGGGCACAGCTTGAGAAACAGAGAAGGCGTTGACACTGTTCGGGCACTGCTCAGTAGCAGCTAAAACAGTAGTCTGTTATCAACACTGGTTTAGACACAAATCCAAAGCACAGCACCATACAAGCTGCTATGAAGTAAAATTAACTCTCTTTCAGACAAAACAAGTATAAATAGTTAGATGGGTGGAAGGTACATACAATAAGAAAATGTAGAGACATATATATGGTCAAGTCAATTCTTAATATACAAGAAAATCAGCCAAGAAATAAAATTCAAGAGTTTCTAAACATCAGCAAAGTACGTTCATTGTTCAAAGATGACATCAGCCACGTGCTAAAATGACTTCTTCTGGCAATGGAATAAGGCTGGACAACTGTGGCATTTATGCAGCAAACACTGGAGGCAAAAAGTGTCCTAGCAAAGCAGAAAGTATGGTAGAAGAGGTGAATAAGACTAAGAGTGATGAGCTTATCCTGAACTAGCAGTACCATCAGAATTTAAATGAATTATTTCTGTTCTGCGCACTTTCCCCTTCAGCTACCACTACGATCAAAACAATGGTCTAAATCAAAATCATTCACAGGTTAATCAACCAGCAAGGTAGCCTAGATTGTTGCTCTTTGGTCATAAACTGTGCCTAAATTCTAAGATCTCAGCATTGTCCCATTCCCAGAGTGAGCTTGATCATTTATCCTGTGACTTCAGTTTGATTAGAAATCAACATCTAAAACATAGTTGTCTTCTTCATTAAAAACTATCACTTCCTCCTGATTGCCGCCTTGGTTTTATGGTGGGTTATAAAATGTTGATATAAATATTAGTGATTAATAATTAACAAGATTATCAGAATAATTATGGTCAAATAATTTTCTCTAATGAAATGTTTTTTTATCAATGACAACTGATATTTTTTCAGAAGCTGAATTAGGACAGATAGCTTGAATGAGCAATGGTATGAAGCCTTGATCATACATAATATGTAGAATACATCTAATATCATGTTTAACTTGCATCAGTTATCAAATGGTTTATATTTTTCCTTTTGTTTTAAGGAGGTTGTTCTGGCAAATGAAGGCTACAAAAAGATGAGCTCATTAGGAAGAGTCAAGGGCAGACAAGGGAGAATGTACACATGTATATTTCATTAAGCCAATAAAAATGGTATATAAACCACTACAATGTCAGAAGCAATTTACTGCTACTCAGGATTGAACTCTACTGAAAATTTCATGAACATCGATCAGGATTATTTTGTGGGACCACCTATAGACATGTTACAATTGATTTATTTTCCTCTCTATTTTGATAGACTTCTATGTAACCCCTGTAAAGTAAGTGCCATTGGATATTTCACAAGACAGAAGGCTTGTTTTTCTATCCACCCACACTTCCTTTTAAATCAAGTCATTGACTAATTGAGGGCATCAGCAATTAATGAAAAGGTGAGACACTTTTCACTCACTTGTTGGAAAGTCACTGTCTTTTTAGCAGTGTTTTAGGATTTATGACCCCAACCTACAGGCCGTAACAAGAGGCATTTTCGTTTTGGTTTATATGTGTACCATTTCACACATTATCAACAAATATGACGTAGTGAAGAACCACACACAAGAACAATGAGTCACGGCTTTTTTTCAGTCAGCAGGTTTCAGAGGAATAGAGCTTAAAAGTGAATAGCCACTATTTGTCCCTGTCACAAAATCTTCTTAGAGGTTTGGAGGGAATAGGGCGTGAAGGAGTGAGTCACTGATGTCAGATTTTACTACTGGATAATGTAAAAGTTATGTTAGAATTATGATAGGTTTGCATCTCTATTTATGAATGATTAAAACTTTTTTTTGAAACCATATTCTATATTATGTGCTTTTTTTTCTTGGAATTGCTCATAAAAGACATAATCTAACTACTGAAATGTGCTTCTCAGGTTATCTCCTTGCTGCAGAGTTTTCCTATCCTTGTCATAGTACCTGCACAAACTTCCAGTTCTTTCAGCATGGATTCAAAACAGAATCACTTGTCATTTAGGTTTAGGTATCTGAATTACAACCTACTGGCACAGGACACTGTGCAGCAAAGCAGCATGATGGGAGAAGTAAATCATAGCAAAAGCAGCGTGGGTGCCCATCTTAGCTAAAAGAAACGTGAATTCCACTGGCTGTCATATATGATCATGATCTGTGATCTGTGTGGTGCAGTACTGGAAAACAAGAGTTCTGGTTTTTATGCCTGACTTGGACTACAACTGATTCGTTCCGTATCTCTAGATGGACACAGTAGTCTTGTCCCCAGATTTCAGTTCTTTGGGTGCAAAGTGTTCCTCAGATGTAAGACATAAATAATACTAGATAGCTTGTATCCGTGTATTGGCTTTTATCATTGAGTTTAAATATTAATTACTAGTCAGATGCTGCTGCTATGTGCCAGCCTCCATCATACTACTCTAGATAAAAACTTACTGATCTCAGTAGCTTGTGGACAACAGTACTTCTTAGATTGAGGGTGTCAGAATTAGGCTTTGATAGGTTTATACCTGCAACACAGGACATCCTCCAGTTCAAAGCCATAACTAAGAAGGTGTTTTTGAGGCCACCGGGAAGCTGTTGAAGAATAAACTTTGCATATACAGGAAGCTGGGAGATTTCATTCAGGTAATGATTGCAATAAAAATTATAATATTAAAATTATTACTAGGTTATGTTTACTGTTCAAAGTGATTTTTTTTAATAACTGAGCAGTCTCTGGTTCTTTCTCTATCTCTGACTAAATACAGAATCATATTCCAAGTAAGTGCAATTAACAGCACATATGCAAGCACAAGAGTAGAAATAGATCATAATGAATCATTATGGTTTGGAAAAGAACAATGAATCATGACAATACTGCCTATTACAACTAAAAAAAAAGGGGGGGGAGGGGGGGGGGGAAGCCATATGAAGGAATCAGACCACCTCCTGCAAACAGCCTCTGTGTCACAGCAAAGAAGAAGTGACTTGACAAGGTCTTAAGACATGTTCAGAATAGGAGGGATCCTGCCCTTTCATTGCTCCACTAATCACAAGACATGTCAAGATCCAGAGAGCTCTAAGAGTAACAAAAACGCAAAACTTAAAATATTGGCAAGACACCTTCTCTGAAGTCACCCCACAATGCATTGTTTTGAGACTTTCCTTCTGTAGAATACACAGCAGTTGCAGATATGAGAAGGCAGGAAGGAGGTGTTGCTGCTCCTCTGGTGCTTGCATTGCATCATCATTGTTCTTCATTCTTCTTGCAACAGAGTCAGCACCGATTCAAGAGGCTGTTTAATATCCAGGGGACTTCTACTGTGCTTCAAGTTCAGCATGTGCTCCGTTCCCCTCCTCATCTGGGTTGCACCACTGCAAACCCTTTATATTGGTGAATACTGAAATCTCCCTCTTTAACAGGAAGCACATATTCAAGTCTCAGCAAACTGCGTATGTCAGTCAGTAGGTAAGCCAGGGTCATATGAAATCAGACAGAAAGTTAGTCTGCATTGTCTCAAGGTAGAGTCTGTACTCTGCCTTGAAGTCCCAATCTAAATTATTAAATCATCACTATGCCAGGTGTCTGCTGAGTTTCTGTCATAATGCCAGGATTACATCTGAATCAGACCTCCCAGATGACTTAGAAATCCTCTTTGCATGGCACCTTAAATACAGGTGCTATTTTGGGGGAGGTTAATACCAGGAAAACCCCTTATCCAGTTAATTCCATGCAAAATGAAGCTTTGTAATGGAACTTAGCCACTTCCTGTAGCCTACTTGGCCTCATAGTATGTACTTCAGTGCCATCCAGTGTTAGACAGAAGGTCTTTTGCCTAAAATAGGTAACCTGTGCTGCTTTAATACTACAGTTCCTGATTTACCACTTCAAGTTTACAGCACGTGTTCAATATCCACCCACTTACTGTTTCAAGATCTTTTAGAAACATTCACATTTTAATCCAGTTACTGAATTTCAAATGCTAAACCTAGAACAGGAAGAGGATCATAGTGATCTGAGAGATTCTGTGTTCTGAAAAAATAAAAGATCGTTTGAATCCTATTTGTCTTAGTGGCAGTTCAGATGAGTTGCAAAGAACGTGCTCCGTTTGTTCATTTTTGGAGGGGAGGTCTATCCTATCTGGAGGACGTGGCTGTTTCAGTCTTAAAAGACTGAAAACTTACCCTGTAACCACTTCCTTGCACAGGAAGCCCTACTAAAGTCTTCTTTTGAAGGAAAGCATTTTTCCAGAATGTTTAAAAAAAAAATCACTGCTTATTCTTCCATTTGAACTGGCAGAGAAAGAGACCATGGCATTTCACTTTGCTGACTTTAAAGACGATGATCTTCAGTCAGCGTTGAACTGCTGTATTAGATTTTTTTCATGATCTCTAGTAGTTCAGACTCACTTCACAGGCATTCTTAACTAGTATGCATTACTTCTGAAACAATATATGAAGACAACAACTAGATGAATGACATATGAACATTCTTTAACTTCACAGCCACGTTAATCCAGTGAAGGCTTGGAAAGCCAGGTCAGCACCACAGCAGAAGCCGAGAAAGAGGAAGGAAGCAAAGCACAGTTAAGAAAGGAGCAGTGCAAGGGAGTCTGATGGGCTGAAGTGGGAAGTGAACTCTGCTCTGCCAGAAAAGCAAGGAAAAGTGCTGTCAGAGCCATAAGCTCTGCAGAGCCATAAGCTCTTCTAGGAACCTTCACCCAGCACTCCCAGCCCCTCAGCTCGGAAGCCCACCTGAACTCAGGCTCAGGCACCAGTCCTAGGCTGAGCTATGCTGTAGGAGTGCCCGTCTCCGGTCCTGTCTCCTGCTGCTGCTGAATTGTTTGGGTTTCCTGGGCTGACATTGGACATGGATCATGAGACTGTGCTTCTGGAGTAAGCACATGGCAGGGCCCAGGGAACACAGTGGGGTGGAGCCCCAGTTCACACTGTCTTTGGGTTTTCAGAGCATGAAGCTTGTCTGTCCTGTCTGAAACAGATCACAGATCCCTGGGGGTAGCTCATGCTTCACTTGTGCCAGCTAGTAGCCTCACTTGCTTTTTAGTGCTAGGAAAACATTCATGACAGTAAGAGAAATTGACAAGAGAAATTTGTGTCTTGAGCCAGATGCTTAAGGGTAGGCAGTGTGGAGAACACAGCAATGCACTCCCAAATCAGTAAATTTCTTATGTGTATGATATTCTCCTAGTACAACCAGGTTTCGTTTTTGAAGCGTTATTTTTCTTCAGAACTTAGAAGTCTAATTTTGAAAACAAGTGCAGAATTAGCAACTATATGAACACCTTCAATTAAATTTAATACAGATAGTAAGTTACATAAATAAGCATGTAACTAACCATTCATCCTAGTGTTTCTATAAAGTCGATATTATTCTTCCATTTACATTTGTAAAAGGCACACCACAGAGAAAATCAGTATTTTTAGAGTAAAAACCATTGCATTTTAAATTGACAACTGTAAACCCTGATTTTCACATTGATAAGATATAGGTAGAGCTCCTGTTGCCTACACTTATTTCTGAAGTGTGGTCATAAACAGAAGAATAAAGACCCTGGCCATACTTACAGAATGAACGTTAAGCCCTTGAAATAACCCATTCAACATGAGTTCCTAATGCAAAGTTGTAGCCAAGAGTGTAAATGTGATTCTTGCATGTGTAACTAGAGAAAGATCAAATAGAACAGGGAAATAGCACTACTTTCTGAATAATAATCATGTAGTGAGACCATTGGTTGGCACATATTTTAAATGTTTTCTGCAGAATAAGCAATGTGTAAAGATGTAGCAAAGATGCATTGAGGTCCACTCATGCCTTTCCTCCCCATATGCACACCATGACTTAGAATTAAAGTCCTGTCTAGCTCACAGCCTTGATTACCTGCACAGGGGGAACTATTTGTCAGTCATAAATGCCAGGCTTTGAAACTGAATCTAGACAATTTCAATAGAAAATATTGAAAATCTTGAGTTGTAAGAGTTATCAATCGTAGGGCTACTGTACTGGATTCTCCATCACATCAATTCTTCAGCCCAGGTTCAGTACCTTTTTAAATACAAATTGTGAGATTTTAAGCTGCAAGTTCTGTTTTGTTCAACAACAAACAGCCATGAAGGAAATCTGACTGTCATTCTTCAAAAGCTAGGATTGGCCGAATTACAGATAATCATTCTTTTACCAAGGGAGTTATCCTGTTTCAGGAAGATGTCAAATCAGCGCTCTGCAATAGGTTCAATATTGTTTGTTTGGACTCAAAAACCCTGTTGTTTGGAGTTCGAACCATTTCTCTATAGCATCTGACACAGATATCAGAATAGGCTGCTAGTCTGGTAAGCTTATTCTTTCAAAAAGACGTAAGCCTTAAATTTCCCCAGCGTTAAATATGCTGTAAAACAGCGCTACAGAAAGCTGGACTTCTATATAGCTGAGAAAGATGCAAATATTAACCCATTTATCCCAGACCTAAAAACCTCAAGATATCCCCACAATATCTTCAACCAGCTGGACTCTGCTTCTCTGGCTTTGGACCTACCTGTTTGGAGACATACTGCTTTCACATACTAATTTCATATCCAGTTTTAATCACACAAAGCAATCCAGTGGTGATGCAAAAACTCATGTATAATGGCACACAACTACTGAAATTGGTTCTCTCTGCATTCCTGAAGATAACAACAAAAACTTAACAGAGCTGCAATACAACTGAATTGATTTATAAATA
>JAVJGI010000057.1:36072971-36084838 GCA_035590275.1 Ibycter americanus | reverse complement strand
AAAAGTGAAAACCTCTTTTATAACTTGTCCAACATAAAAGATGTATTTGCACAATTGATGTCTTCAAAGACTGAGATTTGGTGTATTTTTCAGTGCCACTGCTTTAATGCTTAAAGAGGTTTTCTTTCATAGTCTTGGTGCATCAGTGCACTGTATGCTGGGAAGTACTTCTGGAGGTGGTAGAAAGCACTCCTCATTGCAGCTCCACCCCCAGGTGCTGTGCCAGAGGAGAGAAGAACAATTGCTGTTTATCCTTGGAAAGTCTCCATCAGCTTCACAGAGCTGTGTCAGCTTTCTTGAACTCCTGGGGAGACCAGTGTGACCAAGGGGTCAGTCCCACACCACAAGTAACCGCCGACGCTCGTATCAGAAGGAAAGATAATTTGACTTTAATAAGACCACCAGAAATAAATTAGGTAATATACCGCAGTTGGTTGAGCAGGGCAATCACCAGCTTCCTCTGCTTTTCACAACTGTAGTTCAAGGCAATACTTTTGCATCTAGACCACCCTCTATTTCTGCACTTGAGTATCACTGCTCTGATTTTATTTTTTCACTTTTCTATTCCATCTTAGAGAGAAAAATTGTATGGTACTTACACCAGATAGAGTACTGCCTGTTTCATAGATATGTGGAGTAAAAAATATAAAACAAAACCAAAAAACCCAGACATAAAAGTGTATCAAATACAAATGCTGGTGCAATGTCTGAACTGATACACAGATATGAATCAATACACTGATATTTATAATTACTAACAAGCCAGAAAAATAGAACAACCCTAAAACAGTAGCAAGGAAAATCTTGTTAATAGCAAGCATCTGTCATGAAATGACTATAATGGCAATCCTACGTGCTGGTCACCAGTCACTTTGCAGTTACAGAAAAAAGACAGTAATACGCATCCCTTTTCTATAGAAAAGGGGGTTTTGAAGGGCTGGTACTTACTAGCCAGACATGTCTCCATCTGTCATAAATAACTTCTGTCTATGGTAAGAATTTTCTAGTAGTCTTCTACACCTGTCAGGTTTCTCCTGTACACTATTGTGATGACTTTTTGGGGAATAGAGGGATCCAATTCACTGAGCACAAATCTATTCAGAGTAATATAAGACATAATCTTATCTGAAATTCTGTGACACTTACTTGCTACTGCGCTTTAAAAACACTGACTCCAGCATCTTGTTCATTCTTAATTGCTCTCCCTCCTCGTCTAAATATGTTTTTTACGAGAACACTATACCATTACCTCAAAGTCTCTAATTCTTCTTGCCTAGCTTGACTACATTCATTTCTGATACACTTCACCTCTTTAATGTTGTGCCTGAGATGAATGGTTTCTTATTGATGTCTCTGGCTCATATAATTCCAGCTACATTTTACTTGCTGCTCACTACTCCCTGTGGCTTCCATGTCATAGCAAAGTGATCTTTCAAAAACTCTTTCCATTTAAATCAAGAGCATTTGGAAGTTGAACTTTATATCATTCCTTCAACATTTGTTTGTTTCAGAGAAAGTGCTGTGTGTTTTTATCTGGTTTTCCTTCCATACAGACACCCAGAACTGGGTGATCTCTACAGTCTTAATCTTTAATAGGAGCCTGTCAGATTTACTTTTAATGATGGCTCTGTAACTATCCTGGGAAGCTTCTCTCTACATTTCTCCCCAGAACTTCACAACCGTTGAAGATGTCTCTGCTCCAAAGTATTCATCCTAGCTTCCAAACCTGCCATATGCTTGGGGAAGGCTTTGGGAGTTCAGTGAGTGCTAAGTGCACACCTAAGGAGTGAAAGCTTATTTCTACTACTGATAATTATGTATTTTAATACAGAATGATACTTCCTTCAATTTTTTTCCAGTTATCTGTGCCACAACCAATTTATCTGAACACTAAGCATTAACA
This sequence comes from Ibycter americanus, assembly GCA_035590275.1. Classification (NCBI taxonomy): domain Eukaryota; kingdom Metazoa; phylum Chordata; class Aves; order Falconiformes; family Falconidae; genus Ibycter; species Ibycter americanus. Next base: position 36,082,935 of record JAVJGI010000057.1, on the reverse strand, counting down.
ATGATAGTGATCCTGAATCAGTAATTATGGTAGGCTTTAAGAGTAGTCTTTACGTGATTTGTATAAATTCAGAAAATTTGAAAGTGCAAACTACATGTGGATTTAAAGAGTTTTATTTGTTTATCTTCACCAGAATTACAGATTTCTTCTTAGATACTAGAAAGCCATATAAATGACATGGTGTATTTCTTACACAACTTATCAGACAGATATCTTGATGTATGGATAACTGTAAGGAAGTATGATCCTAAAGAGTCAGGAATGCTGACATTTACTTCTGTTTCCCTCACCTATTTATTCTGACCTTGAGTGTGCTTCTTTTGAAGATCCCTTCTGTAAAAAATAAACTAGTAATGTTTATCAACCTTATATGACATGACTGAGTCTCACTCAGCACAAATGCATAAATATACACTGATCTGTCAGTGAAAACACTCATAATGAATACAAGGCAATTTTGTTATTCTAATGAGACATAGTGTCTCCATTTGCAGAGTACAGCATTACATGGCCTCTGCTTCACAAAGTCTGAAATGTGTTAACATAAAAATAAAAGTATTTAATTTCTGGAATACACAAATCAGTGATTACACCTGTTTTAAATCTTCCCATATGGATCATCAGTATAACACATTTGCCCAACAAAACTATCCAAACACACTGCAGAGCTGCCTCAAATTGAATTAAGTGAACCACAAAGAATAACCTGAAATAAAACTAAACAACTCAGATTATGATGACCAAAACCTCCTAATTTCACTATAAACCAAAAGTGAAAACAAAACAAAAAATTAGAGAAATGCTTCACTATTGTTCTTTAGCCATTCTGCTTTGTGATGGCTGTACATACATGATTATATAAATATATATGTGCCTGTCTGTATTCTTATCCTGAGTAATCAAGCCGATTTCTCGCTTTCTGCCCAGAAGTGACGTAATGTGGTTTTGTTTGTGTGCATGAGATAAAACATAGGTATACACCATAATGGTTTGTTAGTGTACAGGACTGAGCTCTTATTCCCATGACAAGAAAATAATGGTTACATTCTGATGGTCTCATATCGATGTTAATGGTGCCCAGGATATAGTTCAGACTGCTCTGGTGCTGCTTTTTCAGGTGCAGGTACTTGAAACCCCTGGTGATGGCAGCAGTGGTGAGAGTGCACAGGTGCGTTTGTGCACCCGTAAATACATAAGTGTGCATGTGAGCAGAGGTCAGCAATGAGCGGAGACCTGTTCAAAGAGCAGGAGACAGACACAGGCTGGAGAAAGACTAATGAAAGCAGAGCAGGTGAGTTCCAGCACAAGAAATTTGAAAGGAAACAACCATAGCTGTTAGTGCACATTCCCAGACAACACCAGAGGAGGTCTCTATTTAGTAGCCACTGCAAATCCTAAAAAAATGACTGGGGAAAATCCCTACTGATGAAGAGTGAACATAGTGTTCCAAACCCTGTTCTAGAGATGGATTATACACATACCTACAGAGCACCCACAGAACAGACAGGAGGGAGCTCTTCCAGAGGTTTTCATCATTGGAATATGATTTGTAGCTTCATCATGATGTCATGAGAGGAAAGCTTTTATTAGGCAGTTTTGTTTACATGAGATGTGATATCCCCAGGAGTACCGGAGGAGTGAGGGCAGGCAAGTGCTGCTATGTCTGACAAGGAACATGCCAAATCGATGCTGGCATTTGGTTCAGTGCTTAGAAGAGTTAGGCAGATGATTTGTATTTTATTAAAAAATAGTTCTTGGAGACTTCAGGCAGTAATCTGGATTCTGCTAACATGCTGTACTTGCATAAAAAATTATGAATGGATTGTTTGGTGATGCTGTTCCTTACAATCGGTCACAATGAATGAAGCCTGGGGTGGTACAAGAAATCTTGTCTAAGTTTATGTGAAAGGAAGTCATCCTCTTAGTTTAGCTATATAAGTTTCCTATAATGGGAAAAAGCTAGAAAAAGTTGCTATTTTGTTTGGTTGTATTTTTGGGGTGGGTTTTTTATGATTATAAAAAGAGAGTGCCTATACTGTGCCAGGTTCAAATAATAAGACAGACAACCCCAGATGTGAGGGAGAAAGTAGGTAGAGGCCTCACCACTATCCATGCAAGCTGTAAACACACATACATATTGAGATAACCATACTTGTTCCCTCCTTTCCCAAATACCATGAACTGCTGAAAATCCAATGGTCTATAATGTGATACTTCTCCCAGCTTCTCTCTCCCATGCCCAATCACTAATGCATAATCAGTTTGATGTTTCTATACATGACTCAGACACCCCTGTGCAAGTAGCAAATATCTGCATGTGCTCCTGTGAAGCCTCTCCACATACAGGCTATTCATAGGCAAGAGAACCTTTTATCCTAATGTCAGTTATTAAGATGTTTCATTTTTATACAATAGTGAGAACACTCTAGCCATTGGGTGTTAATGTACAAACATAAAAAGGCACCTAAAAAACCACTTGTTGGCCATGTTGGCCATTCAAGACATAGGTTTAGACAGTAAGTGATTTTTACCAGCTCTGTGGAATTCAGAATGTGACTTTACTTTTCAGTTATATGATTCTTATTTACATAATAACATCCTGATGCAGAGATGTCTCTATCCAATTGTAAGCTTTTTAGTAGTGGTATAGTTTCTCCACATGTGTTTCTATAGTAGTTGATAAAATAAGGACTGGTATCTGTGAGTCTCAGGAATGCAAAAATGTTTATCACAGAAATATTAACATTCTTGTAAAGCTGACAGAAATTAAGACTTTTTCAAGCCATAAGAGTATGGAAAATAAAGGTATAGATGAAATGCAAAACAGAGGTGTGCTATCCTTTGTCATTACACTTTAGGGGAACCCATAAAATGACAGTAAAAAGCAACTAGTGCTTCCCTCAGTCCCCCCCAAAATTCTAACGCAGCAGTAAAATGGCGTATGTCAGTAATAAAAATAAAATGTCTATGACATTTTAAATGTTATCGTACTGTCACAGTGGAATAAAATTAGCTTGAAGAATGATCTAAAGGGATATGATGCAGTTCATTATGTATAACAGCAACAGCAGCAGCTTCCCAGTGTTCATAAAGGTTTCTCCATTAAATTTACCTCCAGTCAATAATTAGGAGTCCACAAATAAACTTAGGCAATTAAATCAATACTGCTGGGCAATTACGTTCCAAAGTCTGGGCTCAATGGCACAAAAAGACACTATATCAAACTGCAATATTAAGTGATCTGATGCAATTTTCAACTGAACATTTTTTCAGAATAACAGAAAAGGGCAAGCCTGGATCTTTGTTCAAGATGCAAATGGTTACACAGTTTGCCAACCTGTAACACTAAGTGAGCAGTTTGCTATGAGCAAAGTGCTGACAGAAACCTTTCATTTCACCACGAGCTTTAGTATTCTGATCAGAAATATTACGAATACCTACTAAAGGAAACCACAACCAAAATCTCTATAAGACATAAGTTAAGCAATTTAAAGGACATAGAACTCTTCTGTGAGCTGCTTCCAAACAAAGAACCAGAAATCTTAACAATTTCCATCCATGTGACTTAGAATGGACAGAAATGAAAGCAGAGTTGGCTGCTTCCAAAAAGCACTAATCCCCTTGCAATTCTAAAGATGGCTGGCTTGCCAAGAATTACTTCTACCCTCAGAGATCCCTCTGAGTAACCCCATAAGATGGAACAAAAAATCACTGAAAACCACTATTAATTTGTACACAAACTTATACGGCTAAGAGCAATAATCTCCTCTATCCTTAGCTAACATTTGCAATCCTAATATAGCTGGTTACATAGCCAAAAACCCCCTAACTTTCCATGCCCTGCCTTTTTGCTGCCTGTATCAGATGAAGAGAAGTGGTAAAATTCTGCTTTGGATTTTTTAACATTTAACCAAAGAATGATAACCAAAAAACAGAGTAAGAATCTTCATTGTGTTCCATGAATCTGATTCCTGTTTTGGACTCCCTTATGCGAACAGAATCTTGAAATGTATACATTTTTTTAAAGTTCTTAAAATGAAGGAGATTTAGTGAATAGGAATATTTGTGCTTTTACTGCTGAATTTCACGTAACGCTACAAGGTTAAATTAAAATGCTAGTATTTCTGACAAAGCCAGTAAAAGCAAACTGATATTTCCATCTCCTCCACTGCAGCAATTAGGCAGTCTTAATGGTATTAGATTTTGATAATAAAAGAGGGGAAAAACTGTCACTTCTTAAAAATCTGGTCGTAGGACACAATCGAGAGACAAAAGCTATTAATGATAAAATATATAAATTTGAATGTGAGTGTTCCCTTGAAATGGCTTTCAAAATATTTTCAATCACTCACATTCTTAACTGAAAGGAACTACATTGTTAATGGACCCGTGCTAGTGAATATGCATTAGGAACACTGGATTTGTAAATCAAATTTTATTTCTTTTCAGACATCAGCTACCCATCATCTGAATAAAGCAGACAACTAAAACATAATGGAAAAGTTTCAGGAGTCAGTATATGTTGTCAGTGATGTCCAAGCAAAAGCTGACTATGGCTAGAAAAGCAGGGCTCTCACCTGCCAATAAACTGCCCTTGATCACTTACAAGAGGGGAGCATCCCAGCAGACTCCGTGTGTATTAAAAAAACAGACTTGAAAGAGAAGAAAAAGTATCACACAGGTCACAGCAGCAGTCTCAATGGACCCCTCAGGGATTTCTACTAGTCTCAGCCTTGTCATCCTCTATGCAGCTTTCCTCTCTGCCCAGAAAATGTCGATAGGAAAATGTTTGAGGGGCCTCTGGTGGAAATTTTTTCATTCTTTCTGCATTGACAGGATGCCAAATCAATATTTACTTCCCACTAACAAGCTGCTCGAGGTCTCAGTAGAAAATATTGTAGAGAATGCGAGAAGACACGATAATAAACAGCTGTCTGGCTATGAGGAAAACATGAATTGACTGGAAACAGGTCCACAGTAAAAGGTCACTGAAACCCATGAACTCCTCAGGTGTCCATATCAACTACTAACTTTAAAGGCACATAATAAAAAAATCTCTTTTTCCTAAGAGGTATGAGAGAATGGATCTTTTTCACTCTAGCAAGCATTACACACTGTTTCAATAATTCAATTAACACATTTGCCAAGGTCTGTGCTTGTTTTCTCTAGCATTGTTTCACTGGTTTCAGCTGTTAAGTTAGCTATCACAAATCCTTGGTTAACATCTCTTCAGTTTTATCCAGTGACTCCTATTTTAATAGAAATAGACAGGAAATTATACAAAACAAGGATTTCACATTGCCTTATCACAGTATAGTTTGGGACCATCAATGGCAACATAATACAAATGCAAAAGATTAATTACAACCTAAAAACATGTAGCTACTCTGACTAGAAAGTTATAATTTATTAAGGGAAGATATAAATTTAGCACCTGTGCTTCAAGAAGTTTCTGTATATACTGCAGCCATTCTTTATCTTTTTCAAATTCCATTTTTGTCTTCGCTGTTTCCTAAGAATAGAGAAATACAACACAGACACAGTATTTTGACACCACTTGAGAAGAACATAGTGAACAGTAAAGGAAATGTGTGACTGGATATAAATTAAATAAACAGCATGTGCAAGTGGGAACTATGATTGCTAAACTAGTTATCTGAAGCATATCCACCAAGTATAAGGACTCTGTTAATGTCTGTGCATGTCCCTGGAAACATGCATGGTATGTTCTTTTCCCATTAATATACAGGTGTACGTGTGATCTATGTGTAAATTTTACTAGTTCAAAGGTTCCTGAGTCTACACACTGGCGAACGGGAGTATGTATCTAAAATCTGTGTAGCGTAAATTCATCACCTGTATTTTAAATCTGTTATCTATTTATAGTTAAGTATGTTTGTGTATTTTACACATGTATTCACAACAGTGATTACAACCAAAGATACAGGACATAGAAATTACTTTGAGAATGAGGTAAGCATGGAACAAATCTGTCAAAAGTGAATCACTTTACGCGGGTGTATAAATGTTAGTAAACAGGGCAGGGATCGGTCCATTTTATTGGTATTCATGAACATAATCCATATCAATGCATGCACATAGAATGCACCTTTATTTAATCAATGTGAAACTCTCTTTTGTGAGTTTTGTAATATAAAGCTCCAACAAGGCTAAACCTAAGTCATCACCAGAGTACTGTTACTGCCCAATAATGTTCAACACTTAGACACTCCTATTAAAGTAAGTGTACCAGCTTTTTCATGTATTATTTGATCAGGCCTAAATAAATCTGAATAAGAAATCCTATTACTGTATCTATTTAATAGAGGGTGATTTGATAAAACACTATCAAATATTTCATAGTAAAATGTATGATAGAATCAACAAAAAAAGGCAATGGATTCCCCCAGAAACCATCTGTCTAATAGAAATACTTTTAATAGGTATCACAATTCAAGAAAGGAAGCGCCAACGGAATCAATCTGGTACAGCAAGACACAGTCTAATTTTGTTTTCATTAATGCAGAAGTCTATTTAAAATGTATAACCTTGCCAAACAATCTCATAGAAAAGCAAACTACTAAGGATTTTCAAACAATGTCTCTACATCTACATGCTCAAAACAGTATATTTATATTTTATTTATGCATGCCCGAAGTCTTGACACCTTATGAGTCTCTAACCTGACCTTTTTATTTAAATCCAGCTGTTCTGTTCTGTTTCTGCTGGATGTTGCACAGTGAAATTAAAGTCTCTGCCTGGAAGTCCTTTTCCTCAGGATCAGAAACACATACCATTTTGTGATCTAGCCCCTTTTTTACTGAAGAGTCCTTAAAATAACTTACCTCATCATCTTCCACTTCTAATATCTCCTTGAGATCAGTTGTTGAAACATTAAGGATAGACGCTGCCAACTGAACAGACTCTTGGGAAAGACCCTTTTTGCACGCTCTCACTTCTCCTGGTTTTTTTGCCTGTTTGATTTTTGTTCTCAGCTCTTCTACGCTGTGCTGCAACTCTCTGGTTAGAGCCTGGAAGATGCAAGCAAAAAACATTCCATTGCTATTTTTCTTGAGGTGCAAACACTATGGAAAAAACAGTATCATTTAGACTAGGCTCCTTTAGATTGGAATTATATTCATTCTGTGTTATTGGTTGAATAGAATACCTGCTGTAATATTAAATAACATGGTATTTAGAACACTAAATATGAACTAATACATTAAAACAGAAAATGTTCTTAAATATAGGTACATTTTTTTCAATGTCTTTAGCAATATAACTATATTTATAATGCCATCAGTAGTTAAGACAAAGCAGCTCCTGTAGAATCAATTAAAAATCCCTTCCTGATCCAGTCTACTAGAAATATACTTGAAATAACAACAGAAATGTCAGATTTCACTGTGGTCAAACAGAGATATTTTTAAAACTTATACCTCACTGTACGAAGAAGTACCAGTATTTGGTGAAACACCCTTTGTTCAAAACCTGAAATTTTGTTTCCCGTAGATCAAAACTGCCCTGGCCACCAATTCTTCCCAATGTAATTTCTACAATTTAAATCATCACAGTAGTGGTTATCCATTGTCGATACGCAGCATACCCTTGGAGCACACAAGCCCACTGTATTATTATTCAAGGCTGGCACAGGAAGGGTTGTGTTCTCTAGGCAGCTGGCCCATACAAAAGGCCTGGGCAGGGAGCCTCTCTGCGAGGGTGCCCTTAGCAGACAGCGGGTGTTTCAAACAGGCGCCAGCTCAGGTGGGAGGAAGAAGACCAGGTACCACACCAAAACCACTGCAGTTGCTCTTTAACACTGGCTTTGACAAGGTCTGAAACACGGGTGCCAACAGAAGCCTCAATTTTAGATCTCATTGCTGCTGTTGAAGTTAGTTTTAAGCAAGAACTAGAGCTTGATAGGATGTCTGATCCCACTAATGCTGCATAATTAAACTGCCTTTTGCTAGTGACTAATAAATACAGTAACAATAAAGGACAATTTTTCTATGATCATTCCTGAAATGTGATATACACTGCCTAAGCCAGAAAGATGCTTGCAGCTTAAAAGAAATCCATAAAAAACAGAATAGTATTAAAAGTAAATGGCAAGGTTTAAACAACAGGAAAGGAGAACCATTATTTGGAGTGGGGAAAAAAAGGGATTACTGGAATTTAGTAAAACTGAAGTAAAAACCTAGGAAAAGTAAAAAATTGAGAGATGACTACATAAAAAATGGTACCTGCAATTAACGGGAAAGAAGAAACCCAGCAGGGGTGAGGACACTCACCTTTGATTATTTAAAACTAGAAAAAAAGAAACAGTATGAAACACCCTGCTGAAAAGACTTTGTTGACCTGAATGAAAGCTGAATGGAATCCAAACCTGATTTTGGTTCTTGTCCCCCAACACCACATAGGCTTGAATAATACCTTCTACAGCTGAGCGTGAGCCAAACTGCACAACAGAGAATTGATGGCTGACGTTCCTGCCTCTCCCATTGCTACAGTTCTCTGGTTCCGTGAAATAACACTAAGCATTAGCATAAATCATCGGTTGCGTAAGTTAAGTTATTTTGTTTCAATATTTATGCAACTATGACAAAAGCATTTTGTCAAAAGCAGAGCAAAGCACTTTTATTTAAAAATTGTTGGCTGAGAAACAACAGCAGTAACTCATTGTTACTGTCAGAAGATCCTCCTTGCACATTCAACTTCCATGACTCAAACAGAATTGTGATTGTCAACACAGACACCTTGGCTGAGTTTAAAATGAGAGAATAAGGTTTTCTTTCGATCATCACATGTGGGGCTCATCTTATTAAACTATCTCTCACCAGTATCTGATTAACTCCTGAAAATTCTTTTGCTACAGAATGCCTTCATCTCATAGAAACTGAGTGCAGAATTATGAAGCCTGTTTATTGGCATTTGGGGTAAGTACTCTACAGCCTCTAGTGTATTCAAAACACAGTCATTAAGGAGCATTTGCTGATATATCTCAAAGAAAGCACAACAGATTCATCTGACTCCAAGATTCGTTTATATTTCTACCACTTCCTAACTTAACGTTTTTCTGTATTTAGGTAAAATTTAATTACTAAAACCGAAATTACCCTACCACAAATTTGGGGAGAGGAGACACAATGAAATTTGTCCTATTTTGCGATTCACAGTGGGTGTCTCCATTCACAGTATTTCTAACAAAATGTCTTTTACATAGACCTGTCTGCAAGTACAGAGCTGAGAAGAGTGAACTTCAAATGTTACAGGCAGGGAGCTAGGGCAACTTGGACCAAGCTCATAGAAGAAAACAGACTAAGAAAGGAGAGAGCCCCAAAAAGAAAAGCACACACTATGAAAAAAACCCTACACATAAATCATGTTTTTGTAGCATTTGAAATGGTCCAACATTAAACTGGCTGCTGCAGCATGTAGGAGATGTATTTGAAAATGGAAAAATAAGCTCAACTGTAATTTTTCAACCAAATTGAATCAGCTTCCCAAATTTTAAAAGTAAGGAGGTTTCTCTCAGATGTAAGTGATTGGGCTAGAAGATGCACACTTGTATACTGGTGCAAAGAAGGAATGTAAATTAAAGGAGTAAAACATCAAGGAAACTAACTGCAAGCCACATGGAAAGACTACGAATAATGACAAATAGCCAAGCACAGATAAACAAAAAGCATGAGAAGAAAAAAAGTTAAACATTCACTTGACCATCTCAGACATCATCTCATTGCCAAATAATAGCGTTATGGAATTATTAGATAAATTTCATTGGTGTCTCCAAACTTCAAAAGGGGTTCATGATGAATGAACAAGCTGACAGCGGTAGCAACATTGGAACCCCAAAACCGCAACTCCACTGTGCTTGTCTTTTAGTTCAGAGTTCCAGAAAGGAAGGTACCAGAAAGACCGTGAAGAATCTATAACAGCAATTAAAAAAAAAAAAAAAAAAGAA
>JAVJGI010000057.1:36041048-36066934 GCA_035590275.1 Ibycter americanus | reverse complement strand
GGCAGGTCAGCTTTGTCTCTTTTCTAATCCTTTCTTGGTAACTGTTTAGCTATCACACTTCCATTTATGTCTGAAATCTTGTCTTAAAAATCTGTTTCTTTTCATAGCATTCTTTGTAACGTGACTTCAGGTGGAATGAAGCCCCTCTTACTGCATCAGCTGGGCACCTCATTTATAGAACATACTGATGTATACTTACTGATATGAGAGACATTTTGTCATATATAACACTACAGCTTTACAGTTACCTAATCTCTCCTGTACATTAAGGTTTAAGACTGTCAAAAGTTTAAGTTCTAGACCCAAATGTTTTCAGACTGATGCTTTTTTTTAAAGTGTCAGCAAACACTCCATAGTTTTCACTGTAGTGTTGCTAAATTTTCAACACAATTACTGTGTTTTGTGGCCTATAACAGGGAAAAAATAATAGTTTTCTTTATAGCAGAGAATGAGTTGAAATATGTATAATCAGTGTGGGATGACAGGCAGAATATTTCTGTCAAAATATATCGGTTTCTAAAGTTATATTTATGTGAAATGGGCAATAATAATAATTTAAGGTCCTATTTACTTCAGCATTTAAGTCCTACCTCATTTACATTAATTTTTTCCCTGCTGTAAATTCTTTGGTTTCAAAAGAATTACCTCTGATTTACTCAGGTGCTAGCCAAACTAGCATCATTGCTTTAAAACATCATATATTACAGTTATTTACACAGAGGGGGGAAAAAAAGGCACTGACAGAGATTAGAGCTTCATACACGTGCAGTAAGAGATACCTGGGATCTCAGAGTTTATTATCTGAAGAGTTAGGGCAGACAAAGTCAGCACAGTTATACTGGACACGGCAAACAAAGAATATTCAGGGCAAACCAAGAAATACTGAGGTGAAGCAACACTTCAGAGGTCACACAGCAGGTCAGTGACCAAGGTGTGAAGAGCACCAAGAGTTCCTAACACTCAGTTCAATGTCTGAGGTCATGCCATCTTTCTGCAGAAACACACGCAAAGCATAAAAACTATAAACCACGTGCCCTGTGTAAGACCACTGCACTGCTGAAACAAATGTGTTTGAAACCTCATTTAAGAGGTCAGCTCTGGCATTCCTTATACTCTTTTAAAAAGTCCATAAATCCTATGTGTTTTCTTACAATACTGTCACATGTTTTTTATGACTGCACCCTCCTAGAGCTCTTCCCACCTCTCTGTAGCTCTTTCAGCACGTGTGTGGAGAAACCCCTCAACTCCCACCTTTCCAAATGACTGTGGAGACTTCACAAGGCTCGGTCTATAGGTGCTTTCTGTTCTCTCTGCTTCAGCTTGCTTTCTGAGTAATCTGATCAACGTACAACGAACAATTATTTCTACATGAACTCTTAAATAAATCATTACTGGAGACCTTTCTTCTCCTTTCCAAGTTTTGCTAGTTTTCTTGTCATCTTGCCAAAATTTTTTCCAATTGCTTCAAGCTCAGAACCTTTTCTATATATTTTGTACTCGTGTGTCCAATCCCCTAAGTCTTCCAGCTATCCCTTTTCCCATCAACGTCATTTCTGTCTTTCAGACCCTGAACTGTCCATTATCTTTAAACTAGGCGCCTTTCTAACTATCTCCAGGTTATGCACAGGGCTGAGTACCAGCTTTAAAAAGCAGTCTCTCCAAGCCATTTAAAAGAATCACAGGTGGATCTATACCCTGCCAGGTAGTGCACTGCAGTCTCCAAGCAGCTCCCAGCTAGGCCTGCTGCAGACTAATTCTCTGAAAAACTTCAGTTTTCTTTCTTTTTTCCTGAGGCAGAAAAGGAAGTTATTTGCAAGTTGGTGAAAATAGTTTCCTGTTCAGCTCAACCTTGTTGGATCTGTTCACACCGTAGCTAATATCAGATAGTCATAGTCTAGGAGCATGGTTCTCAGGCACTGTAAGAAAAATTCAAGTAACACTAATATTAACAAAATCACCTGCGTAAGTCAGACTTGTATGTGCAGCTACAGAAAACTGACATACCTTGCAATTTGGTTACATAGGTTGAATCATTTAAATCAATTCTTCTAAACTGTTAATACAGAGGGCGATATTTATAAAAAAAAATTCAACATATTTTAAGCTACATCTGTTATCATCTTTAACTATCATAATCAAAAAACAAAGTCAAGTGCTATGCTTCTAAGCCCAAAAAGCAAAGAAAAAGAAGAGTAAGGAAAAGCTTTTCAAAATCTTTCTATTTATTCTTCATTTTTAGTAATCAGGATTTTATCCATTAAGAGATCTCCATTATATGCGGTCCCTGGCACACTGTATGCATCACTAACCATATGCCTTCTGTAAACTGTAAGAGTTCAGCCATTCACTTCATTCATTAAAATTCACAGGGCCTATTATTCTGTTTACAGTCTAATAGATATTCACTGTCACTATTCAGGCCTCTGATTCAATTTGCCTAAATCCCAGATGCAGAGTAATCCTGATGGAGATTAGCTTAATTTATCACCAATTTCTTCTCAGAACCAAGAAAGGTTGGTATTTCATAATAAAAGCTGTGCTTCTCCTTTTTTCCTAAAGCAGCACATATAGTGAAAAGAAGCAATAAATGCCTGATATTTTTTTTAATGGTGAGATTTTTTTCAGTTACACACATTTTGCTTTGAATATAGGACACCTTCTTCAAAAGGTGTGTATTCTGCAGATAAGTATACTGATTCTCATCAGACTGGAACACATGCCTGTGACCAAATATTATGTCGATTCTGACTGAACACAGATTGGCATACTCATCATCTACTCCATACAATGCAAAACAATCACCCTGGGTATACTTTTCTAGGTGTTGACAGTTTGGAGTGTAATAAATGAAATATACTTTACTTTCGGCTTTCAAGTGTTCCCACTGAGGAATGTTTTCTAGCAACTGGAAGTCATATTAAAGGTGTCCACTTTCAAATCAAAACTGACAGTGCTGATCTACATAAGCGATACTATCTGCTGTCATTTGCAAAATATCCCATTGACCTGCTGAAGAAACCTTTGTTTGGTCAAATGACACCTCCAAATCAGCACGTTTCATATACAACTATGTAAGCTTTTCAAAATAAATCAATTTTTATCTGCACAGCAAAGTATAGTTCTATTTCAATAAAAAGTTAGTTCATTATTGCCAATTATAAAATTTTACAAATACCTATTATGCTTAGCATTTTTAGATGAAGAAACAAATGATTATTCAAGTGGCATCCTGCATCTGATCTAGGCACCCACACAAAAAGCATGTTCTGCACACCTTAGGCCTGGAAGAAGTTGGAGCAGTGGTACTGCCAAGAAAACTGAATCCACAGCGTGTGAGAATACATTCACCAATGCAAATGTCCTATGAGAAGATGTCTTATTGTCTCACCATAACTGGAGAATTCTGAGAGTCCCCTGCAAGGATTTACTTCCATCCAAAGAACTGATTCTGTAGCTGGGAGTACAGGCAGTAGCAGTGTACTTGTGCTGCTTCTCTTGCTGGAAAGGAGCTGATAAAAACCAACAGAATATTTCCCAAATATTCAGCCTCCCAACCCAACTACTCATTATCTCTAATCTTTATTTATTTATTTATTTACTTATTTTGAGATAAAGAGCAAATAGGACATTACCTGCATATGGCCATTCTGAGAAGAACACATTTCTTGGCAATGCCCTATCTTCCCCAACACAAAATAGTTCAAGAGAAAAAGACAATCATGGGAATTTGCCAAATGACAGGAATTTTTAACATGAAAGTGGTGAGTTGTTAATTAGACTTACTCTTTGTAACAAAAGTTTCATGTGACATTTTCAGTTAGCATGGCCACTAAAGGGCAGTCCCAGTATATCTAGCCTGCAACCATGTAAAGCTGTCCCTGTTCTGACCCTCTGTGGTACAGGAAAGCTGGTGCTCTGGGTTTTCCAAAGCTTAACTGCATTTTCATGAGCTAGCTCACAACTGACCCACATAACGTTTATGATAACATTTCGTAAGTGGAGGAGAGATGAAGTTTCACAGGGGCAGAAATGAGCAGTGAGGGTCACTCAGAGCTGGAACTTCCTAACAGAAGTTTTATCTTAAACTGCATATTAAACTACAGCCCAAGATAGCAGTGAGAAAATGTGCCACAGTAAAACTGATGCCAGGATTCGAGGTAAACTGCAGAAAGACAAGAGAGACTGACATATACTGGGATATAAGGTAAACTGACTGAACGGCAAAAAACCTGGCAGAACATCACTCAGCCAAGCAGAGGTGGAATAAGGCCTCTGACGTGTGGCTCCACATAGCTCTGTGTCAAACAACAGAGCAAGGGGGAACTGCACCTAGCTGAAGCCCTGCTCTGAGAAGCAGAAACGAGGGCAGATGTCTTAAGAGAGTGAGTGTTATATCCCCAGATAGATCCACTAAGCTTGCCAAGTAAACTGCCATGGGTTTTGGTTTTGGCAGTCAATTCTATCAGATGGTTATACTGAAGACCTATCAAGAACAACACCAGAACAGACCAGATGTGAACTGTTCTTCAGTGGGTATCCTCTGTGGAGGGCACATAAGTCCCAGATCACAGAGGCGTTATGGAATTAAGAAATGCACTCTGCTGATTTCGAAGCATTCAGCCTCCAACACCTATTTATTACAGCCACAGTGCAAAATAGGTGCCTTAACAAAACTTCAAAACATCTTCCTCAAGGTCAGAAAAGTTCTGATATTTTCATGCTCAGGCAGATGTCATCACAGCAAATTAACCCACAAAAATGAGTTTTGCTGATATACAAGTTGAATGGGACAGACACCACTACTAAGTCTTGTACTTACAAGGGTCTGTAACATCAACATATGGTCAAAGTCTAGGTGAGTCAAACAAACAAATAAATAAATAGATAAATAAATGAAAGAGTAATGCAGAAAAACAATTCCTGCAGAGTTAGGCAGGATTTTGGACAGTTCCATAGCAAAGTAGTATGCTTAACCACACTTTTGATAGGCATCCAGTCAAGTAGTCTAACAGCATTTTTTTTACCTTTATGCAATGGCTGTTTTCTGCATGAGCTGTCACAGGTACTACAAGCACAACAAAGAACATTATGCTCTGGTTGCTGTGCTGCATGCAAATAGCACGATCCATCTGAGGATCTGATAGTGCAATACATGTTATAGGAAATACCGAACAATGGTACACTATTGAAACTGGATGCATGGTTCAAAGAGAATTTATGGTGCTGATGGAAGCTGGATGGGATAAAAACATGTAGCTTTATAAAAGGCATCTAAAATACTTTCAGAGCCACCTGGTCCCTCTTACAGGTAGTTTGTGTTCTTCCGTAATAAAAATGTTTTATTAGGCCTAGCTTACATTATGCTTACAGCCTTACTTTCATTAATATTTATCAGTCTTCATACATGCCATTGACAAATTTTATCAGGATTTGATACCTAATTCTGTAAAAATGTTTAATGATCAGGTTTAGCTCTGATCTCTACAGAACTCTAGAAACTCCTAAATTCCATGAATTACTTTTCAGATCAACCATGCAGGCCATTTTTAATCCATTTAACATATTATTGATATTGAATAGCCTACATTTTTTATCTGAACACCTCACTGATAGGTCCGACATCTTAAAAAAGAATATATTAAAGTGAATAGTAATCTTTATCAACTGACTTGTACTGCCTTTCAGAAAAGAAATGAGATTTATTCAATGTAACTTACTTTCCACAAAGCCATTCTAAGAAGTATAATTATTCACTTTGCTTTACTACTTTAATAACTGGATTTCATATCAGATTTTCATTATCTTAGCCAGAAATAAGGTCAGACTAACTGATCTAAAAATACCTGTCATGACTGCCTTTTCTGGATATCGACTCAATATTATTTAGTGTCATGGCAGTGTTACAGTATACATACACTTACTTTGAATATTTATTCAAAGTGAGGATCAGCAAGAGAAAAATTCCTTAATCAGTCCTATAAAGTTGTAACTATGAAAGTTCTTAATTTAAAAATGCTACTTCTTTCAAGAAATTGTTTAAAATTCTCCATTGGCTACTAACAGACCGGGAATGTTTCATCATCTTCATATAACATTAACCTACTTCCTTCCAGGTACAAACTAGAAATATTCATACAAGATTTCTATCTTTACACAGTTACAAAGTTGTTCTGTCTAACAATGGATCATATCCACCCCGTAATAGCTATCTTCTAGTGCATTTTTACATCTTGCCCCTTTACTGTTGTTCTTGGCCTTGCTACCCACAGATTCTCTCCTGATTCTTTTAGCCTCTTCTCCAGCTGCTATACTCAATTGCTGCTCATATTTTCAGGTTATTATCTATAATCCATCTTCCACTTCCTTTATATTGCCTTTTTATTTCTAAATATTGTATTCTCTTTCCTGTGAAACGGAAATAAGTGTTTATAAGGTGCTACCCTCTAATTAACTGTGGTTTTTTGGTTACGTAAACTGTTAGGGTGCACAATTTCTATTCATATTTTCTACTAGCCTCTATCTTCCTCATAACAGCTTTGGAGTAATAAGCTGCTCTGAATCAACCTATTTTAGGTGTCCTGTTGGTTCCCACTGAATGTAATTTGGGACATAACACCTGAACCCTATACCACACTCACAAAAATAAATCCAATAATGACTGGCAACATACTGGATACAGCAACTTTTGGTTGTGATCATTTCTTCCACCATTTTTAGGAACTATTACTACATTTTACAATGTAGCAATTTCAGTTAGTTGCCTAAGTGTCCCAAACTGGGCTCCCCATAGCAACACAATGCTTTACTGTACACTACAAATATGTGCTTAAGCAGTAATTCATCATATTCTCTAATTTGATCCAGGGGTGTGTATCAGACGTATACCACAAACCTCTCCTCCAGGTTTTGCAACTTGGTATATTGATCCAAGTGGATTCAGGATTGTGTGGCTCCCAGTTGCCAATAACTGTAAAAGCAAGTACCAGTGTCTGCTATAAACAGAAAGAGCCATGCTCTCTTCTCTGAAGTTCCTCTGTTGTCCTATTACTAGCTGTAGCTATTAATTAACAACGCTGAAATGACTTAATTGTTGTATATTAAAAAAAGAACTATATAATGTCATGAGAGACATGGAACGGTTAGAAAAAGTAACTACATTCAATTGATTAATGAGGAGATTACACTTGCACTCAGAAAAACATGTAAGGCTTGTGAAGTGATCAGAATAGCAAAGATAAGAGGGTAATACAAATATCTTGAACAGGTTAAGAAAGAGACAGTTTAAACTTGGGAAAATTGGCAGCTATCTGGAAGGAGAGAGTAAAAATGAGACAGACCAGACTTCAAAGGAAGAGCTGGTGCAGGAAAGCGTACTGCTATTTACTGTGCCACCTCGATCTTCCTAACACAGGCTATAGCATCAGATACGTAAGAGGTATTTTAATAGGATTTACTTGATATACTATAAAATTCCACTGAAATGAGAAGGATTTTCAACTATATTTATACTGTGAATAAAATCTGATTTCAGAGAACATTTTTCCATAAATATTTAGTATGTAACTAAACCAAGCAGTCTACTGAGGAACTCCCTGATCATCAATGTTTGACTTGCAGACACTGTCTTTATTTTCAAAAAATCTTTCTGCAGAGGAACAGCAGTCAGCAAAAATGTTACTAGAAATATGCATGCATGCTCTTTTATCCAGGGGAGAAACTACATATTTGTCTTTATTAGCTAAATATTCTTATTATTTATAGAGAAACTTCATATTAATATTCTTTTCACTTACAGTACAACCATGTAAACACTAATGAATATTCATGGTAACTAACAGACAAGCAGTCATCTTATTCAACAGTGAATGAAGTATCATAATAGTTGCTGATAGGTGATTTTCCTCATTACAGTGAGTTTTGAGAACAGAAGATCTACTTTCGCATTTTCTAATTTTTTACAAACTTTTCATTATAGAAGTATGTAAAGTATTGGTAGCACAAACACTTGTTCATCTTCTTTGTCTATAATTGCTACTGCAGTTTATTCAATGAAGTAATTCCAAAATTCATAGCAGCCTGAATGGAGACTGAATTGCATCTCTCTGTCATCAATGACACAGGAGTATTTAATTAAAAAAAATAGGTAACACATTAGATTAATTCAGACTTTCCCATACGTGGCCAAAACAAGCATGCAGCTGCGGGAAGAAGACTCATTTCTTCCACTTAGAGGAAGCATTCTGTATTAGAAGAAAACACATTTCCACCCCTGAAAAATAACAGCTTGTTCAAGAATAGACAAGATACTTCTGAATCACCAGGCACAGTGATGAGTTTTATACCACTTTCCCAAGGGTTATGAAACAAGACAAACAGAAGATAGCTCTCAGTTTGATCGCAAACTTAAAAAATAACTCAATTTTTAAATAAAAGGTACATTTTTTTCATGAATGTCTATCATCATTTTCACTTTATATCTTTCAGCTTACAAACTCTTTGAATTTAGGATTTTAAAGTGCACTCAATATTGTTCAGCCTTTTTTTCGTAATGAAGTTGATGTGAATTTTGCAACTGAACTGAACATGGGATGATTTCAGGCCATGCCAGAGGTCTGAAAACTGCCATGTAGCGTGACTTGCTATCTGATGATGAAAGAAAGAAGGTAAAATGCACAAATATTTAAGTTACTAAATTTCAGTCCACAGTGGAAAGTTATTAATGAAGAGATAACTATATATGCCTTCTTTTTACAGTGCATAATAGCACCGCCCTTTACTTCGGATGCTATCAGACTTGCTCAAATATACCTGAAAGCAGCTTACCTCTACAGAAATCCAAGAACAGTAGACAAGTGGATCTGTTTCATGGGTTAGTAAGATATAACCTTGTCTGAAAGTAGGTATATAGCAGATACATGCTATATTCAAGATATATATATATAGAATAGGCATTATAATTCTTCATTACATAGATATTTCAGAAAAGCATATAATACTTGTATTTCAAATATTAAGTTACAAAACTGATTAGTCCCTTTTGTAGAACGGCACACTGATGATGAAGTAATCTATATAACACCACAGACAGTATTATTGCATGATGCACTGTAGCAGACTGTTAAGTATCTAACAAAAATACAGAAATAATATTCTACATACTGCTTTTAAAACGGTTTTCAAATCTGCAATGTAGAGGCTTCCTTATTTAATATTTCTGCAACAAAAAGCAAATGCATGTGGAAAATGGGGTAATTCACACTAATCAACAGATATGAATTATTTTCTTTAATGTCTTGGGAGATTTTTTTCTGCAGAGTAATTTCCTATACAACTAAGCACTTTTTCATGGAACAAGTACACTGGCAGCCATATAGAAAGAGATGACCAATAAAAATTAAGGAAGTCTTTGGAAGTCTAGGAGAGAGACCTAGAGCCAGTGACTCTTTCTCCCTGTTTAGACCAGTTCAGAGCTGACACCAGGCCAGTGCAGGAACTCCAAAGATTATTTCATAACAGGGAATGCACCAAAGATTAAACTCATTTAATCTTTTACATTTTGCTTTCACTAAAGAATACCTTTATTTTGCTCAACACTCAAAAGAAAATCAAAACTCAAACCTTCACAAATGTCATGAACTCTTCTACTTTGTCATTGGTGAGCAGCAGCTTATTCTGTACTGTTTCCAAAGCTTGTTCACTCTGTTTAGCCAAGCCATGTAGTTGTTGAGATGCAGTAGTCTCCAGTTCAGTCATGGCACATTCAGCCTCAATCATTTTGCTCTCTAGGTGGGTAAGCTTGAGATCCTGAAACACATCCACAGAGAAATGGCAGCGGTATGGTAAAAGCTGATAGACAGGTATGGTAGACCACAAACAAACAAACAAACAAACAAACAAACCTCCCATACAATGGTTAACATCACAGAACATTCTACTTGCAAGACGTATAATGTAATTTCATGGGAAAAAGTGATTTCATGTTCAATCATTATGTCCATGTTTCAGCATCTAAAGTTCAGTGATGTGACTGAACTTTATCAGAGACACATTATTATCGATCTGCTTTCTTCTTCCTTTCTGTATTTAAAAAGTCTAAGCTAATGACTTTGCAACTTTTCATTGGACAGTGAGGTAGGAAAAAGTTCCACAGTGGAGCCATCACAACTCTAATATACCTTTTTCTCCAACTCATCTTTAGCCTTGTGATACATCTGCTGATACTGAGACTTCTCTTTTGTAGCTACATTAAGTCTTTGCTTCAGTGAGTCAATGGAAGCTTTTTTGTTTGAACAGTCTTCAGCCAGTGCCTTTACCTGAAATAATGAAAGGCCAAGAGCAATTGGCTATTAAGATATAAAACTTAAAAATGAAAATCAAATCAAAACTAAGCTTACCTATATTGCATAAACATGCCTGCATTATATAAATAATTTTATTAAAGTACCCTTTTCTGAAATTACAGCCTTTAATAAATCTCCATGGCTGATTCAGTAGAGATCAGTCTGCGCACAATCTTGTTACATAAAAGTTTTGACTTGTATTAAGTGTAAAGAAAAGCTCTTCATTTGCAGAGCTGTTTTTTTATATATTTCACTGCTACGGTGTGTGCAAAAGGGAGCAAACCACAACTTCCACTCATTTCTTCTACCAGAGGTAAAAACATTAATTAAAACTCTGCTGAGAACATGATAACTGTCTACAAGTTAATAGTCTGTAAAGCCTCTTAGATAATTATTGTAATTTTGCCATACAATGCAAACACTGATTTTGGGTAAAATGAAATAGACCAATGCTCCTAGAAAATCATTCAGCTCTCCTGACAGCATTAATCACAAACTTTTCCTGGCAATATTGTGTAACAGGGAATTTCTTTGATCTTCTGCTGAAGAAAATGTAAAATTTATCAAGTTGATTTTCCACATGGAATAATCAAATTAATGTATGGAATTTGATTCTCTGGAATCTAAGAAATGCAGCACTTAAAATACTCAAAAAAACCAGCACTGAAACACATTGCTCCATTCTAGATGTTTCATCTAACACCAAAACCAGGTATTTCTCTCATTTCATATTTTAGCTCCCTTGCTTACTTATGCTCTCACTCTCTGGCTGCAGATTTCTCAGTAACCCTTGTATTTGGCACGGAGGGTAAGATAGTCGTTCTCTCTAGAGCTGAAAGTGTTATATGACTGCAAGCAGCGATAGTGCTTGTGATACTCATCAAGCACCCCCATTCTAGGAAAGCAAAAGCAAATTGGTAAATTGTTTTGGTTTTTTTTCTATTTTGGGGTCATACGCTGCATAACATCAGAGACAACCAAATGCCAAAATCTTCTTGTGGTATTAAAGGCCAAAGTGCAATATGCTGGTGGGATAATACAGAAAAATGTCAAAATATATACAAGTTTTCCTAGCTTTAGGAAAATCATCCTAGAATTTTGCAGGAGAAAATAATTTGCCATAGCAAGTAAGGTCTAGCTTACACAGAACTAAATTAAGCTAAGAACTGTGAATCATTTATAACATTGCAATAGAAAACTGATTACATATTAAAGCATTTAACTACTATAGCCAGGAGAGGTGCATGGACTTCATTAGCGTGTCATGTAAAATCACTCTTGCTTCAGGTCTGCTGCATTTTATGAACTTACAGTGCATAAAACTAGATCTCACTACTTACAGCATATCCTTGCAATTCAGTGTTCTAAATATTCTTAATATTTAATTATACCTCTTATGAACATACATGAAATTATGCTGAATCCATTCAAGCTATCACCATACACTGACTTCATACAAATTAGAGTGGAAGGAATTACACCCTTAAATTAACTCTATATCGTTTACTTGAAGCAATCTATTGATTTAATATGTATACTGTGTTGAAATAACTTCTGTAAATCCACCAGCTTTTGCTTTTCTGAAAACTATCCCCTGCAGTAAAGAAGTACCTTTCTCTCAAGACTTTCTAATGAAACACTAGAGGCTTTCTCATTTTCTTCATTTGCTTTTAGACGAGACCTTAAATCTTCTATCAAATGTCTTTTCATATTAAGGTCCCTCTCCAGTCGAGAAATCCTAGAAGGAAAGAAGGCACACTGCATGTCACTGTTAGAAAATATTGTTAACATGCACCTGTTTTAAACAACTAAAAAGTATAAATGCAGTAGACAAAATATCATTCCTGTCGCTTTAGAATATTTTTAAAAATAAAAGCTGATGCAATTCTTGCAATTTATCCTATTTTCAATCATTAAAACCAGTTTCAAGTCTCTTACTAAACAGACCTATTTCTAAATATGCTATTTATTTGTGATTTGCTTTTTGCTGTGGTTGATGCTCTAACTTGTCTAATCTTAAGCTATTATAAAAAGAAGGTAAAAAACATGTTGAACACACAAAATGTAATCAATTAGATTTCTCTGATATCTCAAGCAGGTATCATTCAAACACTGCTTTGTACAAAATTATTTTCAAAAGAAAGTGAAAGGGGGAAGTTTCCTTTCATCCAGATAGTACACAGAAACACACGAAAAATCTCTATTCCTATAACGTGTCAGATAAGATAATAATTCTTAAAAACTGCAAAACCTTCTCAAAAAAATAAACTCTCATGTACTACAATGTTATCTCTGTTCAATGAGAAAATCATGTCTTATACAATGCTTCCACTATTATGATACAAATTAATATTTTAAATATGAACATAAGCAATACCTGAATATGTTCAGATTTCTGGATATTATTTTTTTTCAAATGAAAGCAAAATGAATGATGGTAATATGTTCAGGAATAAAACATTGTTGATACTGTGTCAATACCGTATTGTAAAAAAAACAGGAAAAGAGTGCACCTCGAAATTTCTTCCATTAATGTTATGTTGGTGATTATATTTCAGAGTTTATGAAAAAACAGTATCTATTTAACAGTATCTATTTTATAAAGGAAGCATGATAACCAGTAACTCTATTTTAAATTCAAGCCTCATGGTGGAAAAATTCAGTTTCACTTTGAAACAGAAAACCCACAATGTGCACAATTTAACAGTTTAAAGAGTTCTCTATTTCTGAAATGAACTAATTTCAGAAAAGTAAACTGCATACTTTCCACAAATAAAAAAACCCTAGAATGGTTACAGGAGTTAAACTCTGAGAAATTCACAGATACACCAATAGGTTATGTTTATATAGTAATATAATTGAAGAACAGTATTTTATCAGTTAAAGTAGGCAGAATAAAAATCTCAGTTCAATACTTCACAATACATATGAATTCCAAAATCAGTAGTAAGCCTTAATCAATTCAAATAGAAGCAAATACAACTGTTCTTTTGAACTTTTTATGAATGTAAGACTGAATATTTAATCTTGTTTAAGGATCTGAACCTTGACATAGCTCTTAGCCCCTAGGCAAAGAATTACTGTATTTGAAAGACTGTGTTTAACAGTGCTGAGGAATTCATTTAGACTTACATCAAGGATAAAATAGTCGACTCTAGAGTCTGCGTTTTGATTTAAGGTATTAATGCAATACAGATACTGTAGCTAGCTAATCACTCATCAGTTTAAAAAAAATACAATTTTAGCATGTACTGCTCCAGTTTCTAAAAAAAAACCTGTGACAGCCTGCAAGACTGCAATGAAAAGAATAGTAAAACATTCTCTTAAAAATCTAATAGTTAACGTTGCAACAATTACACAGTTGCCACTGGGTGGCACCAAACACAACGGATAAAAGAGTGATCATACTTCACTTGTAGCTCCCGAATCCGTTCTTCTTTTTCCTGGACTTGGTTTTTTAGCGACTTAATGGTGGTCGATTGCTTAGTGACTTCATTATTCGAATTCTATATTGAAAAATATTAAAATATAAATAAAGCACACGGGAATATTATCACAGTCAACAGTAAATCTGAAATAAAGGGCCGTGTAAACTTTCATGTATTTTATGAATGTTCTTAGAAATTAATTGGTACAAAAGAAGCATTCTTACTTTGTAGCAACACTTTAGTAAAAGTACATTCCTCGGAAAATATGAACAAAATCAATACTATTCCATTGCACTAATAATACATGACTAATAGATGTTCCCCAGGACACCTGCAAGCCCATTGTACCTATGCGGACCACAGTTTCTCCTGCATAGCTTGGTCAGCTGAAAAGGTAACAGAAGAGATGAGAAATAAAACTGGATCTTCATTTGAACTACATCCTTGAATGGTACAGGTTTACAGCACAAGGGGCCTACGTTTACAGAGCAACAATTTCCAATTACCCCTTTCATCTTCTGCATTGAGAAATACAAGACAATCTACAAGCGCAGTTGTTTTTGTGTCCCTTGAAACTCAAAGCATAAGACGAAGAAATTTCCATTTGGCCATACTAACACAAATCCTACATTTCAGTACCAAAAAGATATGACCCTAACTTTCAGGCATGTGTAATTCCAGTTAAGGAGAATTATACAGTTGTTGGCTTTTGCTCATTGTATATAGTAGGAAGTAAAGAAAAAAGCCTCAAAGCCTCCGTGCAAACACACAGATAATCTACCTAAGGTTTAAATACAGAACAACTGAATCACTGTACTGAAATGAAAGTATGAAATTAACTAAGTAGCCATCTTAGCAATCTGAGCATATGCACTGAATGCTGTTGCTGAAAATGGCAGCTCAAACATATCGCATATAAAGATTTCAGAACTCCAAAAGGTGTTGCCAAAAGATACGTATGTGTTAAGTGTATGCCCAACATGTATGTGTGCATATATGCATGCAGGTTCAGCCACTGTACTCAAGCTTTTTACTCTTTACGTATAAACAACAAGCGAACAGATCAGACGTGCTGTAAACAAAGATACTTCAGGAGAATTTCTCTGCTTGGTGCAGACTTGTAATGCCTATTAACATTAATGGCAGTATTGTACATAACTCTGTGCACCTCAAGGGGAGCATATATTCTTGTGTGCATAGTTAGATGTAAAATATTGTTCTTAATAACTTGTCTAGTCTATTTACTATTATTATAATGTGAGGTATAACCAGAAAATTGTTAAAATGATGTACGCTAGCTGAATATTCCTGAGTTTCCCGAGACCTGTTTGTTGAGCTTGCGCTTCATTAGTGTGAAGCACAGCACCCAGTTACCTGGTTTACACACCAGATACCAACTCGAACACTTACTCAGGTGGGCCTCTACACATACTCAGAGGCGGACATATGCTTATGGTATTTTGCTTCCAAACTCACCACCCACACTTAACACATTTCTTCCTATTGGCAAAGGTTCAATACATGCAACATAAACAAACACTGCAAAGACAGTTTTGAGGAAAAAAAAACCCTAACAAAACCAGGTACTTTGAGATCTTGAACTATAAGGAAAACCTTTGCTGCCTCTACATTCAGACATTTAAGAGAATAACTTTGCATCTCGTTTTTAAGCACACTAGATAGCCTGGAACAATAGTTGACAAGTTTTGCCAATTTCTTCTGCTAAAAATGACTTGCAGGACTTGAGTTTTGAAAAATTTCTAGGTTGAAATAACACTACGAATTTTAGTAACTTACATAGCTTTTGAAACCCTTATAGTCAAAACTCTTAATCCAATTCAGCAACCAGTGAATTTACTATCTGGATTTACGGTCATAGACTATGTTTATTCTAAATGTAGCTTTGCATACATCATTTATTTTTTACATTAAAAATCTAATACATCTTCAAGAAGGAATTAAAAGTCATGTTAGTATTTTGACATCAGATGTATATATGCTTGCTAAACTTTCCTCTGCTGCAGAAACAAAAGAGAAAAAAAAATCCCTTGATTTTTCACCAATATATTTTGCAGTTCACATGTAGCAGACAAATAAAGTAGGTTTCTAGCATGAGTGTTACTGTTAAGAGTATTTTTTTAAGAAGTCCTCATTTTTTATTTTTCTTACTTTTGTAGAGCAATTGACTACTAGGTTTCTGGATAATGAGGACACTCATCTACAAGGAACAACCCTAACTAACAGAAATTACCACTCACCAGAAACAGAAGCAGATTAGTCAAACCCAAATCTAAAATCAACAGTCAAGAAATCAGTGTGTATAGTTTCAAGATCTCTTTCTCATCGTTAAAGTAGATCAAATTATGTGCCTTTTTACGGCCACTCCCTGCTGCCCTCATTTCTTTATCAACGTGACCTACCTTTACTAGAGTGTGCTACAGGCAAGATCTGTAATACCATGATTACCATCCACAGCAAAGAGGTCCGAGCACTACCCATATCCCGCGCTAGCACAGCTAATCCAGTACTCAGAGCCAGAGCCAGCTATACCATTCATGTAATATGGCCTTTTCTTCTAGCTGATCCTTTGGCAGCCAGCTTGCTAGTGTGCCATTTCTTCCAGCAACAAGCTGTACTATTTTGACCTTTTCTCTCTCCTCAAATATTAAACACAAACTGATGGGAAAAAACCAACTCTAAGACATTCAGTTGCACATGTATTTCCTCCAGTGAGAAGAGAGGAAGAATTAGTGTGTTGGAGCCAGGCCACCTGCTGAGAAACCTCTCAGAGCAACGCAGCCCAGCACCTACATCATCCACATATAACAGCATCACTGGAGACTGAAAAAAGAAATCAGCAAGTTAGTATTTTCCTACCAGCTAATCTACAAAAATACAAATACAAAAAGAGTGTTGTCTCTTTGAAGACAAGAATAGCAGCGACATACAGGTAACAGGACACTGTCACATTACATGAGCTGCCCCATCAGCTCAGATTCTTTGCTCCCCTTCCCCTTCCACAGACAGCTATCTCTTACATCCTTCTTAAACAAAGCAAGGGATCAACACAATTTTCATTGAATTAATCCCACAGCACTTTCCAACAAGATGTATTTAATCATTGTGTGAAAATCCAGCAAGCCTCCCTGTCTGGCCTATTTGATCTGCAAAAATGGTTTTAATTGTAACTTCTAATTCTCTCCTATGACTATGCTTCTAGTGAACATCACCTCAGTTGTTAATCATTGGCTAGATAATAAATGATATGCATATGTGAGTATACGTATATCTGCTTGACCCAGTTATGAAGTACTGTTCATAAGAATTATCCTCAGCACTAAATAATTCGTTCTGTCACCTTTAGTTTGCACTGCAGCTGTTTCATCTCGGAATCAATGTTCTTTGAAGGAGCTGGTGTGGCTTCACTCTTGCTGGCAGTTTGAGACAGATGTTCTCTCAACTTCAATTTTCCTTGTAAATATTCCTTCTCCTGTTGCCACTTGGCCAGGTTGGAGGTCAACACCTGTTTTACAAACAGAAGAAACAATCACAATTGCATCCTAAAAATATTTCTGCTTGATCATATGAGATGCTTCTCTGGTTCAGAATTCAAAAGGCATAAAACAGTCTATATTATCTGTAATTATATTGCATAGCTGTCCGTTGAATTCTCTAGTCTATGCAAAGATCAAACCCAGCAGGAAAGAGAAGTCAACTAACATTAAAAACAAGCAATTTTTTTAAAAGGCAAGCTAATTCAATTTTGACTGTACACATTGCTATTTTTACCACTACAGACAAAAATTATCATACAAAACTGTAACAGTAGTTACTGCTGAAACCTGTTTACCTATAGCCTCTCTGTGATTCAGCAATTATTTCAACACAGAACGTGAAGAAATACCAAGGTGTCTCAGATACCAATGCATATTAAAGGTGGTTAAATGTCAAATCTGTTTTAATGGTGACCACTGTAAGCTCACTTGAATTGCTGTGCTGACAACTGCTATAAAACATACACCCTTCTCTTGGCTTTTGTTTTGATATTTGTAGGGCTTGTAGAGGTTAAAGCAAAGTGGACCAGCTGCACTAAATAACTTCTGGTTGGCTGGTCTTTACTCATGTTGTGTTATTTCTTCCCTTTCACATATATGCATCATAGCCAGAGAACCACATATTCTATAACCTTGACTCTAGGGCTGAGGTACTTAAGTGGTAAAAGCCAAGCTGGAGCAGGACAGGATAACAGATGTTAGTTGTTTATTCCACTGGGTAGGTCTTACCACCCTATACTGCAGCCAAAACGCTTCTCATTTAGCAGCATAAATGCTAAGTCCAATTAGCAGACGAGGCTTGTTAGGGATTTAGTTCAAATAAATAACATGCAAACAAACTCTCAGTCTTGTTGCACTTGATTGACAACTGACAAGACTTACTCAATCCTTGTAACAATGTATTTCACAGTACTTCTTATAGAGGTACTCTTATAGATAAAATATTTAATTTAAATAATATTGAATGTTGTTTTGCAAAAAGGGGAACTGAAATAATCTTCATGCTTGTGGTTAACTTTCACAAATCTGTAGTCAGGCAAAAGCCACCAATGGCCTAAAAACTCTGCTCCTTAAGAAGGTAACTATAGTACTACCTTATTATTCCAAAGAAGACTGTAATACAGCAGTTTAACATAAGGAACAGTGACACAAAATGGTATTGAAATCTCTCAAAGAGCAAGAAAAACCCAACCAAAAAACTTCCCTTATGAAGGATCCTGATAAGAAACTTGAGAAGATACTACACCTTTAAATGACTAAATGTGTGCCTGATTACATGCTGGTACACAAAGTAACATAGGTGAGCAAAAGTTAAAGATTCTAAGCATTTTATTATTTAATTAAAAATAGCTTTTATACTGTTTGATGTTATTAGAAAAAACTTTTTATATACGTGTGTTCATATACACATACACTTCCATACTGTTAATCTCACGATCAAGTATTTATCCAAATATAAGACAGACTACTTATGGTCATGTTTATTGCCATTATGAATGACATGAGAACGTTTGTAGATTTTGCATTAGCTTAAAAAAAAATCACGGGTACACCAAAACGTATTCTGTATTTAAAGTTAAAACTCTTAGTAGTATTTCACACTTAAGTGCATTTATTAAAGCCAATGGGCAGTTTACATGTGTATCTGAGATAAGTACTGTTCTTAGTAATGGGGTTAATCTTTCCATTCTCTTCCGTGTCTGCTGTCATTATTGAACAAGACATAAATAAGTGTTAATGTATTTTCTAATTGGCTACTCCTTAATCCAATGTATTATTCTCACAATTAATACAGTCTGAGTGAAAGATAAAATGAAGGCTACTTCCTTTAATAAGCAAAAACAGTAGCTGTATAGAAAGATATAAGGATTAGGTTAATTTGTCCAGTATGGCCAATATTTCTACATGCAGAATTTCATGATTCAGTGTCTCTATAATAAATTATTCATAAAAAGGAAAGAAAAAAATAATCATAGCTAGATCAATACTTCTGATTAAAATTAGAAATGCCCCCACATCCGCCCGAGATCGCCTGTGACCCTCAGAAGTTTCTCAGGCTACTGCTGCTGCCAAAATGTGTCTGGTCTGAAATGCCATGATTGCAGTGGTCACGTTACGAAAAACTGTAACAACAAATATACTGAAAAAGAAAGGGCTTTCATAGGACAGCTGTCCAAGATGACAGTGCTACACTGGTTATAGAATTTACTTAAGTGAGGAGGTAGAAAAAAATATTTAAAATATGAATGTAAATATAAATTCAGAAACAGCACCAGAACTATGGGGGTGAAGTTAAAGTAGTATATGATATACAAGAGAAACATCCCCCAACTTGCGAAAGCAGACAAAGACAGACATGCAACTGCAATCAGAGATATCAAGAACATTGCCTCTTAGCAAGTCTGGAGACAATGTAAATGGTGTTATAGGGTTGACAATTCTATTACCCTATTCTATTTGCAATACGTTGAAAGGGTATCTGAAAATTCTATACCAATCTATGTAGGATGTGACAAACAGCCCCCCTGACCCAGAGAGATATTTATGCCTAAAAGATATATTCCTTACATTAACTTGCTTAACAAGCAAGTTCACTACCCTGCTGTCCCTCACCGCTCACTAAGTGTTGGGTCAAGTCTTTTGCTCGTTTTTGTCTTTCAGACAGAGGCACGTTTTTGTGTGTGCGCTACCACGCACGCAAATCCTGAGTGACAGAGTAAAAAGGATTTACTCCAGGGGAAGAGGTCACCAGGATGCAAGGTAGAATCTTAAACACCAGCTAGACCAGATGTTGGTAAAGGCAGGCTACCGCTGCTCCTCCACCGTGTAGCAGCACTTGTCTGCTGCACCTCCTCCAGAGTGTTTTGGCTTAACAGATGTTTATAGATTCAGTATTTTAACATTCATCTATCTTAATCTCCTTGCTCCTGGTATACCCATGACACTCTGTTCTGCTGTACACAAAGGGATAAGTGATGAAATCTCAGTTTCTATGTAGTCGACGTAAAACTTCCAGTGACTCTGCGAGGCTTTTTCCCATAAGCTCTATGCTCAGAAACACAGCTACATGGAAGGCCCAATGGATTAATGCAGGAAGCTCCTGGAATGGCCTATTGCTCCTTGGTATCACAACTCAGTGAGGAGCTTCTAGCTCAGTTTACAGCAGAGTCACCCTGCTACTGCAACTGGCATGCATGAAAACATCATTTCTGTTGGTGGTGGCTGATATTGCACTGCCACTGCTGTACACGATCTCATGGATTTATATTTGCAGACTATATTATATAGAATGTATTTTTAGGGGAAATTACAAAGTAGGATGTAAATCAGGTATTCTTGAAACTCTTTTTAAGCAATGACATAACCTTATTTTACTACTCATACTGTAATCCAACTATTAACTAATATAAATAACCTCAGATGTGTAAAAATCATATTTACCATGAAGCTTCCCATCCTACAATCCTGGCAGACAAAAACATGACAATGTACATAGAGATCTCTGTAAGAGACCTGAAGTCAACATGCTCTTTTTCCTTTTCTCTAAGAAACCTTGCTATAGTAGGTAATAAAATACATCTGCTACACGCATAGCTCCTGTACCAAGTTCTGTTTTAAAATCTAACAGTGCTCATCTGAAGGTTTTAACAGAATGTGATTTTCTCACAGCTTTAGCCTGATAACGAAAAATACACAAGATAAGCAGTACTTGTTGCACATATAAACCATGACAGAACTTTTCAAAACAACTCTGCAGGCACCGAGTTAGGTATTTATGATTTTACACACTCTATCAAATGTTACTATAACATAAGGATAAACCTCTTTACAATACCCAAGGCAAAATTTATGGATTCAATCCCACTAATCTTGACGCTGTTTTGTTTTCTTGCATCAAAACCTACCTCTACCTGATGGGTCACAGAAAAAAAGCAAAAATTAATAAAGATGGTATGCAGCTATCTGAAAATATGAAAAGATATATACCAGACTAGAAAGCCAACTGTGCTGCATACTTAATGTGATCATATAGAGAAAAGGCAAATAACTCCAAATCCTCAGTGAAAGTTTTTTTTATGCAAGAGCTGTAAGTGGTTGATTACTTAGTATTCCAGGCATGAAGACAAAATATGAAACAGAAGTCTTCAGTGACTTAATATCCTATCCCTAAATTGAAACAAAGACCCCCCCAAAAGCAAGAAAAAAATGTTAAAGTTATTTGTCATTTTTTCTTCTGAAATTTTAGTAAAAACTATGGTATCACCCAGTTATAATTTTTTTTCAGCCAAATGCAGTTATCAGCAGCTGATTGTTTCACAAAATGTCAAGTAAATGAAGGTAATATAGAGGACTTTTTGCCAGTGCTTTAGCTAGTTGTTAGACTTCAGTAGCCTTTAGAGACCATTAAGTACCCTTTGGCTAATTGGCCAATGGTAGATTAATCCTCTTTTTATTCTAGCAGCACTATTTTAACACCCTTTGCACTCTGTCAGTGTAGTATCTGAATGACAAAATAATATTGTGCATGAATAATAAGCAGAAAAGTTAAATTAACATTTCATGTTTCACATGCCATACCTGTGTGTCAGGGAAAAAAACCCCTCTTTTAAAGCCACTGACATTCAACTTTTTTTAAACAATCTCATGTTGACATCTTACTGAAGTGAATCTTCCTAATTACTGCTAATTGCCTATCAAGAAAAAAAAAAATCTTTCCTTGAAGTGCAGTTGTCTAGTATAGATGAACACAGCTCTAATGTGTATAGTAAAGACAGGCATGACACTTGAGGTGTGCTACATTATTATGAGGTCATACTAAATATGGTCTGCAATGAACAAAGCAGCTTTTAAGGATGTTTAAGGCACTGAAAATGTCAGTCTCTCATGAAGTGTTTAAATTAGTTCCCAGCAGAGAAACAGAGATATCAGCATGCAGATAAGAGGTATTATTTCTCAAGTATTTCACTAAAGAAAAAACATATTTGTCGTATTGATAATGTCACTGTAACACAATTGCAGTTCATCAGCTTTATAAAAGCAATGACGACACTTATCTACAGAACAGCCCTTTCACACACACAAATTATAAATTCAACTATTATTTAGAATACAGTTGTAATCACTAACAAAGACTCTTATCAGTCTTTGACTGTCTTCTTAATCATGCACTAGTACTGATCAGAGAAATCATTTTTATAAAGGGCTGTTTATGTCACTTCATAAACAAATGTTTTACTTGTAATTTTAATTCAGCTACTTTATAGGTAATTTATAGCTAAATTCATTCTACAACTCATAAAAGCCTAGTACTACAACATTTGATCTGGCTATGGCATCTTATGAAATAATAAAAAAATAAAATCAATAAAATCAGAGCAGATAGGTCCATTTTAGATTTTTTCTTTTTCTAAAGAATGATAATACCACATCGATCACGACCAGAACACATACATCTATTCTAGAGAAACATACAAATACTCATGTCTAAATGAATTAGAGCAATCTATTATTGGCCCCATTCTCTAAGAAATCATCTGCTGTTACAAACAACAGACAAACCTGAGTACAGAACCGTACACTGCAAAACCAATGATTTTTCAACTAAATTATGCAGAATAGTAAAAAACTTAGTAATAATATAAGTTAACATTTTTTTAATATGATGAAAACGCTTCTGAAACATGTCATCTGCATAATGATAACACCAATTCAAAGATAAGGGGTTTGACCTGCAGCAATTCTATTTTTAGCTTGCATTTTCTATCACTTTCATTTCATGTCTCTGTATGAGTAAATATTGCTGTATCCCATGCCTAATTTCTGTACATATTAAGAACACTATCTTGCCTTCACACTGAAGCAGATGCACCACTCCATCTGTTCTTGCAAATTTCAAAGGAATATAAGGACTATTAACTATGCATGTAACATCACTTATATAAGTAGTTTCATATGATCAATTATATTATCACAACTATGTGCTTTAATTTTTGTAGGGACAGGGTTTCCAATGTGGAGATGCAAACTGCCAGTATATACAGATATGCAGGATCTTGCTTATAAGGCCTTAACATTTCTGGATAAGAATTACAGAACTTTAAAAATTAATATTTCTTTAAAAAAAACAACTTAAGATTACAGTATATTATACTGATCTTGCATACGTAAATTTATTTCGAGTATTAATATCTACACAGACACAACACGGTACAGTAAAATAAGTTTTACTAAAATTAAAATAAAAATTAAAGTATAATCAGATAAATTTCATACCACTTTGTCCCACTTGAAAATATCTGAGTATTATAGCAAGCCAGTTGTGAAGATGTGGCTGAAGTCCAAACCCAGTATTTCTATGTACCCACCATTGCTATTTAAACAAATACAAGTTGAGTAGGGTATTCCAACACCTAACATGCCTGTGCACATTAAGGATTGACATACACAAGCACAGACTTCCATCTGATGCATAAAATTTGCCCCAAGATTTCCACATCTTTGTACTTATTACAGAATTTTCAATATAAGACATGGAATCCATGCAATCTTTTATAGTTAGGATCAGGTTTTATTGCAAGATTTTTTGCAGGGTTAGACAGTATTTATCTGGTTTTCACCAAACGTGAGAGTTGGAGCAAACTCATAAAGCTAGAAATTTGAATTTTTCATCTAGGGTCAGGGATAGTGCTTGCCATATTCCCCCTGCTTAATCTTAACACATCTAAGCACTGCAAATGAACTACTTGCATGAGAGCCAGTCAGGGAATTTCACAATCCCTACAACTCATTACGAATTTAACAGCAGCAATACTAAGTATTCATATGTTTCAGATAACACATACAAATATGCTGCACTAAAACTCATTGGGGGAAAAAATTAATAATGCTTCCATCTGTTTTCCGTATAGCTCACATAAAATAGAGAGAAACCAAAATGAAAATGCTATTTTAAAGACTGTTTTTAAACTTTCTTTTGATTTACCCGCTTATTTCCAAAGCATACAGCTTTGTATCTTCGCAGATTAAAAATATTTTTAAAAGAATATAGAAGCAAGAAAGCAGCAAAACAGCTGAAAGAATGGTGAAATATTAATTTAACCTCTGCTCATTTCCATCTGTTTCAGAGAGCGAACCATTTTCCATTTAAATACTTCTGCATCTCAAATTTAAGTGGGCAGGAATTCCACGCTTATAGGGAAAGACGTTCTACCTCCCACATTCTGGCCTCCTCTTTATATATTGTTTTCTTTGCTTAATCTCAACTTTTCAACTGTTAAAGACCATTTTCTGTTAACTTACAGAAAACATGTCTAAAAGACACAAAGGATTGAGGAAGTGATATAAGCATTTGTACATAAAAATTACTAAAAAATATGTACATCAGATATTCTCAGAAGGGGGTTGCAATATTCAAGGAACAAAATTTATAAAGATAGCTCTATATTTAATTTTATAGAATTATTTAAACATCCCATTTGTAACTGCTTCAGATATCAACAAAAGCTGTAAAAAATGTCCTCAGAAGCCTTTTTCATTTTTTAATGTAGATAGCTGTGTAAAAGCAAAACATTTTAAGTGTAAACTGTATTAAATTTAATTACTGGAAAAGTTCTGTGTTCTCATAGAGCAGGACAAAAATACAACACACAACAAAGGGTTGGGGAAAAAAAGGTAGACCACCTGGAATTTTTCTTGTCACATAAAGGTGATAATGCACAAATATTAATGTATTATTTAGATTTCTACGTAAGAAAATAAAGGCATATTGCTAGCCACTTTTGAGAAGTAAGAGGAAGCTGATGACAGACATTGTGTGGAGGATGCAAAGACAGAGATATTTTTCAAAATCATGAATTGCATTCAAAAATTACCACTACAGTGTATTGCATATAAGTTAAAGTAGTAATTCATCCCTGGATTCTTGTAAATGAACCCCTACAGTCTTATCTTCAATTTGTAATTTATGTTATCACTGGAACCCTTGCTAAAATTACAGGCATAAATGAACAGTTTAGGGTAAAGTACTCCTTATTACATATTAAATAGCTGAAGAGACTGCCACAAGAAAAAGCCATATTTTCAGCCCAATGTAGAAAATGAAATACACTTTCCCTTTATCATGATTATCATCAATATTATGACTCATTTGCCAATGAAACTTTAGGAGAGCAAATCAGATGGTGCAAAGCATTAGGAAGTAAAACATTCTTCTACCTCCTCTAGCACTGGCTGAGTCCATGAGGTCCAGGCAATTCAGGCAAACAAACATGGCTTCAAAACCACAAAAACTCTGCTTGGGTTACAAGGAGAGTAATAGTATCCGACTCCTGTAGGGATGCCAAAGAATCCTTTAAGACAGTATTCACCGTCTGCAACAACCGGGGTCTAAGGCAGTGAAAAATAAGGACAATCTCAAAGAGGGAATGCTGTAGACAACCATTTTTAAAAAGGAATCTCAGGTGTAGTTCCCAGACACCAATTTTGTCTCAGAGGTAGTCTTAGTTTGTTACACTTTCCTTTTCTACTGTTGTTGAAAATGCCTTAGTTCTTGACTCCTATTCCTT
>JAVJGI010000057.1:36017391-36030730 GCA_035590275.1 Ibycter americanus | reverse complement strand
AGGAATGCATCTAAACCTTCACATTATCCTCTCCAAATGATCTGTCAGCATTTGACTGGTTGACTTGTTACCATTCTTTGAGATTCAGGTTTCCTGCTGAGGTAGACTTACACAGGCACTTTGCAAATGCCTATGGCATTCCATTAAAAAATGCAGCTTTTCCTGTGACATCACCTGAGAAACACTGGAGAACTGATGCAAAAGATCCTGCGGTACTTTTCAGCAGTGGACCTGTGAGTGGCCTTGACACGAATAAGATAAGCACTAATGACTTCACCTGCTTATGATTTTTATTTCTTATTTGATATACTTTGAACTTTTGCAATGAGAATGACACCTATTACATAAACCCAATGATAATTACTGTGCTGTATGCAATAAATACAGTTGTCTTATAAGCAGTCAGTGATAGAAATGAGTAGAGGGGGGGAATAAATCTTAGAAAAAAAAATCCTGGATTTTTCCAACAATTCCTTTCAGACATTTTTCTAAGAAACTAAGAAAATGCTAAATCTCTTCGCTTCTACATTAAGTATCAGCTCCAGCTGTGATTTTTATACACTTGATAGCAAAATGGAACTACTGTACTTCTTTACAGACAGTCTTGACTCAGTGGTGATGTGAATCCTTGGAGAATGCAAGCTTTGACTCGCACATGTGCAGTCATTTTTTCAGAAGTATGCAAAGAATTGCTTTTGCAGAAACAAAATAAAGCAAGAAATCTACATTACTGCTAAGTGTTTATAAGGCCAAACAAAAAAAAGTATTTGTCTCCAGCATTCTGAACTCCTACAAGCAGAAAGACAAATATATACATACATACATGGCTGTGTGGATCTTCAAGAAAAATACACAAAACCATACATGTACATACATTCTGAAAATCAACAGATGCCAGACAGTCCTTAGGTTGTACGAGCCATAAAATCTGTCTCAAAATGAACATCTGGAACATTACATCTTAAAACTAGAGTCGACCTTCTAGCACTAGATTCCTTGGGGATTGTAACGAAGAACTGACTGCACAAACTTCTGCCCTTGTCTGCTAATGGATTTATTTTCTTAGCTAAATTCAGGCAACATGGCATCTCATCCAAGCCATGATACTGATGTTTACAGTTGCTAGAATGCTATACTTACCTTAGGCCAGCATCACCAGTTCACTGTTATTATAAGATTACTCAGAACTTTATGATTACATATGGAAGCTTATTTTTGTATATTAGTCATTCTGACACTCTTGAAGTGTTAAAGAGTCTCCCTAAATCCAGAGATTGTCTCAATCTTTCAGTCTTTCCTGGTTTGTTCACTTGGTTTTTACCTTCTACCTGTTCAAGAAAATTCTAAAATCTAAAATAACAGAAACACTGAGAAGTGTTCTTGCTAGAGAAAAAGTTATTTCCAAAAATTGTAATTTCCCTTGCAATATTTTAAAACTTCACTTCTAGGTAGTATTTCTTACTAAAAAACCACACAAAAACCCCACAAAAATGTGTGCTTTACAATCATTTGATCTGTCTGAATCATGGTTCTCTCTCTAAAACATGCGTGTACCCTGCAGTGACTGTTTAGGTTCTTTACCTCCTTAATTTTCACTTGGCAAGTAGCCCAAGCCTCTGCTTTAAATTTCCCACTTGGTAGCACTAGTATGGCACCTGAAGAGTAATTAGTTGTAAGAAAGGGAATTTGAATTGTTTGCTGAGAAGGAAAAAAATGTGCATGCCTAATAAAGATTTTTCCTTGAGTAACTGCAACACCATTTATTTATTTTTGCTTAGAATGCACCACCCTTTAAATAGACCAGTGACCATTTTTTTTTAAAACTTTCCAGAAACACTGAGTGAAATAAAACTGGTTTGGTGTAAAGACAGTGCCGTATCATTTTTAGTCAGTCTTTTACATTACAGCAGCACTTATCTTGACATGAATTCTGCCTTTTTTTTTTTTTTAAAGTTTCCTGATAATGGCCTTTTTTATTTTATTCCTCACATTGCACTCGTATGGACACCTAAGGTGTAGTCTTCTAGGAAGGCAAATCATGAAGATGTCTGAGCAAGCAGAATATTTTACCTAAATCACACATATAACTCTCTGTGAAGTTTATACTGTCCATGAAACTTTACATTATGATACTGTTTGTGAGATAGACAGATCTCCATTGGTCCCAATGACCTTGGAAACTATTTTTGAACAACTCATTACATATATATAGTTATGCAAAACAAGTAACAGAAATGAGGTTTTCTCTCCTCTAGAAATTAGCAGTTCCCCAGCCCTAAGAAAGTGAAAAGTGCTGCTCCTGATACTGCTTCTGCCTTCTGTGCGAAGACAGAAATGCAGAGAAGTTTGAGGGGGAGGGGATTTGATTTCTTTTTTAATGTCTGCCTCCTTCCAGCAAGTCCATCTGTTGTAGCACTATAATTCTGGAAGCAGGATGTGTGTGTGACCAACAGGAGACAATTACTGCAAAAGTGTTTGTTGATTCAGCTCTATAAAGGGCAGGCCAATCACTACTGTATGAATAGAAAAGAATTCCAGCTGAGGAGCTGCATATAGATTAACACAAAATACATATATATAAATGAGAATGGGGAAAACCAGAAAGGAGTAATAGTATGGGAAAGGATTAAGTACGAATGAAGACTGAAGCAGAGAAGAAAGCTAGGATCTTTGGGGCTGTTAACCAAATAGTTTACAAGTCTCTATTTTCATAAATCTTGTTCTCTAGCTTTTCACCTTCACAAAGAGATGGGATTAAGTAGATATGGAACTGGTCTGAGCCCCCTTTAGAAGAAAACTCCAGTTGCCTTGATCACGCCACTCTTGGGGCCCATGGAGAGAGTCGGTTTCTCCAGAAGTGCCTGTTCTTCACAGTGGAATGGGTGGTGGTCATGTGGACTGACCAGGTAGTCAGGCAAGTTCTCAGACCACAGGCCAAAACTGAAACTTCCCTCACCCATTTGAATGCAGGTAGAATGTCAGCACGAAGACCACTTCTTTTTCAGAAGGATTAATGAACTGGGTTGATACAACAGTAAATCAGGCCTCAATATAATTTGTACATTGATTCAGTATCTCATATAAAGCATGCTGATATATGACATTTCATAATTTTGATCACAACAAATTAAGAGACAAGAATCAATGATATCAAAATTTCACAGAATTACAACAGAATTAAGCTGAACATTGTAAGACACCATAATGAAAAGTACTTTACCTCTATGGTCAGTTTACTAGTTTGAAGTCTCTGATCAGCCAAATGTAGCTGAGTTGTTAGTTTTTCATTGGTTTCTTTAAATCCCTTCACAGAAGACACTGCTGTCTTTTTTTCATTCTGTAAAACAGCTATCTGCTGCTGCAACGACTTAATTCTTTCCTGCAGTAGAGTAACACAGTAGCCCGGTTTCTGGACAATGATATTTCTCCTTTTTGTTCTGTTCACTAAACATAAAACAGTATATTATTAAACTGAAAGATCATTACAAATAGAATTATTTCTGATTTGTCTTTGGCCCTTCAAAACAATGTTCTTTCTAGCCTTTATAATATTTCTCAGGAAGCAAACTAGTAAATTAATTCAGTTAACCTGTAAGTGCTCTATGTTATTCTTTCTCTGAAGTGCCAATGCCGCAAAGTCAACAAGGACTTAGAAGTTAAATGTGTCTCATTTCTGATTGGTATTACCACTGTCTTGTTAACAGATATTTTTTCTTAAGGACTAAGCCAAAATAGAGTTACTTTTGTTTCATTGGCCATGTTGGCTACATGGGACAAACAACAACAGGTAGTGAAAAGCCTATTTCATTGAGTAGATTCAATAGGTAGGACCTAGTAGAAAAAGAGTATATTTTAACTGCGTTGAAAAGATGCTGTTTGCTGGTCACTTTTTATATGACAATTTCACTTTAAAATAATGAGCTAAATCTTTGAAAATACAGTTGTAGAAATTTAAACAGGCAAATCCTGCAAAAGTATGTAAGTAGATTTGTGTAATATAGAAGAGGTTTTGGAATATCAGGCAGGAATGCTTTGTCAATCTTACTTATGAAGCTGCCAAAAATATATGATATTCCTACCTTTGCTTAGAATTGATGGGTAAGGTGTTATGAGACAGCAGATCTTTCTCCTTTTGGAGCGCAACCTCTCTGTGTCTTTATTCTGTGAATGGTGCTAAATAAAAAACAGAAGTACAAAGCTATCAACCTACAATACTACAAAGTTTTGCAGTCTGAATTGAAACAACAAAAATTACTTCAAACAATACACAAAATTCTAAAGAATTTTGATTTGAAAATCAGTCTTACAACATGAACCAGCAAACAGTACAAATTTCTGTCTTTCCCATCAAATGCAGAAGAAACAACAAACTGTTATAGGTAAATCATAACCCTTTCCAAAGAATCCCAGAGAAAAAGAAAGTGGCTATTAATGCCTACACTTTGATAGGTTCTGGAACCGTTGATTTTTTTAGATATGCATTTACTTGTAGGGAAAAAAGATGGTATGTATTACTTGCAAACCTACAATATCCTATTTATCAAGATTATTTAAATGAAAATAAAAAGGAGTAACAGTCTTATTAGTTCAAAAGGACAAAGATCAGATTAGACACTGAGCTGTAACTGGAAAATGCATGAATATATATGAACATGCAAATACAACTCCTGTGTTTG
The DNA here is from genome assembly GCA_035590275.1 of Ibycter americanus. Lineage (NCBI taxonomy): Eukaryota > Metazoa > Chordata > Aves > Falconiformes > Falconidae > Ibycter > Ibycter americanus. The sequence continues at coordinate 36,026,054 of JAVJGI010000057.1, read as the reverse complement.
GACAGGGTTTAACAAAAGTCAGCTGCATGCCTTTTAAATACCTGATTTGAAAAATCAGCTATTTCCAGAACCTATCAAATGTTCAATGACAGAACCAGAGGCTGAAGAAGAATGCTGCTTGCATTCATGTTAAATGAAAATGGCCAGAGCATGGCTTACTCCAAATTCAGAGTACTGTTTCCCTAGCTCTTAAATGCTCAGTGTGTTTTGAAATGCTTTTGTTCTGGAATTCTGCAACATTTATACAATTCTTAAAGTCTTCAGTTTGCAATTTCTATGTGATAACACGCAACATATTTCTGGAAATATTCCTAATTAAAATAGCTGTTTAAAAGAGTAAAAAGCATCAGATTATCTATTAACTGCACTGAACAAATTACTGATACTGCAGGACAGCTTAGCCATGAATTCCAGATTTGTACAATCGCCACAAAATCCAAAGGACAGGGAAACAGCTAGAAAAAAAGAAAAGAAATATAACTGCCACTTTTTCAGGCTAAAACGAAAGCAAAACAAAGGAGGTCAAGCTTTCGTAGGTCTGTCTCCTTCGAGTAGTCTCTTAATTATTTTATTCTGTGACTCAAAGACAACAGTGGAAACCAATACTAAGTCCCTATCTGTATGTCCAGAGGATCCTACACTCACTGAAGATATGTAATTGGATGATCAATGCTAGTCTGCAATAGTGATTATGTTACAGGGAACTGAGCTGTTGGCAGATGATGAGCAAACAATCCACGCCTGCAACGAAAAGCTGGAGATCTCCACTCTGCACCACAGCTCTGATAAATATTTGAGTTGTAAGAGAGTGCCAGTAACTCTCCTGATACTTCACAGGGTATTACGTATTTATAACACATGGGGCAAAAGTGAGAAAGTCCTTGTGTCATAAATGATCTCCTCTCCAACCCCAGGCATAGCTCAGGACTTAGAAGATTTCTCTAGCCTCTTTTGGTATGAGAATACCATGACCCAGCTGGAGTGGCCTTAAATCCTCAGGAGGGATTTAAGACTTGTGTTAAAACTGGTGCTCTCAATTTTCAATACTAAACCTTTCTGCAATACTGTCTTCTCTACTCACAAACCATGCTTTCAGGTGCTTTTCCTGCAACAGAGAACACCTGCTGAAGCATATTCACCTTCTTAGAGCTCTTGGGATGCTTCTGGTGTATGCTCCCAGTCCACCAGTCTGTTACATATGTGTATCAGAATATATCTGTGTTTGCCTTTTCCAGGAAGGGACAGTAAATGCAATATAGGCAAACAGGAGAGGCTGGCTGTGCCTGCACTATGAAGCAAGAGAGACCACAGCTTCCTGGATTCCCTGCCTTGTATATCTTCACTTAGGAGCAGCAGGAGATAACAGGAGTAGCACACTCTGTCAGATTTTCACATACATCATGTGCACCTGCTCATACTGTGTATTCTGTACCAACAGATGGTTGCAGAAGAATTTCCCTTTTTTTCACCTTTTCTGCCAGAAAAATGGATCTTTTGATGGAAACACACAACCAAGAATATTTAACAATACCAGAGAGTTTGTATTTGCTTTAAAATTTTGGAGACTATGAAAATATAATCTTTTCAAACTTTATTGTATCACCATATATAACAGAATTTCAAAGTAGTTTTCTAACAGAGGCAAGTTGTTCAGTGTTTCAGTACTCTGTTTCTTGAACTAAGAAACAACAGTATCTGCTTGTGTTACAAATTCCATGAAGTGATTTATTTGGCCAAACACAGATGGGAAAAAGTATTAGACACTGTTCAAAAGTCCAAAAATGAGTCATCTGTTACAGATTGTATGGAGCCTCTAAAGACCTGGGAAACAACCAGCTGGACCTCTTCTGTGAGAAAACAGCATATAGATGTTAGGAATGAGATGAGGGGTTCAAATCCCAGACAATGAATGCAAATGGGCTAAGAAGAAGCTAAAAGCAAATTTTCCTCTAGATAGAATCTCCTGGACAGAGACAGAGCCAAAAGCATCTTTCTAAGATGGAGACAACTCCTTCTGCACACACCAAATGAACTGAGAGGTGTTCATGCTTGATTAATGAGCACACCATTTTGCTAGAGGGGAGGAGGGGATGTTGCTGTTTCCTTGTTACAGGTTAGGTCACCCTGTTCTGTATGGCTTTGCTGATTGAGAAAGAATTTAATGGGATGTCTGCAGCATTCTTTGTCTGGCCTGTGAGACAGCAGGACTGCTTACAGCAGCTTTACACGTTTTAATCAGCTTTTGCACTCCTGACACTCCCTCCAAATACTTTTGCAGACTAATTGTTCCGAAAATATTCTAAACGATAATGAAACCACCCATTGAATATCTGGAAGCAGATTTTCTTTGCAGTTTACAAAAAGAGTAAAATTAATTAAGAGGGGAACAGCAGTGATAATATGAACAATTAAACTTCAACACTTTGCACAGGAGAACAAAACAAGTTCTATTATATACCTTTTTATTATACTGCTGGTTTTTGCCTTGTAAATGAACAATGTTGCAGGGCTTTTGACCATGTTGTATTTGCTTTTTTCCCTGTTGTTTAGTTCTGTCTGGCAGTGGATCAATGTTTTGCACTGTCTTCATAATCACTGTTTCCAAACTTTCAGAAGCTGGTATTTCAGAGTCACTAAACCAGCACATTCAGGAAAACAAAACACAATAAAACTAAATGTTAAAAGTTCCAAACAGCCAGTGCTTGAGCACATAGAAAACACATGCAAGAAAGAAGAGTAACATAAAATCCAAAGAGTACTAAGCTGATTTATTCAACAGATGTTTACAAATCTGATGAAGAAGAAATCTCTGAAATTGTCTTATCAAGTTCTACTCTCTCAAATGGAATCTCACTCCACAATGCATGGTCTGAGACTTCAACTGCTTCTTAAAGGACAGCTTTTCTTACAGTCTACAAAAGTGACATACATGAAAAAGTACCTGATAGTACTTCTGGTCTGTGAAGGGCGCACAAAGACATACTATGTTTCTACTTCACTTTCACATTTGATAACAAAACAAACAAATGCACAGTACTCCACTCAGTAATATTTTGTTTCAATTGAACTTTATTTTAGTGTCGACTGAGACAAACTCAGAAATCACACTACAGTGAAATCTCTGCCTAGCACCCCTCTGGAGTGCTTTTAAATTCTGTAAGCTTGGCAGTCCTTCTACTGAAATTGTCTGTCACACAGAGAAACTGGACCTGAAACTTCCATTCTACTTCAAATTTTTCCCTAAACTTGCACTCAGTGTGCTCTTAATTCCCAGTTTTTCACTGCCTTGCTCCAAATTATCATTTGTTTTCAGATATTCAGTGAAGTCCATCTTAAAACATGAAGTCTTGGATATGTCATTTTCTATAACATCAGCGGCTATTCATCACCATTTGTACAATCAGATTTGTGAAGGAATCCCTTGACAGAAGGTAATTTTGATTTGTAACTGCTTAAACTAAGACACTTAAGGTGGCACAACTGAGTTCCAATTAAGTTGCATCGCCACAGAAATCAACAATTTAGAGATGGAGGCTACTTAACCTGAGAAATGGCCACCAACTGAAGAGTTCATACAGAAACATGTTTATACTATCCAAAATATGTCCTGACACATTGGTATGTCTTACTGACTGATAAGAACAGAAATCAGAGTAATGGTTTGAAGGTGCTGCAGTAGCACAGAGATATTTCTAGCTATATACGAGTTTCCCTCACTTGAATGCTTTCAAGGAATGTTCTATTTAGAAAATGGAAGGCTTGAATCTAGAAACTCAGAGAAAGTATGTATTGATATGTAGAAGAGGGAACTAAATGAAGGTATTTCCCTAACTTGTTGAGAATCACACCTTGAAACATCACCTTCCAAAATGTTCACTATTCTACGACAAGAATCCCCTAATTTGATACTTGTACAATTATTGGAAGTTGTGTTTATGGCCAGCCGCAACAACTGGAGCCTTACAATTACTCTCCACTTCACGTCAAATTCAAAATTGCAACGACAATTTGTTTGCTCAACTTTGTTCTTAAAAAGCAAAACATAGTAAATGAAATAAAAAGCTCACTAACTGCAACAGAAAAACATATGTTTTCTGTAAAATCAGATCTGCAGTATTAAACAGAAAAACAAACAAGCTTTACATTAATGATAGTAACTGACCAATTACATAGTTCTTAATTTGTTTTCTCTCTCAAGACACCATGCTCAGGAGCCCCCTGTTTTGCGTGGGGAGAAGCAGCAAAAGGGCTTCATTTGCCACCATCGATATGCTCTATATGACATATAAAGCCAACATGAAGCTTATGAAGGTAACTCCATTTTCTTCACTGTCTTGTCACCTCCTCTATATTTTGGGTAGATACAGGCTTGAGAAATTTCCTTGCATGTCTCTTACGACAAAGTATTGAAGACAAGGTGTGATACCCATTTACCTAGTGGTTTACTGCTGCCTTCCCAAGTATGCGTGGACAAATAGAAGCAGAAGCAAAAATTCTAAACGTTTATGAAGCTTGCCAGTGCAATTTTCTGAGGGCCTTGTGACTCATGACTGGGACTCTATGCAGTAACAATTACCTTTAAAGAACTGATTTTTAACCATCATTCAATTAAAGTTAGTACAATGACTGTGCATAAAACATACATGAAATAATTAGTGTGGATGGTTCTTAATTTAAAGGATGTTAAACAGCTTGTAGACATCTGCTAGCAAGCTGAAATGGGTCATTCAAAATTTATCTAACTAAATTAAGGGGAAAAAATGTTTCTCCTCCCGGGTCGGCATGTCACAAGATAACTAAACCGACTTAGTAGGCTTGCCTGGGAATCCTTAGCTGTCAGTGGTGAATATGCAAAGGGCCAGCAAATTAAATCAACCTGCCAAACTGTCAATTTCAAGCCTCATGACTGCATGAAAATAGCATCACTGGAAGAAATCAAGCATTGCCTTCTTTTGGGTTTCCTGGCACCTATTCAAATACTCATGCAGTTGTGGCTAATTTTGCATGCAAATTTCAGTCAATAAGCTCAGAACAAGACCTCCCAAGATATTTCAAAGGATCTGACAGTATTTTTTTTGAATACCAAATCAACAGTAGTTGAAATTCAATCTCCATTTGCTAGTGCTTTACATATGCACAGTGTCCCCTCTACAGGGCTAAGTTAATGAGAGCCGTACCTGCTTTCACTTACATCCTCCCAGCCGTCCTTACTGAAGTTCTCAAATACATTACTCATAACCTTGATGGACTGTTTGAGAAAAGCTCCATGATGTCCCAAAGAGCTCTTTTTCTTGGCTGTTTTTAATTTAACCTTGGTGCCTGTTATCTTGCAATTACATTGCCCAGAGGCTGCCACTGCTTTGGTTTCACCCAGCAAACACTTGAGCTCCTGCACTTGACTCAGCAAATCTTCATTTTCATTTCTCAACCTGTTAGCTTCTGCCACTTGCCTCTTCAAAGATGCAGCTTCTTTCTCCTGCTCATCGATAGCTAACTGAAGTTCTGCTTTGTCTTTTTTTATTTCACAAATCCTCTTAAGTAACGTTTCCAGATCTCTTTCTCTTGTGTCTGCATCTTCCTTCTGCACTTTTAAAGATGCTTTCGAATAATTCTTCTCCTTCAGTAAGTCTTTATTTACTTCTTTCTGTTTCTTTAATTCCCCTTCAACAGCTTTGAATCTTCTTTCTAGTTGATGTACCTAACAAAAGCAATTTTAGCTTTCATAATATTTCAGCCTCTCAGTACAAAAAAACCCTATGGTTTCAAATGTATTTATTATATGACAATAATATTACATTAAGCACAAGGACAAAAGCAATCTGTAGCCCTTAAGTTAAAAATAATTCTAATGTAGTGCAGATGAAAACATTTTAGCTGCAATAATACAGCTGTTGAACAAAGGGCAGATGGTAAAAGAACTTAAAATTCCAGGCAAAGTGACACAGAAGTTTAAGTATGCTAATGAACCTTCCCGATGCATCTTGAGCTCATTACTGATTTGGTTATACATAGTAATTGAATTTAAAAAAACATTTTCAGATGGAAATTTTTTTTGTAATACTGACAATTTTGCACTAGCTATTTAAATCAACAAGTTCTTTAAAGTGTTGTAAGTACACAAATTAAATATTAATTTGATCTTCCAAAACACTCCAAACAAACCAAACAAGTTCAGCACCTGAGACTATGAAGACTGAAATGTATTTTCTGTTCACAGAAAGGGAAAATTTATCCTGTTTCAATGAATCTGCTTTGCAAGCTCTTCGTATGTAGTTTAAAACAGCGTATTCTACCTGTATATGATGCATATGCTTTGTTTGTAAAGTCCTCTAAGGTTTGCACATATTCAAAGCCATTACCTATACACTGATTCTCAATGTTCTTCTGGAATATTTGCTTAAAGTTACAACCAAACCCCACCATTTCCAGAAATAAGGTGCAATTTTAATTTCAGCAGATACTAAAATGAACATCCAGTCTGTGAGACTTCCCCAGAAGCTTGCAAAGGGCATCAGAGTGAGTTTGGTGCTCAGTAACCACTCAGTCATTTTGGAGAAATATTTTTGATTGGTTCTGTACAAGATCCATGCCTGCTCTTTCACTCGGGGAAATGCCAGGTACTCTAGATTTTTCTGTCATGGGTAGAAAAGACTGTTTTTCAAGCAGCTACAGTAGAATGCACATGGCCAGCTTCAGCTACTCACCTTCTAAAATACTGGCCAATTCCATCACTTTGTAGCAATATGAAACGTCAAAACTCGCTTTCACATTGAAAATATTGAAACCATAGTATTTCTCAATAAACACTATATGTTTTTGCAAGGACATTTTGCCAATGCACTTAAATTATTTTAAATCTTACGGAACGATTTACAAAGTTGGTGTTACAGATTTTGATTCAGATAAATGAAAGGTCTTAATGTACAGAGTAAATTATGGCAAGAACTGCTCAAATTTCATACGCATTTGTGAATTCTACATTGAATTTGTGAGTTTGATAGTTTTAATAAGCATGCCTATCCATTCCTATCTTCCTTTATGGAAATCGTAGCACTCCCACAATGAAAAGGGACTGCCTTATGGCTACACACAGTTATTGTGTGAAATTAGAAACAAAAGGGATTTTTCCAAATGCTTCAATGAAACCAAGGTTTATGGTTAAAATCATAGTTTGTACTTTCTTCCCCAATGAAAAGGAGTTAGACCAGTACCTTTCTTCAGCCACCTTCCTGAACTGAGATTCTGCTATTATTTTCTCAGTTCTTTAAAGCAACTTTTTGCACTCACTAGTGCTTAAAGTCATGTATGACAGCTGGAAGGAAACAAACAATGAATAGCTCCTACACCTATCCCTAAGGTACCATCATAACTCTGTATATCCATAGAGATAAAAATTATGTAGTACCTGGCAAACAAAATTATAGTTCTGAAATATAGATGATAAGCAAGCATAAACTGTGTGACAATTCAGATGGTAGCATTCATATTATTTCAATTACTCACTCTACCTTAAGATAAATGAATGTGAGCACTTCCTATTCTATGTGTTATTATTTTAACATGATGTTTGTCATTCAGTAATAACGAGATGACAGCCTTCATTGCCTGACCATATGGCAAGTGTTACAAGTATATGCAATCACATCATCTGCTGTAAATTACCATACTTCCTACAAGTTAATTCACAAATAAAAAATAAATAGACATACCCGAACTGACATTCAAAGTTATAGATTTGCGTTTATTCAATTTAAGCATGCTTTTAAAGATTTATAAGTAATTAAACAAATATTGTTTTGCAAAATGACAAACAAAAGGCATGATACTGTTTGAAGGATGTCTTTTCTTTGCAGCAAACAAAACATATGGTAAAATACAAGTGAGCCCTCTTAAGTGAACACCTGTTAACATACTGAACTACTTGTGTATATTACAAATATCAATACAAATAACAACTAGTTAAGAACATCTTGTTACTGTATGAGGTAAAATATGTAGAAAGAATGTTGAGCAGTAAAGATTAAATACTCATCATATTTGCTAAGTCAAAGAACACTAAATGCATACGGTACTGTCTGTGAAAAGAGTGATAAACCCATGTATGTAGAAAACATCTGCACATGCAACGTTGTGCCAAAATTTAAATACAACTAAAGGTGGATTTATCACTATTACGTATCAATTTTATTCCATAGCAAGAGCTCTATGGAGATTAACCCTGATATCATGTAAAGTTAAATACTCAGGAAAAGAAATGAAGGTTTCTGAACTTAACAGTGGTAAAATGCTAAGGGTATGTTACTTGCAATTTGGATAATTTGTTAGTTTTTAATATTATACCTCTAAACATTCTTTTCATCTTCTCTGACATTAACCCTGTTTATCTCACATGATACATTCACAGCTACTTCACTTGAATTAATTTCTGACACAATTTTTGAATTTTTTTCTAATTATTTTTGAATTAGGAAAGGAAAATCATGGCCTAAATTAGTGACTTATATATATATATATGTATACACACATGGTTCTTAAATTAAAATTTAGATCTGTATGCTGGAGTTGGCATCTTACCTTCTGTAATGTCTGATGTGAAACTTCTTTCATATTCCCCTTTGGAGTACTGTTCTTGACCCCATCATATTCACTAACTTTAAAAAGTG
>JAVJGI010000057.1:35983272-36003216 GCA_035590275.1 Ibycter americanus | reverse complement strand
ATTCATTCTACTGTTTAATTCAACTTACAAAAAAGGAAGTTCCTAGGATGTAATTTAACAATAGAAAGATACCAGACATGACCTTTGGGCAAATGTTTATCAAACACTGTGAAGTATTCTGCCAGCTTACACAATCTTTTACATTGCTACATGGAGTAGGTGAAAACTTGCAGGGTGTTGAAACTCCACAATTCTGTAAATAAGATCTTAACCATTAACAAATTGACAAAAAACCCCCTAAAAATAGAAATAAAACCTAATTAAACTTCAATGTGTTTTAAAAACTGTTCAGAATTGTCTCCGAAAACTTCTAGCTGTATACATGAACCATGTTAAGCAAAGGAGATTCATTACTAAAAATATCTATCAGCAATCCAGATGAAAAGTAACCACTCAGTTAAACTTTAAGTTCCATTAAACTCCTATCTGCAATAGTAATTCTAGCACAGTGAATCACTTCTATAAAGCTTGCAATGTTGAAACTGCAATTACCATTTGGCCTCTGCCTAGATGCATTCTTTACACAGGTTCATTTCAATCAGTTTGTTCTGGGTTTTTTAAGCTGAAAAGCTATAAAGCATTTTCAAAACACGACAACTCTTTTCTGACAGCAATGGGACAGTCTTTTCAGTCTTGGTTAGTTTATAGTCAAGGTTTCTACAGTCCTAAAGAAGACTGTATAACTGAAAAACATACCCTGAAAATTTACAATAATACCCTACCAAATTTGCCAATAATGAAGGTTACATAATGAGTGACTTACATGACTGCTATTTCTGATTTTAAGAACAAATACGCTAATCCTCCATCTATTAGATCAACTGTAAATCTTACTTAGAATCATTAGAATTCTAATCATCTTAGAATTAGGCTGGAAAAGACCTTTAAGTTCATCAAGTCATTTAAAATATGTATTCAGCTCACACACACACTTTTCTGCTCAGGACCACTTTGTAAAGAGGGATGAAAAAAAGTCTGGTTTTGCAATGTGCTTGAAAGAGTAATAAAACCAGTGGACTGGAAAAAATCCAGAATTTATGACTCCTTCCAGAAACAATGCCTTGCTCTTATTTATACTGAAATGTTTGTATTTTATAGCAGCTTTGCTAAGTTCCAATGATAGGCCATCAGATGGGAGAAAAGTGACTTAAAGTCATACAAAGCCTAGAGACTGGTGTGCTGCTTTTCACCTTTACGCAGACCTGAAATTGCCTCGTGGCCTTGAGCCTTCTGCATGGAAAGGTTATGCTGTTTGTAAGTATATCTCACAGAATTTGACTCTGTTTCTTCAGTAAATCTTTCTCAATGATAAACATTTTCTTATCTGGCTTCAAAACAAGTTGAAAACCCACAGAGACCTTCTGACAATATAACCTAATGCAAAATACTTTGAAAGTTTACTTTGTTGACAAGAAACAGTTCAGGCCAGCAGCAGTCTCTGATGTTCTAGATTACATGGCCAGAGAACAACATCCAACTCCGTCCTTGCCAAGGAGAATTTACCAAGTCCCTGAATTAACAGGATTCAGCACCCTAAATTAGCAGGAATCTACTGGCACTTCCTAGAAGACTGTCACTATCTTCTAATACGGCAGATCAGAAGTAGAATCACATCTTTGTTTTCATATCCTGAGAACAACCTCAAAGTGGTTTGTTTACTATCAATAACTTCATGAAAGTAATTCTTCTTGTTTATAACATATGCATACAAAAGGCACTAAGAGGATCAGGAAAGCATGCAACATCCTGTTTTATGTATCAATGCTTCATTTCTGTCCTCCAACTATGATTGCCACAGTCTCACTTGGCAATATTAAAACACGGATAGTAAGAAATCAAGAGAGATCAAATCTGTCCAGCTAATACTTTACGCTGGTATTGCATTCATTTTTAGAGGTACCCGTTTTGTCCCACAATTATAGTATCTGCTATTTCAAGTATCATAAAATAATCTGAACTCTATTTTATTGCAATGTAGTATTTTTGATTACGCCTCCATTATTTAGCTATAATACTCACCCATTTGGAATATACGAAGAGTTAGCATAATAAAAACTGTGCTTTAGAATCAGCTTTGCCAAAGGAATTACTTCTGATTTCTTTTAGATTATACCTAGGCATCAGCAAGAAATTCTCTGTAACAGTTGCTTACTTATCAAGTTACTGGAATAGGCGAAATGCTTGTACCATCTGCATATAAGCAGGGCTTCTGCAAAATATACCTTCTTGCTAGAACAAAATTTCCTAGTACTCATCAGTTTTAACTGTCAGCAGTTCTAAAGATACCATCAGGAGCCCTCACACAGCTCCAAATCCAAGGTACATATACACACGCGCACTTGGGTCTCAATGCATTAAAGAAAAGATAATTTAGAAAGATAGCCTGAACTATAGCATAAACTTTCTTTCTGCACTTATCAGTTTAAAGGGCTCCTTCCCTCAAAAGCTGCTGACCCTAGGTTAACACACTGCCAGAGGATTCTAGTTAGTCCTCTAGCAAACCACTGCCTCCTGAGTAATACACGTCCCGTAAGTCAGCCATTGCTCATCAGCAGCTTTCAGCATTCACAGGTAGGGCCAGCAGGAGACTCCTGCACTACTCTGCATACGGATAAAAGGAATTAAGAGAGCAGGCTCATGGCAGTCTAAAATAAACATCCAAACAAACAATAAAACTTCTTTTCCATTTGTCCCAGGGAATTTTATCTGGAAAATAAAACCAACCAGAGAATCTCATTTCTAATAGAGCTGAATACATAAGGAGGAGTAACCCACTGAGGAAACCTACTCCTTCCCAAGGATTACATGTTGTAAGACTGCAACAGGATGACTCTTTGGAGAAATAAGCAGAACCATCCACAATCTCCTAATGCATACTGTTGTTGCTGGTGTGGACAGGTATCAGGGGGGTAGTCCAGCAGCTGCTGCAGTCGGGGAAGCCTTCCTCTGAGTACAAGAGGTTAACTGTTGCCTTTTCAAATGTTTTCCTCCAGAGTCATGGAAGATTGTTAAAAGACTGGAAAGCCAAATTAAGAAGAAAATCAGGCAGAAAAAGACTGCTAAGCAAGCTTTGCATGCACTTTATCAGGGTTCTTAAAAAGGGACAGTAGTGTTGCTTATTACAGTAACCAAAACAAGTACGTCTTAAAGACACCAGGTGAAAGTAGTGCCAGGGAATTTTTTCTTACCCAAAGCTTAAGCCAAATAGCCTAATAATCCTTGCAAGGAAAATGGGACAGCAGAAGCAGCTCTGTTTTCTTCCCCTCAGAAAAGGAGCTTGAGAAGAAAGACAGCAGAAAGGTCTTCTAGCTAAGCAAAACTGAACTGTACTTTCTGTTCATGAGTCTTCAAAAGGGTAAAAATTCTACTCTGTAAAACAAAAGTAGAATGCACATGCACATTACACATACTTTTGTAAAAAGCCCATACAGAAAATACAGGAAAAGACTCTCATAAATTAGGATAAGGAGTCTGATACATCATAATGCAAACAGTGATTTTAATTTTCAACTACTCAGAAACTATTTAGAGTCATGAAAGCCAAGCTAGGCAGAAACTTTATCCAACTTTTACATGTGAAATACTGCTCTGACAGAAAATCTTCACTTTGTTCCTACAGCATTATGATTCAAGAACATTTGCCTGCAAAATATGCTCTTTTCATGGGTCTGTATATTTATGTGTCAACTGACAGCCTTGGGATGTGAGAGTAAACCTGGGAGCAGGTGTTTGATCTAGACTATGCAAGAGAGCAAAAACCATTACATATGTCTGGGGATAACGCTGCCAAAAGAAGAGTAAAGCAAAAAGTACTAGCATTACTTACGTTTTGCAAACATTCAAACTATTCAGAATGATTTACAGAAATTCCTACATAGGAAGAAAATTGTAAACTTACAGTTTACACCAAGAAACTTGTGGTCTTAATTAACAAAGGAAATGGAATATTTGACTATACAAAGCCATTGAGCTATCTGTTTTACTTTGTCCATTCACCTTCCCAAAATATGTCTTTATCATTCTTGTTTCCCAATTCAGTCACTTATAGGATGGATGAAAATTGCAGGAAGTTGCATCTGTTTGTGCTAAGTCTTTCAGATTTGCAACCCACATTCAGGAGCAAGAAAGGATAAAAGCAACTCACACACACACCAGTCCAAGGTCTGTTCACATAACAAAAAAGTGAACAACGTCATAGTTGTCAAGAATGAGTTTTGAGGTATATTTCAAATCAACAGTCACTCAAAAACCAAAGATGTACTAGTGACTAGCGACTAAAATAGTTAACATGCAGCATAAGCTTTAGCTTGCAAAAGGATGGTTCGAAGCCCATGCCTAAAATTGTATCTACTGTTTAGCAATCTTTTATCTGTTTTACTGTAGCTCAAAACCCAGCTGACGGACCAAAAGATATTTTAAAAAAATATAAATGTTACGTTGTGTGAATTATGCTCATTATTTTAGTTCTAAATTTTTTATTCCTTTTTAATAAGACCATCAGAACGGCCTCATAAACAGTGTTTACCTGTAGCTTGTTCAGAAAAGTTTCAGCCTGAAGGGCCATGACTGGTGTACCAGTGTAATCAATGCAACTTAAACAAGCACATAGGGTGAGGACTCCATTGCATGAATATCAAGAGTTTTATTGTCACATCAGTGCTTTTAACTTTCATATAAAACTCAGGACACCAACATAACAAAGTCTCTGTTATCTGTACCCTGGTTTTTGTATGGAGCTCGTTTCAAATAAAGCAAAGTAAGGATGCAAATCAATTTCTTAAATTACTTCTTACACTGAAATATTTGAGTTTTAGGAAAATTTTGAAGATTCCATATCTAACCTCATGTGATTGTGTTTGAAAACAGAAAATACAACAATACTTCTTAGAACATGCATTCAGAATTCTTTACAAATTAGAAAAAGATCCCAAAACATTCAGATAGTTAAACTTCTGTATGTATATGCATATTACTCCTCATGCAGCAAGAGCACCAAGTAGTTCATCACAAAGATCATGGTGAGCCACAATAAAGGTCCACTTAGCTCCACATCCGACTTCCTGGAATACCAGAACTGTACACTTTAGGAAAGAGTTCAAGAGATAGGGTAACAATACATAAACACTGCTTAATAATTTTCATTGTAAAATATTATTTGCAGTCTTTGAAGAAACTTAATTCCTCTAGTTCTTTGCAAAATTCAGTTCTTGAAGTTCTATATGCTATCAGCAAATCTGAGATATACCTAAACTTGAAATTTGTTATTTCCCTTCCAAAATAAGTACCATGCAAGGAAAACTGAAAACTAGCATTGTATGCTAAATTCAACTGTTGCCAGAAAGCAACAAGCAGCGCTGCCCTTACCAGAATTACTAGGAACACCACAGAAGACGTTGGAGTGAAACCTGTACTCATTACTTCCTCATTACTCTCTTAATAGAACAGCTTATTTTACCAGCTTTGGTGTGCTTTGGTGTTCTAAGACTGTAGGTTCATAGGCTTATTATTTCAGTAACATTCAGTACAGTTTAAAAATACTCACTTGGTACTTCTTTACTTTTATATACACAATATATATCTGCAGGCTGATAAATAAGACATTTCCATCTAAATGCTGAAGGACTTTTGTCTAGGCAATAGAGACAAGAAAAAGACAGCAGTCTCAGAGGCAGTGTGCTTACCAACAGTACAATATCTCATTTCTATAACAGATAATCTACAGAAATCACTGTGATTCAACAGCAACGGTTCTGTGCAAGCAATACACAGGAAAGCTAACTCTCTCCAACATCTCTCTGCTATTGTTGTCCCTGACAATGCCCAAATTTTATCATTAATGCCACTTTAATTCTGCCTTTCCCACTTATGTATTATGGAAGAATGTTTAACGGCATGACAATGTTTTCAGTATGACACATCTCATCATGTATGAGAAGGCACTGAGGTACTACATTAGGCTGCTGTGGAGATTTGATAATACTGCTTGGATTTTGAACAAATACCTGCAGACAACAAAAGTCTGATTAAATATGGAAACACAAAGGAAAAGCATCAATACATCTGAATTCCAAAACCACAGAAAACCCCAAAATTTGTCTGTTAGCTAGGATGCAGGAAATTACAAGATCTGGTGGACACAGGTAATAAAAGTTCTAAAGACAAGCTTAGCAATTAAAGATTGTTAATCTCATCATCCCTGACAGGCTGGTCTCACTGAAAAACAAGAATATATTTGTTTCAGTTAGCTGACACAGTGCCCTGTGAAAATGTAACAGGTTGCTTGCTAGAAAAGTGAAAATAATTCTCTTCAAAAAGGGACCACGTAAGTTAATTATGGAGAAGCCCCTAAACAACTTCATGTGGCATTTACAGTTCTGACTTTGGTCCTTTAAAAATCACTTCTAAAAACTGCACCCCGCAGTACAACTAATGGTGCTGTTTTCTTACATTTTAGATCATCTGTAGTGGGTTTAGCCAACAACTGCATTATTTCAAGTTCTCACGCTTGAGCCTGACTGTCATTTCCACTGAGCAACGCTCAGTGCAGTCAGAGCACGCACCTCTGTCAGAACCCTCTAACACCAGGTGCAGAGCCTAGGCTCTTCGCGTTTTCAGAACGGAAGATGGTATTTTCAGATTCAGCAACCTTTTTATCCATCCAAACCCTAAAGAAATACAGATGCATCACTATTTAAACGATATTTGGCTTTGCAATATATAATTACTAATTGCAGTAAAAAGTAAACAAGAGCCCTGAGCTATTGAAGTATTTTGCAGTAAGAAGCCCACTATGTCCCAGCACTCCTAAAACTGAAGAAGAGAAAGATTACTTTACAGACATAGTACATGTCAAAAGGGCTATACTCTGTAGGTGACACTGATGTAGCGTGAATGAACTTTTTTCCAAATTAATTTGGTACATGATGTCGCTATCAAGTGGAACAATGAAAAAAAAATACTGTGGTATTCAGATGTTACAAACAACAACGGAGGTTTAAAAACTAAAAGTCTCTGATGATCAGGTATTTCCTGTTTAGTCAGAGACTGCCAGATCACTGCACTTTTTCAGCAGGTTCTCTAGAAACAAAACACAACAACAACAACAAAAAAGATGACACATTCAGGAAGCAGAGGAACTAAGAAAGCTTAGGTTTGTGTTTCTTAGTGCCACCAATCCAGAACACTAAATTTAGCTCTCATCCAGCTAGAAAAGGCAAGAGGCATCACATGATGTTGCTGCTCCTGAGTTCGGCTCCTGCCAACTTGCTAGTGAGATATCACTACACAGGGTACAGAACAGCTGCTTTGACTCCACAGAGAATAAGGAAAGCAGAAATCATGAGGTCTCATTTTCCTAAAAAAGCAAAGCTAGTAAGAAACCTTTGTTAAATAGCTGCTATAACAGAGTAAGGATGCTACTAAGCTTGCAGTGATTCCACGTGCTTCAAAGATGAAGAGCACTTTTCCTACGTGGAGGACATGCACAGCTACCCAGGCACTCAGAGGAAAGAATGACCATCAAAGGTTCTTTGAATGACATGGCTATCTCTTTCACTTTATAAACAGTTCTCCCTTATCACTGGCTGCATATGACCATGCCACATGTACAACTAATTACCAGTTAGCTGTAAAGATAATGACTTATATCATAATGGTTTATGTCAAAGAATGTACTAGGTAGAATAATTCAGTGTTGCTGGTTATCAGTTACAAGATCTCCTACGAAGTAATCCAGAATGAAAGATGTAAAATTATAAAGATTCCACAACAGTTTATATACAATCAATTATACCTTCCCAAAGTCTGAACACGAACACTGAAGGGGCAGGGTATCCCTATACTCCAGCAAATGAGAATGTAATATGGAAATGCCAAAGTATTTTAAATTAGCTAATGTGCAATCAAGCAGCAGTTCAACTGGACATGCTACATACTAACTTAACGTCAATTTCAGCAAAATCCAAATAATATAGCTACAAAGAAGAATCTAATTAATGTAGGAAGAAAATGTCAAATGACTTATCTGTCAATACGCTTCTATAGAAAGTAAAACATTTAGCACTTAATAGCCGAGATTAAAAATAATCTAAAAACTTGAGAACTACACTGTATTTTTATGTATGTGTGTGTATGTTTTAGTATCTACCTCTCTCTCTCAAAGTTTATCTATCTATCTATAAAAGGATATGTCTGTTTTCACTGAAGATATTCCAGCTCTATGTGGCTGCAGGATGCTGAATCTGAAAACACTGGTGTTGCACAGCTGAATAGAAGGAATTACAGTATTTTATGCTATTAGATCCTCCTCTTGCAAGTTTTCAGCAGATTCATGGAGCTTAAATAAAAATATTACATGTATGCAAGCATGGGCCACTCTTCAGCTAATTGTTAACTACTATTTGAATACTACTGTTTTTCTGCTTCTTAAGGGGGAGAGAAAAAGTGATAAAATCCCATGGTTTTCTTAACACAGAACATGAACATCAACACAATACCTGCTTCTGTAGCCTGCAATAAGATGGTACCAACAGGAAATGATTGCAGCATAACACAGGTATTGCATAATTCATAGAGAAATCGACACATATGAGAAGACCAAATTGGGACATCCTAGCAGAGCTGTGGAATTGTTTTCACTTGGACACGAGCATTAATAAACACTTCAAAGAATACTTAGGAATTTATTTCAATGACCTCTTTTTGTTCCTGTTTATAACTCTTCAATTTTGGCATGACTTTACCTGGCAACTGCTATAGGATTTCTTAAGACATTGAGTTGTGAGGGCTTAAAAGTTAGACTATTTTCTTAGCTACTGGTTTGGATCTCAAAGTGAACTTAAATTTCATAATTTTTTGTTTTATTTTCATAATTAAAATATTTTTAAACTCGATTTTATAACTCATAAAATTAAAAATGCATCTTTCAATCCACATATACGTGGTGAAATATAATCTGATATTCTTTGTGAAAGCATAAACAGTGGGGAAGGAGGCTTAATAAAGAAGTCAGGTAAAACTTACTACAAGGAGTTTCTATAAAGTCAGAGAATAATTATTCTGTTAATGCACTTAGTATAAAGATAAATTCTACTAATAGCAAAAAAATCCTCCTCTTTCCAGAGGAATTTTAGGAAATTTCAGAGAAATATATACATAAAGCATTGAGCACACACTGAATAATCACAGTTTATTGATTAATATATTATATTCATCTAGTATGGGATTGTAACAATATACTTTCTTTTATATGCACAAATGGCTCATATTTATACATCATTAATCATGGAGAGGATGTAGCCCATGGCTCTGAAACATATTTCATTAATTGCAAAGTAATACAACATGCACATGCTATTCTTTACTAATCAAAAAGTAAAAAAATGGTAGTAACAGTGCCATGCATTCTGCACCAACATTCTCCAAAAAATAACTGACATTAGGCATTCTGAACTTCATGAAAACAGAAAATGTCATATATTTTTAAAAAGAGGTGCTTAAATTTAAACCCTATTTTTTTTTATGTGTTAGTACCCAGCTTGAAAGGTGCATAGTGTTTAATAGCTTACATGAAAGTCAAAGCAATCCCTGACTGTGATGAGAACTTTATAAAAGAAAGGACCTGACAGAAGGTACTGGCTGACACGAAGTCTCTCCACCATCTTCAACATAATTTGGAATCAGGCACCACTAGAACAAGTGACTTCCCAAGCAACTTCAGTTTTTCCTGACTTAAAAACAGATTTCATAACTTACACATGGATTGTTTACAGTGTGCTAATATTGGTAATGGCTGCATTTTGGAACCTGGGGCATGCATCAGCAGGCTTTCCTTGGGTTTACCCTGTATTTTATTTATTCTCCATCTATTTTCAGAGCAATGTATGTGCAAGTTAAAGACATTATACATCATTGTTCTACCCCTGGAAAGAAGGGAGGGAGGGAGGGAAGGAAAACCTTCCTTACTGGTAAAACAATTAAACAACCAACCACAAATAATCCTGTTTTCCTGATATTCACACTCTGGCCTAGTCAGGGACAGAAATTAAAGTTCAAATGGACTCAAGTCAAAATAAAATACCTACACAGACACTCTTCTTTAAGCAATGATGCACTGGATTTGGCTTATACATGTTCTAAATCAACTTAAGCTAACAATCACAGGATCTATCAAATTAAGTGTGTCCACAAAAACTGTGGGCTACCCTGATTTACTTATGCTACTTGTAAAGTCACGCATGTCAGTAATTGGTACAACTCTGTAGCACACGTCCTTTACCCACAGAGCTTCAGAAAGAATACAAGCAGCACAAAGAAAACCTATGCACAGAGTTTAAACAGACACTAAATTTAATATTGACTTTCTTAAGAAAATAAGCTCAGATATTGAAATACTGACTTGCTTCAACAAATTAAGACAGTCATTATTAGAGGCAGAAATTGAAGACATATAAAAAGGTTATGTACGCATTCATTCCTTCCTTCTAACAATAAGCTACATTGCCCATAAGGAGTAAAAGGCACCTAGACCCACACAAGGAATTCACCTTAATGATCACAACGGTGCACCGCCTTCTTAGTAAGCACTACACAGAATTTTAAGCACACATTTTGACTTAGTCTCTGTCTCCATGAGTTCAACTTTTGCTCACGCCACTTCACTACAATCTAGTCAAGTCCACTGATCTGCAGCATACCAGACATAACAGAGTTCCCCATAAATGTGACTGCACAGGAGCTATAGAAAAATAGTCCAATTGTACTAACCTTCAGGGCGTGCACAATACATAAGCAATCTCTCTTTCATGGCTTTGTGTGAAAAGGAGAGGCTTATGTTATTGCTCCTGAGCTACTGTCGCCTGTGGTGCATGTGTTGATTAGTAATGGAAGAAGAATTACAACTGCAATTACATGTATGGCAAAAAAGTGCTCTTTCCTACACAAAAATCAAAATAAACAAAAGAAGTACATGTGATAATCTGTTGTGATAGTTTCAAAACAGCAAAGACATGACAATGAAATGACAAGAACAGACACACAATTGTAACCAGTAGATAAAAGAATACCCCATGCAACCCATTTACTGGCAATATTTTATGTAATACGCTAAAGCAGCTTATGAGCAACACAAGGACTTACATACTACAAAACAATTTGCTGCTGTTGAAATTCTGTGATAGCAGCCTTCATGGTATCTCCCCAAGATCAGTTTACATTGTGACCCATTGGGAAAACAGATTTTGCTTAATGCTGACAAAAACAAAGTCTGAATACAGTTTCTATGATGTCTTGATTCTTAAATAAAATAAAAAAAAATCAATTTGACTTGCAGAAAGTGTTAAATAGCAGCAAAGGGCTAATTATACCATACTAACTTCCTTTTGTCTAGTATAAAAGGACATTTTCTTACTCTGCCTGGCTGAGTATAATAGTCTATGAATTATGAGATCAAAGCAGCAAACTGTATGTTTTCTAAAGTAAGAGTTTCCTTCACCAAGTTTTACACTTACTACAGCTAAAAGAGCTGTGTGAAGGGATCAGCACTAAACCCAAAGGACAGGCTGTGCACAGCAAGAAAGAAAGCAACTCCCTCGTGCTTTTTGCAGGTCACTACCAAGGACCATGTTAGCAGATCCACACCAGACCCTTAACAGGCAGCTCTGCTGCTACCAGTAATTAGCTTGGACAGCTCTGGCTCCAGGAGCAGCAGCAAGGCTACACCATAATGAGCTCAGCTGGGATTAGCAGGACAGGGCAGGGAACCAAGAGAGCTGAGGCATTCTGCATTGCGTATGTATCACAGAGATCAAACAAGGATGGCTGGCTAGGTTATCCCCTCACCACCTCATTCCAAAAATGAAGCACGGCAGTGTGTAAAATACAGGCTAATGAAGAGCGACACCTCCAACAGATGAGAGCCACATTAATTAACACAATCCCTAGATCATGGAATACAGTTTCTGTTAGTGCTAGCAAACTTGTAACTTGTCACTGATTTAAGGGGGGTAGGGGGAGCTGATGTTTTCCTTCTCTGCTTTTGGTAGGAGATGGTTTTATCTTGGAATTTTGCAAGGAATTCCTCTTATGTGGCCTGCAAAGTACTACCTTAATAAAAAACAGCAGAATGTTTCTTTATGTACACATCATTTAAGAAACGAACTCACTTTTCAATCAAGAGTTTTCTGTGTTCCCTTTTGAAAAAAGCCAGTTCATTCCACACAGCCTCAGAATCATCTTGACAAAGTTGATGGAAATCTGTATGCCGGTTCCTGCTTTCGCTACTTTCAATCCTGTTTGTGAGTAAAAAGAGGTTGTTTGTTTTCAAATATCTACATGTTTTAGGACAATAAGAATAAAAGCATCCTTGCTTTCAGAAAATACAAATTTGAAACTACAGCATCTACCAAATACAAATCTTGCATGACCTATAAATTCTGTGAGGCATGAAACATTATATATGCTATTACAGAAAAGTTCAGTTGCATAGTTTCAGACAGGTATTGTACTAGTATGGCACCATGGCTCTCAACTGACATGTGGCAGAGCTGTGTCACCCACATTCATTTGGTCAACACTGCTTACCATTCTGGTATAAGAAAACACAGGTGAAACCATTACACAATCTCTTGCAAAAAAACGTGGGAGAGCCACTAGCTCCCCTAATGCTCCTGCAAACAATGTGGATGCTGCACTAATGCCTACTCTAAATCAAACTGTTGATCTACAATCTAATGAAAGATTAAACTATATATGGATAAAATGATACATCAGGAAAAAGCATGCTGAATTTAGAAGCACAGAAATTGAAAATACTTCACAGGTTTTCTGTCATAAAATATTTTAATGTATTTTAATAATGCAAAAGATAAAAATTGTATTAAAAAATCCTTTCTAAAATGAATTGAAAACTCTCTGCAATATAAATTCTTACTGGGCATAGAAATAAACTCTCAGAGAATGTGGTAACCTCATAAGGCCTCCATCACGTTTGCAGTCACGTATGTCAGTAGAAGTTGTATGTACACTGACAGGTGGATTAGGTCCCATCAGCTGCCATTTCGATAACAAATTCTAATCTATGAAGAATCAGAAAGAGTAGGGTCCTCCATCGCTTACAGAGGATCAGAAGTGCCACTTAAGTACCTGATACTGAGTTCTTAATTCACAGTTTACATTACACCAGCGATATGAAGCTTTTTGAGATACTAAGGTAACAGTGTAAGGTATAACCATTTACAGACTGTTTTTATTTGTGCCCTGGCTACTTTCCTTTGTTTAAGCATATTAAAAAGGAAAAACAAACCTCTTTTAGTATGAAGGCTTCATACAATTCTGATTACAAAAATGATCAAACCCCTGTAATTTTCAGCTCATTCTAATTATACATGAAAAAATCACATGAACAAATGAAGATTTAGTATTACACTTTCCCCAATATCTACTTCTCCCAAATATACTCCTGCAGGACACAAGCTGGTCTCATCTGTTTTAAACAGAAACCGAAGTTGCTTTTGTCTCTCTTTCCCTTTTCTTCCTTTTTTTAAAAAAAAACCCAACTATCAGAACCAGAACACTCAGTGCTTCACTGTATATCAAGTTTGATTTTACTGTCTTTATCTAGGTTGAATTTTTGTCTTGGTCTCTCAGTGGACCAGGAATGCCTACTTAGCTTTAGACACAGAACTGAGTAATTTCATTGCTTGAAGTAACTACCACGCAGTAAGTTTCAGTCATTTCTAGCCTGCATTGAACTTAAGAGTGAGCTAGAAGAGAAAATCATCCATGTTTTCCCTAAACAAACAAAACATTTTTATTCTAATTTACACAAAACTCTTCGTTATTTATTCTTTGATATTTAAAAAAGTCTTCCTGTGCTACCAATGTCTGTAGCAGATTTGTACCTTATGACTATTTTCATCCACACTTTTTTTAAAAAAAAAAAGACAAACCCTTATTAAGTAAATGCCACAGTATTACAAAGCAACACAAACCTACTCAGATAGGCCAAAGCATTGCTTATATATGAGGGAGGGTTCATCATTCACAGTAGGACACCTTACATCACCCTGAACTCTCTGAACAGCTACCAGTTTTGCAGCAATTTCTGTGACTCTCTTTTTGGTCAGACAGTTACAAAGTTTGCGTCAAGATCAGTTAGCATTGCTCTAAATACAAAAAAAAATAATTTTTAGTAAAACATATATGGGTTTACTAAACTGTAGGTGTGCACTGAAGCCCTACTAAAGCCACCAAGATGTAAGGACCTGCTAAAATTACTTTCTTGAAACAGGTCCTGAAAAACTGGACCTCAGCAGTGTCTGATAACTGAAGTGATAGGAAATGTCTTCAAACCTCCAAATGTAAATGTGTCTGTTTACCAAAAATTCTAACCCTCTGCTAAGGACTTACCAAAAAAAAAAAAAAAAAAACCCACAAAAAAACAACTGCATAAAATTTTCACTGCTTTGTACAGAATGTACAGGAGAATTATATCTAGGATATTTGCTATTTAAACTTTGATGTGGTAGAGTCTTTCTTCTTTCCATTAATAAAGATATATTACTGCAATATTTTTGTGTGAATGATCAGAAATAATTGATTTTATTATCATCTAACAGATGAAAAGAACCAGCATTTCATGCACATATTCTTTTTTTTCCCTATTAAAATGGGGATTTTAGGGTTAGCTTTAGTTAATGTTTGAACCACTGAATATTAGAAAGACTCTTATTTCTATATTTTTAATGTATAAAATTATTTTACAAAACTATTTGAAACCTAAGGAGCAATTGCTCTATTATAGAAAACTAAAAACATACACAGTCAACAAATTAATCGACTGGGGAATTAGACAAGCATAAATAAGCAGCCCTGGCAGACCTTTGTCCAGTACTCAGGCTCACAATGAGATCCTAAATAAAGTAAGTCAAGGCATCAGCTCAATACATTTTACTCTTGGTTTCAATTGTAATTTTTCTCATACAGGGGTGTGCCATGAATTGTGCTTTACATAAAGTCTTGATCACCATATAGTAGTGTCTTCCTTCAAATCAAATTCTCTTTTGAATACCTATATAATACTTCTGTTCAGATTCCTTGTGTAGGGAAATGTTTTTAATGAGCTATGTAACTTACCTGCTATCGCCCTCTTCCCACTGCTTTAATTGCTCTTTTAGTGCTCTGTAGTTGGTCTGTAACATCTGCAGCCTCTCTTTGCGTTTTTCATGGGCTGCTCTTAGCTCATCAGTTTCTCGAGTCTGTATAGCACCAGAAAATCAAAATTAGAGTTGGTCAAAATGTAAGAGACTGTCACACAGATGACATGAAACAAAAGTTCTGTTCAAGTAGCTATTAAGAGCCTTAGAAATCTAAATAAAAAGATCAGGAATCACAATCCCCAAGGTCAATTTTTTCTTATTGCTACTTTGGTAAATTTTGCTAATTTGGCAAAATTTACTTAAAATATTTTTTTCATGCTGCTAAGAAGTTTAAAAAAATTTAATACCAAAATGTCAGGTTTTATCATGTAGAATGCACTGGCATAATACACCTAAAAATACATTGACTGAAAAAGGATTGCTGGCCCTGTCTTTTCCTCTAAACTATTTTTTTCCCCATGGAAAACTAATGTATGCATTTTTGAGGGAAACACTGGCCATGCTGAAGTCCACATCAAAAAACCCTATGTTTAAATGGCTTTAGGATTTTCTCATATATAAATTTAGTTCTGTGCATACATATAAACCTGCAACACCCAGACTTTGTCCTCTAGTTATGTAACAAACAAGAAATAAAAATAAATTTTGCAATAGTTTTTATATAATCAAAACCATATGAAAAAATGTACTCTCTTTTTACAGAATGAAAAGTAAGATACACCTTGATCTATATTACAGGATAATATCTTGCAAGATTTTCCTACATGACAATACTGTGCTCTGAAAAAAATGACCAGTAAGAAGAGGACATTCGACAGCAAGTCATATTCTGGCATACAGCAGTAAAGGATTCACCAGACATTATCCTGTAGAACAATTTGCCCTCAGCGCTTCTTTTCTAGTTCAGTGGGAGCTCTGCTTGTAGAGCAACTACAGAACATGTTCCTTAATCTCTAAGTAAATTGCAGTATTGTATTTGCATTTATTTACTGCTTATATGTAAGGAGGGCTTTTCAGCATTAGTCAATAAACAAGACATACCAATAGTTAGAGCTGCAAGCAATAAAAATTAAATCCCACTATAAACACATGGCAAGTGTTTCTACAGCAGCGCTAACTACAAAGTACCTACACTTAACTTGGCTGCTAAAATATAACCCAGCTTCCATGACACAAAAAAAGCTGAAAGATACCTGCTAAAATTTCAGACGCTACTATACATAAAATTCCAGAAGTTTTCTGGAAGTGAATCATGCAACACAAAAGCAGATTTAGGAACAGAAGCAGGTACCAAAGTGACCTTACCATTAAATACTTTCCCAAAGTGGTGGTGGGTTTTTTTTCCTGAAACAACCTCTAAACCAGCTTTGTATATAAATTTAGAATTGCTGAAAGAGTACTTTTGACTGGTTTTAAGTGGCTCATATAAATACTACAATGATATTAAAACCAAGGACACAAACAGCAAGCTAAATTTATGACAAAGGACACAGAGACTATTACCAAGCTTTGCTAGAAACTACAACGGAAAACTTTGTGAGAATCCAGTTATAGATGTTGTGTTTTCAAGACAAGTTCGTGAAATCATTGTTCTGAAATTGTTTGATATTGCTAGTGAAAACTGATCAAGTTTCACAAGGTACTGGAGAATAAGGTCTTCACCATAAATCCTCAGAAGTTTATTAGTGTCAATGCCCTTTCAGAGATGCAACCAAGTGTAGAATTTGGCTTTGCCTGTTTATGAATCTACATTGTTCATTATTGGTCACTTGTTCCATTACCCATTCCATTAGTTACTCCATTCCCTTATCAGTTGCCCTGCTCTTGCAGAAATAGAAATTAGACAAATAACTGTCCTAATCACTCTCTATTGAATTATTAAGCACTTCAGAACTTTAAATTTACACTGTAATTTCCATAATGTCAGTTAGTTTCATCTCCTTGAATTATGTTATATTTTTTAATAATTAAACTGTCTTGTATACAGTTCTCTACATATTGACAGAAATGGGTCAGAACAACCATCTCTAGTAGTGCTGGATCTCTAGGTTACTCTCCAGCTATCCACCGTCATGCTAAAGTACTTCCCATGCAATAATGAAAGACAAAAAGTCCAATCTGCAGGAGGAAGAACCCAACTGCCTGCGGAAAAAAAGTCATTTTGTTATTTGCAGGCAGTTCACACAAGCCAACAGATTCTAACCACTACTTCAAAAATTTGTTGAAATTGACCTGTAACAACTTCTGTTACAGTAAAAGTTGAACTAAAATGGAATTTAAAAAAATACAGTCATATAATTCTTTGATTATGCTTCTTAGGCTGACAAGAAGTGAGGAACCTGACCATTACAAAAATTGTTTTTTTGACAAGTACTAATGTGCAAACACCCCAATTTTAATACATTTTTGGCATCTGAATACTATACATGTAACAGGACTATGTATGAAATCTAAACTAAATGTAACAGTGTGCCCTTGCTCACTTAAACAAGTATTAAAGTGCCCTTCAAGACTGACCTACATATTCTAGTTCTAATTATCTCAAAAAATCTAGAACTTTAAATAAAAAGGATGCAAAAACTCAAAGGGGAGATCTCCCACTCATTTTGAACACTTTCCAATTAAAGCCAGGAAGAGAAGATATTCTTAGTTCATATCAACTAACTTTCAGCAACCAAACTCCTACCCACTTCTTAAAGACAAACAGTAGATTGATCTACGTATACTTTGGACCATTCTAAGCACCAGTTTGACAATTTGTTATTCACAATCCATGAAATACTCTTATTTACTTGACATTCTCGTCCCTAAACAAGGGTGCCATCTGGCATGCTCTGTTACTTTTTAGTATGTCCTACAGTGCATAAATGAAGCTGATTCTGTACCAAAACTATGGACACTGAATTTATGTGATTGCCCTATTTATATTAGCAATGAAGACAGTAAGAGCCAACTTTCTTTGGCCAGAAATGAGTCAGCTGAGGAAAACTGGAAAATCCTGTGAATGGGATCTTGCTCTTTTCTATTCCTTCGTAATACTGAACTGGAGCATCAAATATTCCTGATCCTTAAAATCACATAAATCAAGCTGTTCATCTGTTTTTTTAATTGTTACCAACTTCTCAGAAGGACTGATGGATAAAGTCACCATTTCACCTTCAGGATATGCATCATCAGTATGTTTATTGATAAAGCAAGCATTTTTCTGAGCAAGTGTATTTCACATAATCATATAGTCAACAGTTTGCTTGAAGAGGCAATAACGCAAGTGCCAGCTTCAAAAATGTTGATCACATGCATTATTCTTTGTTGGAAGCAATGCCTAAGAGGAACCTAATATCAAGAAATCATACAGTAGCAACAGAATTATTCTGATGTTAATGTTATGACAGCTGAGTTCACTGTTACGACAGCTGAGTTCACTGTTACATTGTCAATAGCCTCATTGAATTCTGAATGTTGTGCCACAACAGTGTTTAGTATGTTGACCTGGGCCTCTACAGCTTCTTCCCAATCAATTAAAGCATTCTGCAGAAGAAGCCAAGTAGATTTCCTACAGAATATGCAAGGAGTTAATATATTCAGTTTCAAGGGGAGATATAAGAGTTAGCCCTTAAAGACCTCATGGATTAACAGCTGCGATAAATAGAGATCCCACATTTGCAACATAATAAAGCTGCACAGATTCCTAAATTAGGCTTTAAGATTAAGTGGAAGGAATGACCAAGGCAGTACAGTGAACAGTAAAAATTATGTTATGAGGTCATGCAAACAGAGTAACAGTCCTTTCTCTTCTGCATCTGCTTAGAAAAGTCAGAGTCCTTCTCCTCACTCCTCTTTCCAGAAGAAAACACAAAGAAATGTGGAACTCCATTATTTCAGACAACAACCATACACACTGATGTGTAAGCTTTGCTGCCAAGAGCGGCGCAGCTGCAGTCCAGAGTGCCGGAATAATCCATAGCACCAGTGCCTGGCAAGCCAACTAACAGTAACAAACAGGAGGCCCGTCAAAGGCCAGTTCTCAGGTAGAGCTGGTAGGACATGCCTTAGATTTCTCAACAGAGAGAAAAAACAAAAATTAATCTTCTGACTCCCAGAAACAAGGAACTGGACAGCCTGCAAGGCTGAGTTTGAAGCCTAACTCATCCTTCCTGTTCATATACTCTACATGTGTTAAGACACCACATTTAACTGTCTCAAGTACATAGAGTGATGAACTTTTGCATTTGTGCTAAAATATAATTCCCACTCACTTTTCTAAAATTGAATTACCATATATGAGTGTCTTTTTGCATGAGGCAGGAGCTCAGAACTATGGTTTGTAGGGCTCCCAAATTTTTTTCACTTATCTGACATCTATCACAGCACGTTCAATACAGCCAGTTCTGATTCAGGCTACATATACTGAAAATAACTTTCAAATTCCATTAACTCTGAACAAAAATAACCAGCAAAAACCAAAAAGTGAAGAGAAAAGAAAGAGGGTACGAATTGTAAAAGTTTAAGAAAATGTGACTCAGGCTTTGAGTTTTACATTCTGAGGTACAATTTGAAACAAATACTCCATTCAAAAGCTACTGTTTTTGAAGCAAAAACCCAAACAAACACACACCCCCACCCCCCCACCCCAAACCAACAACAAAAATCTACAGAACAGGGACAAAATGGGAAATTGTAATATATGCTCAATTAAGCTTTTCTACCAAGGCGGGGGGTGGGTGGGGTGGTGGGGGCTTGGGAGTTGTTTATTGGGCTTGTTTACAGCATTTGTTAGAACAACAACTTC
>JAVJGI010000057.1:35971563-35973568 GCA_035590275.1 Ibycter americanus | reverse complement strand
AGTGTTTTGAACTGTAAATTTAAGAGTCACAAAATATATAAATCCTTACTCCTCTATGTCAATGAAGTTCTGCTACCAACTTTAATAGGACCAATACATGAAAAGTGTTCATCTGTTTGGGTTCCCCCCGCCCCGCTACTCTTTTCTTCTCCTAAAAGAGATCTCTAGAAATTACCGTGCTGCGATACTTATTTCAAATTAAAATACTGTAAAGGCAGAACTTCTAATAAAAATTTTACAATAGTCTTTGTGCACATGCATATACACACGTATTTCTTGGAAAACTAAACCCAACAAAACCAGTCTTAGTTCTTAACTTGTACCTCCAAAATGCCTATGTTTTTACCCTTAAAATATTCAGCAGATCACTGTTGCCAGTACACTATTGCCAAATTATATAGCAAGGTCTGTACCTTGTTATATAATTTGGCTATACAATATCCTCAAAACTCACTCAATTTTTAAAGTATGCATATGAATTTTCTTCACTTTCAGGTATTCTAAGAATCCAGATGTAACCTGAAAAGATCCATTTTAAAATTGAGGTTTTGCTTATCAATGGACTCCAGCTTAAAAAGAGCTGGGTATCATTTCTATCTTAATCTAATGTATCCTTCACTATTTCATAAACATTCTTCTACACACCCTAGCCTAGAAGACTCTGTTTACTCAAATATCAAGAGAATTTTTAAACATGAATTTTTAAGCCATGGAAAGAGATCTTCCAGAGACAGAAAGCTGGTTGAAATTTCTCTCTCTGGTCTTCTGTTTCAGATTCATATCTATCTAACTTTGTATTACTACACTTTTATGTTCCAGGTATCCTTGATTAATAGCAAAAAAATCCCCCAAACCGAATTATTTAGTGAAAAAAGATTTGGCTATTATGAGAACCTCAATTCCTTCTGTATAAAATATGACTCTATGAAGTTCCAAGATTTATGCATGAAGAAAGAAGTGCAATTACATCAGATCCTCAGAAAGGAACGTGACCTTTGATTGGCTTTTCATGTTCTAGCTTTACATCTGAACTCTTATTTGTAATCTAAAACTAAGGGAAGTATTACAATTGGTAAGGCCAAAATGGCAAATAATTTGGACTATAATGGACCTCTGATTTAATAATTTTAACATTATCGAGAAAAAAGCACAATATTGTGTTTCAAGACTGCAGAAAACATTGAACATCCAAGTAAGAAGAATGTAGTCCAGTTTCATATTAACAATCAGAAATCTGCAATCCAGAAAAATAAAAACGTGTTACATGCTAAGTGGCAGCACCAGGTTCCTCCACAGCTTCTGTCTCAGAATTATCATTGTAGATCTTTGGTCTTACAAACTGAAATAGTAATTCACCTTAACAACGACTTCCATGAAGTTTCACTTCCTAAAGTCTATTCTGAATCCTATGTCTAAAATTAAAATTTCCACGAGACAACTGTTTCAGTGTACACATAACGTTGACCCTCTTCACAGACTATCCACCTACATGTTGAGTGCAGCAAATGAAGGCTTTCTCTCAGGATTAAGCATCTCAGACTAGATTCCACCTGCATTACAAAGCCTAGCTTAACAGAATAATGGTTTCTTCTTTCACTTAGCAAAATCAGTTTACATTATATGCTATTTTATCACAACAGATAACATGATTTTTTCATACTCAAACTCAATTTAACATGCAAAACCTAAATTCCAAATACATCTCAGAGGCTTATTTATGTTTTAAAAAACAAATACAATCAAGAAAATACTTATTTCTACCAAGCAGATCTCCCATTCCTCTTACGCTTACCTGGCTTTTCAAAGTAAGACATGGCTGATGTCTTCTGGATGCATCAGTCAAGATGAAGCACAAGCACCATCTTTGCCACAAAGCTGTACCACTAGGGGAACCATGCTCGCTGTACTTAGGGAAGGGAATCCAATTGCCACCTTTTCAATGCCACTGTTGTCACAGATCACAGACAGTGCCAAACAATATGGAGAAAACAGAGCTATGCTCCAC
>JAVJGI010000057.1:35961563-35966563 GCA_035590275.1 Ibycter americanus | reverse complement strand
ATTAGTTTCAGTAACAGTAATGATCCCAATGTATAAAACAAAATGTACAGTACCACACCTTGAACTGACTATCTGCCTCTTGTTACGCTATATCATTAACAAGAGATACAAAAAGAAGCCTCAAAAATGGACTTTAAATAGTCACATTGCAATACCAAGTATATTTACATATAATTAGAATCACTAAAATAAATGAGTTACCCTCTCCAAATAATTTTTTACCATTTATATTTCAATCAAAATCAGTATTTTTAAGACTGTACTATGTAAGCCTAATAAACTGAAATCCCTGAAATACTGATGATAGAAAACCAATAAGTCACACTCTGATAATAAGACTTGAAAGATTTTTGCACAGCAGCAATGGATGCAGTTTTTCTTGAAACATTTTACATATTTCTCATATGAATCCTTCTAAACTCAAATTTTTCTTTCAGTCACAAATAAGCATTCTTTTCTAATCAGCTTAAGTTACATGTGTGCAATTTCTACTTTGTTTTACTAGCATTTACTATTCTGACTACTTCTTAAAACTTCAAGAGATGAGAAATTAAGGTACTATTACAAAAGTGCAAGTGAATTCTGTGTTAAGTAGAATGCACATCGCTGTCAGATGCTACAGTTACAAATAAAACCATTTAAATATGTTTTAATTACTGTTCTTTGATCAACTATCATCTCTTAATACTGTCTTTGATGTCTGCACACGTATGAAAAGTAGGAGTCAAGACAGAAATGACTGCTTCAGTTCAGTAAACATATTTAAAAATTTACTATTCACTTGGGTAATAGTTATGGTATACTAACCGTATGACTAAAGGTATGGTATACATCTCAGAGCTAAAAATGAACACCAATAACGAAACAGAACCAAAACAACAATTACATGACATGAAATTAATCAAGCCTCACAGGCTTATGTTTTGAAAACTATTTAAAATGTTTTTGTTCTGCTCTTTTCTACTGTGTAGCGTGATCCTGGATTCAACTAAAAAGACTTCAAAATTCAAAGATGCCTAATCTCTATGATCAAAGTTATGTGAGAGCTGCTGAATGCACACATACTAAGATGTAAATGGAAATTTACTGTAAAGCAGGATTCAAATTCTGCATCACACAGATCACCAGAATACTCAAAATACAATCAATCAAAAACTTGCCCTCACCAACACAAGTTCCACGCTGACTAGAACAAGATTACAACTTCAGACAAGGCCTTTACCCTTACTGAAAGAAAACTGAGATATTCTTGCTAATAAAGCCAATAACAGAAAACTCACTTTTGCCTGACTACAATGTAATTTCAACAGCAAGAAAAGTTCAAATCCAGGAAAAAATACGTGCTAACATGCAACACTGATGTATAATCTTCCTGGCTAGTCAAAGTCTGAAGAAGACATACTAGTGCTGTTGACGGACTGTTAACACGTCCCACAGGATGAACTTTCAGCAAAGCACAAATCTGAAGATGCTCAAGAAATCAGTACTTTACAGCAGAAATACAACTGTCATTTAAATGAACTTCTTTTTTTTAGGAAGAATTGTTTTAAAAAAAGGTAACAGGAGAACTAGCAGATGCTTACATTGCTTTGGTGTCCTGTTAATTAAGCCTCTATTACAAATCCATTCTGTTCTTCTGATGTTGCAGTCAAGAGACAGCAGAATGAGTTAGGAGGTTCTCTTAACCACATTTAACTTCAGAACTTCACAAACAAGTACAATTCTGCTTATCTAACAGGTCACAGAAGTAATGATAGGTAATCACTTTTTTCCCCTGCAGAAACCTCAGCTGAGTAACCACACAATAATCATTATCTTTCTAACATTTATGCAAGGTAGTAAAGTTGGTAATTGGAAATTTGGCTGTCATCAAAATGCAGCCAACAATGAGCATTATGATATATTCCCAAAAGGCATACCCTGGCCTTTCAACCAGAGCAAGACTGCATATCAACAAAAACTGGGACATTTTCTGTATCAGAATGGAAGAAAGTCAGTCAAGAGAAAATACTAAGCATGTTGAGCACATAAGCGCATACTGGTAATAAAGCTTCATCCTCCTACAAACCTAGCAACCACAGACGCCACCTATACATGTTTCCTGCCCTAAGAGGCCACTTCAGTAGCACTAATCATTTGTCCCACCACAGCCTGGTTTAAGATTAATGTACTGAAAAATGAAGGTACATACAGTGCATTTATCTTACTATATTATGTTCATTACCCTAAGTTGTCTGCTTTTGCTTCCTACCATGTCTTCTCCATTAGCATTGTTAAATATCTGACTGAACTTGTTACAGATCACATAGATGTTCAACCAATACATTTCTGCAGAAGGTCTGACCGAACATAACTGAACATTCACTAAGAAAACAGAAAATTCTCTGAATAATCATGACAAGTATGCTTCTTCAAGGACACTGGGAACACGGAGAGTGCCACAGAGTCTAAAATGCTGACATAGGGTCAAATGGACACATAGCAGAAAGCCAACAGAAGGCCATAGGAAAATGATTATTTGCACCCATGTTCACCATTAAATAATTTAGGACTGCTTCAATTTGGATCCTAATTTACATGGAGCGTACTAGTTAATCAACGTACTTCAAGTTGAGATTCCACTAGGAGGAGACACAGAATAAATCAACAAAAGAAACATTAACAATTCACCCACACCGGATGAGATTCATTTAAAGCATCCAAAGGAAATCAAGTATAAAGTTGAATCACGAATTGTAGATTGCCACTAGCTACTAATACAGTCTTACTTTTAACCTCAGAAATTTCCTAAAGTTCTTTTAAGAAGTAAACAAAATTGATCTCAGTGAAATTGTCTACTTGAATTTGAAAGGGATTTCAGCAAAGCTCCACACTAGGAGCTCTCAAAGTAACCCAGCCGCTGTATTTTAAGGGGAGAAAAAAAATCTCACAGTTAAAGAATTGCTTTAATTATGAGAAATAAGTAATAGCAATGAATGCTTAGTTTACTCAGTGGGAAAGAGTCACCTGCAGTGTCCCACATGTTCAAAGAATACAGTAAGGTAGGAGGCTAGTGAGTAACAAAATTTTCTAATACTACTAAGCTATCCAGGTTAATAAAGACAAAAGTCAATGCAAAATATTTACACTAGCTCCACATGGGAGACAGCATGATTATAATAAACTGTCACACAACATCGAGATTTGACAATACAGGTAGTGTGCATGAAGAAAGCATCCTAACATCACTTCGCAAAAACAACATACATCTCCTTAACCTCAGGAAATATAATCGAGGTACAATAAAAGCTTTTATGATAAAAAAAATCAAATCATCTGACAAAATAAACTGCAAAAAACTCTTCAGAGCAATCAAGATGATGAAAGTAGTATGACATATTCAGAAATACAGTCTGAGCATTCAAAAGCCATCATCCAAAGCCGTGTTTAGAGCAGAAACAGTTTGAGACTGATTTTATATTTAT
This sequence comes from Ibycter americanus, assembly GCA_035590275.1. Lineage (NCBI taxonomy): Eukaryota > Metazoa > Chordata > Aves > Falconiformes > Falconidae > Ibycter > Ibycter americanus. The sequence continues at coordinate 35,963,099 of JAVJGI010000057.1, read as the reverse complement.
AATGTTTCAAGAAATCCACCAAAATCTTCTGAAAGAAAAAACTAAAAAGATTCAGAAAAAGGTCTAGAATGTACCAAGATGTAAACACAAGGAAAACTTGAAAGAATGTGTTTTATCATTTGTGGAACAAAATTAACAAATCATTAGATTAACAGGAAGTTCAAAAATCATACAAAATGTGTGTTAAGTATCTTATGAAAACACTTAAGGAATACTCTGGACAAAGAACATCAGCACTGGAATGACCATCATGAACACATCCAGCAGATACTAGATACTGCACTCTGATGTTTCTGTTTTACAGCCGATTACTACCTACACAGACTTCGTGTAATTAAACACTATGTGTTTTTTTTCATATTCAAGCTCCTTTGGGCTCATGAATAGTGTTTAAAGATCTACCTTACGTACCCATGCTAAGTGAAGCTTTACATTTAACAAGCATTATCACCTTAACCATTTTTGTTTCTCTGCTTAATCATGGGAAAGAGTGCTAGTAAAACTAAAATGCATTAAGTACATCTCATTGACAAATCTATGGAAGAAACTAAACAACAGTTTACAAAATCATTGTAGGTAGATCATTCCAAAGCCTTTCAAACTCACTTAAAGTCATAAACTGGCCTTTGGAAAACGTCTGGGGTATGCATATAGGATCTGGCACACTTGTAAAGTTGGAGCCCTGTTAGTGACAGTGATGGATTTACTGTAATAGTTCCAAATGGCACTTGACAGCTTAGAAATTTTTAGAAAAATATGTCTCCCCCCATAATACTTTCTTTAGATCTATGATCTAAAGTTTAGATGCATGGTCAGGAACAATGAAACAAATCAGGACCAACACATTTCATTTTCACAGAGCAAATACAGAAACTTCACCATTTCTTCTAGGAATTTGTTTCTAGTAACAAAATCATTTTGGCATTATTTTTATTTTTGGTGTCTTTGTTAAAGAATATAAATAAGAGTCTTGCTGAATACTGACACTGTTACTGAGGTTTTTTCCCAGGATAGATTTAATTGTGAAGTACCTTCTATTAGCAACAGCATAAATAGTTACACTACTGCAGCAGCACAGCTGCACAGCTTTTCTTAAAAAAAACCAAAACACGCAATTTCCTTTAAAACTGTCTGGTGCAGAAACTTAATTTAAAACAAGAAGAAACAACTTTTATTATTCTAGAAGTGGACTCACCTGTACTTCACATTTTGGAGAACTCTGATGTACTGCATTTAAAGCATCATGAGCCTGCTGAAGCTGCTCTTGTAACTGACAAATCTTTTCATCTTTTCCGAGTAACTGTTCCTGAAGAGAGGCACAGTTTTGCTGCAGTTGAATTTCACTTGTTTTAACAGTTTCAAAATATGAAGTCAATTCATTATAAAGCTATGACAGGGGAGAAAAGAAATAACAGGATTAAAAATAATTTAAATGCAGACAGCCATACAAATACAGGAGGAGAGAAAGTAAAATTTAAGTAACTTATCCACAAAGATTACCCTCTCTTTTTTTATATTTCAACAATTCTTTCACAC
>JAVJGI010000057.1:35887806-35910711 GCA_035590275.1 Ibycter americanus | reverse complement strand
AATTCAAGCACTGTCAAGAAGCTGATGATGATCAATGACCGAGACAAACTCCTGTTTAGCTAATTAGAAGCACTGATGAGCAATAATGATGTGAGCTAAGAATATTTGCAGACTTCTTTAGGATGAAAAATGGAGTGAAGAGAGGCTGTCAATTTGTACAAGTTTTAAGCTCCAATCAGTTTTCCCATGAGTACTACCTATTTTAAATTTTTAACACAGATGTATTTAGCTGCAAAGATTACCAAGATTCAGCTTCCCACAAAAATGAAGAATCTGACAGAATATTCTTAAGCTTAACATTTTTCCTGTGTTATGGTCTTTTTTCCTGTGTCATGATTTTCTTTCCTGTGTCATGCTATGCTCTACAAAACATGACAGGATAATATTTTTAAGGTTTGGCACATTTTTAATGGCTTGTCAAAAATGAAACATTAGACTATGAGGAAACATTTAACTATGGATGTTGTACAAAAACCAAATATGCACTACAAAAACCTTAAGGTTTTAAAAAAATGGAAGCTTGCAGAAGTTTACAAAACACCATGTTTCCCAAAATCTTCAGCAAAAGCCATCTGGAAAAATAGGCGTCTTGTATCCTACCACAGGTCTCAATCAGTCAAGCAATTAACCATTTGTCAAGAAAAAGTAATTCAGAGTTCTATATGTAATTTTTACATCAACTAAATGCAAATAATTTTAACTAATAAATTTAATTTGCTGTTTACATGTTTCATGAAATATGTCATTCCAGTTTTACAAACAGCAGGATTTAAAAAAAACCAAACAAATGCAGCTACAAATTTGGCCTTAGCTAAGAAAGTTAAGGTTACGATGCAAACTTTGGGCTGTATGGTAAAAGAACAAAGGGAACAAAGGCTATACTTTAGCAGTATACCTATATAACTAAAAATGAACTGCTTCTAGGAATACTGTTACTTTTGAAAGGTATTCCTTTGAAAGAAAGGCTGCAGAACAAGAAAGGCTACAAAACACCAGCTTGTGAGACTCAGCATTTAATTTGATGATCATCTCTCCCAATCTTCCAACCTCCAACTATTTTACAGACTTACACTAGTGCATACATTCAATGTTGGTATTAAATAGATAATGAATCGCCCATGTGCAATGTGGAATTGTAGAGCACAGACTGTCAACATTACTGTAAATATGGCACCAACATTGTAATTTACTGTGTACAGCCACATCCCTGTGGCTGCACAGTCAGTGGTTAGCAGAAACAGAGCCTGTGCCTTAATCTTCAACTAGAAACCTTACCGTGTTTCCATGTGCCTATTAAGAAGATAAAAAAATAGAGCAAAATAGTTTTCATTCAATAGTTTATTTTCACTTCAGAGTCTATAAGATCCTTATACTTCACAATGAATTATAATTGACACACATTATAAATTTTTTTTCTGTTAATACATACATATAGTACTTCTAAAAGATTTAGACAGCATGGCGTGAAAAAGGAATTTAAATTCATACCACACATTTTTCACTTTTCTAAGGCACCAGTTATCTTATATAGAAAAAATGCACGACTATTTTCGTTTCTTTACAAAAATAATTCAAGATCTAATTAAAGAAAAACTGTAAAATGAAATTATTTCCTTAGTAAATTATTTATAGAGACAGTTCTATGTTCCATGATATGTATCAAAATAGAAAAGCATCATCACAGAAATGTAATTTTTCTTGCATCTCTGACTTGATTGATTTAATTCATTAGACGATTTATTAAGGCCTCTTATTTTCAGCAATGTACATAAACCACTAAACATATTTTTACACTACAGTAGTAAAGAAAATAGTGACATTTTTTCCTAATAATTTTGCAAACATTTTTCATCTAAAGTACACCACGTCTCTTAACAGTGTTCAAAATATCAGCACTTCAGAACAGACTGCTTTAACATCTGCACATCACCAGGGTTTCCCCCAAGGATTTTTAAATGATGCCTGCCTGTGCTGAATAAAGTGCTAACTTGCACCTTGCATTTCAAACTGTGTCCTGAGCAGCCATCCAGTTGGTACAACACCAGCTGAATTCCCAGAGGCCACTGTTCAATCAGGCTTGACTGCAATTATCATGTCAATATTTTGTGCTCCGATATGCAGATATGCACACATGCAACCTGCATAATACCTTCTTCTCCATGGAATGTTGACTTATGTTCAATGTTCTGAGAATTTTTAATGAAACAGGATATTAAACTTTCATCAACTGTAGAAAAACCACAATTATTTGACCTTAGATGGAAAGGTTGTACTCTTATGCTCTATTATTCTGTCCACTTTATTGAGTGGTAATAACTAGGGAGTCCACTTTATTTTAAACTCAGAGTGACAAAACAGTAATGGCCTTTAAAAATGTCTTAGATCTTGTTTACTTCCTTGCTCTCCTGTCATTCTGTTTCCTGTTAATTTGCACAACAGTAAAATGGTAAGTGGCTTAAGAAAGCTTCTGAAAGCTATTTATCATCCCTTCAAAACATGCAATATACAGCTTTTTTAATTAAACCTCAATTAACATCAGCAATCTATACTGCTCATTCATACAGCACATTCACTTATCCTTTTACATAAAAACTACTTGTCATTTTTAGTACATCTGTGTATCGTCAGTCAGCGAGGAATCTATGTCAACCTGTTTAATGTTTCTTCAACAATTTGCTATTCACAGGATGCAGCAAACCACAGCCTAGGTTCCTGTGATTACCCTTCCAAAAATTCTTTGGTTATTTCCGACTGCCTGCTTTTCAGCCATGTTTTCATCTATGGGTACACCTTTAGACACATCTAACTCCCCAGGAAAAACAACTAAACTCTTAATCACTGGCTCCAACATTCAGGTTGCCACCGTTTCTAAGAGTGGCCAGCAATGACAAATCCATTCTTGCTCTTTGTTAAGACTTCCAGGACACAGCACATTTAGCATTTAGGTGCAGAAAAAACATTTATGTAAGGCAAGCTTGCCAAATGTAACTATCTGCAAGCATATCATCTAGTGTAATATAGCCCCCATTTAAATTTACCATGTCTCGTACCACTGCCAGTTTGATCATTGATGGATCCTGCCACATGCCCCTTCCAGAAGAAAGGAAAGGAGTTACCTAGAAGCTCTACAGGAAAACCAGTCAGTTGACCTCTCAAGATTTCATGTATTATAAGAGAAAAATCTTAAAAGTTCACAAAAATATTTCAAGATCTTTGATACTCTCATCTGAATCCCAAATCTATTTGAGTTTACACATGCACTTACCTGTAAAAGGTACTTTCTAGCACTTTTTTTTTCCCAACTCATCATCATAAAAAAAAAAAAGAATGTTTCAAAAGGCAGTGAACTAGAAATAGCATGCTCTTTACATAATACTGAGATCAATAGTATTTAAAGTAGCTGGAAAGTACACTAACATGAGTAGTACTTTTACAATGGCTTGTTTGGAAATACCTGGAGGCTTTTACATATCCCAAAGGCATTTCTCATTTGCACAGTAAAGATAATTTTTTGTTTATATCTGAATATTAATATGGGAATATAGTTACAGTTATCCAGCAAGAACTGCAAAGACTGCTGAAAAGTAAAACATCATCGGTGTATTACAGGAATCAACAGCACAGCCATAAAAAGGTACCAGCTACACTTTCACAATTTTAGGGCAGGCAAACTTCTATTTTGGGACCATGAAAGCACTTCAAAATAGCAGACAAATAATGGAAATCTACTATTAATTCCCCGTTATGTCCCCCAAATTACGCCTTTTATATTTTTCTGGTTTATTTGAGAAAAAGACCATAGAATCATAGAATCATTTAGGTTGGAAAAGACCTTTAAGATCATCAAGTCCAGCCATAAACCTAACACTGCCAAGTTTACCACTAAACCATGTCCCTATGTGCCACGTCTGCACATCTCTTAGATACCTCGAGGGATGGCTGCCCAACCACCTCCCTGGGCAGCCTGTTCCAATGCTTGACAACCCTTTCAGTGAAGAAATTTTTCCTAACATTCAATCTAAACCTCCCCTGGCACAACGAAAGGCTGTTTCCTCTTGTCCTATCGCCTGTTAACTGGTAGAAGAGACCCACCCTCACTTGCTGCAACCTCCTTTCAGGCAGTTGCAGAGAGCAGTAAGGTCCCCCCTTGAGCCACCTCCTCTCCAGGCTAAACAACCCCAGTTCCCTCAGCCGCCTCTCAAAAGACTTGTGCTCCAGCCCTTCCCCAGCTCCATTGCCCTTCTCTGGACACGCTCCAGCACCTCAATGTCCCTCTTGCAGTGAGGGGCCCAAACTGAACAGAGGATTCGAGGTGCGGCCTCACCAGTGCCCCATACAGGGGGACAATCACTGCCCTTGTCCTGCTGGCCACACTGTTTCTGGTACAAGCCAGGATGCTGTTGGCCTACTGGGCCACCTGGGCACACTGCCAGGTCTTTTTCCACCAGGCAGCTTTCCAGCCGCTCTGCCCCAGCCTGTAGCGCTGTGTGGGGCTGGTGTGACCCAAGGGCAGGACCCGGCACTGAGCCTTGTTGAACCTCACACAACTGGCCTCAGCCCATCAGTCCAGGCTGTCCAGATCCCTCTGCAGAGCCTGCCTGCCCTCAAGGAGAGCAGCACTCCCCCCAGCTTGGTGTCACCTGCAAACTTAACAAAGGTGTGCCCAATCTGCTCATCCAGATCATCAATAAAGACATTAAACAGGACTGGCCCCAGTACTGAGCCCTGGAGAACACCACTTGTGACTGGTTGCCAGCTGGATGTAACTCTGTCTACTATCACTCTCTGGGCCTGGCCATCCACCCAGCTTTCAACTCAGCGTAGAATACACCCATTCAAGCCGTGAGCAGCCAGTTTCTCCAGGGGAATGCTGTGGGAGACGGTGTTGAAGGCTTTACCAAGGTACAGGTAGACAACATCCACAGCCTTTCCCTCATCCACAAGGTGGGTCATCTTGTTGTGGAAAGAGATCAGGTTCATCAAGCGGGACCTGCCTTTCATAAACCCATGCTGGCTGGGCCTCATCCCCCTGTTGTCCTGCACGTGCCGCATGACGGCACTCAGGATGACCTGCTCCATAACCTTCCCCTGCACTGAGGTCACACTGACAGACCTATAGTTTCCCAGATCCTCCTTCCTGCCCTTCTTGTAGATGGGTGTCACATTGGCTGACCCCCAGTCTTCTGGGACCTCCCTAGTTAGCCAGGAATGTTGATAAATGATGGAATTCTGTCAGCTCCCTCACTAGCCTCTGGTGGATCCCACCTGCCACCACAGATTGTGCGTGTCTAAGTGGAGCAGCAGGTCTCTGTTTCCTCCTGGACTGTGAGGACTGCATTCTGCTCCTCCTCATCCCTGTCTTCCAGCTGAGGGGGCTGAGTACCCAGAGGGAAGTTGGTCTTAGTATTAAAGGCCAAGGCAAAAAAAGCATTAAGTACCTCAGCCTTTTCCTCTTCCTTCGTAGCACTGTTCAACCCCTGCATCCAATGTATTTGTAAAAACATTTTTTGTTATCTTTTCCAGCTGTGGCCAGCTTGAGTTCTAGCTGGGCTTTCGGATCTCTAATCTTTGCCCTGCATAACCTCACAATGTTCTTATAGTCCTCTGGAGCTGCCTGCCCCTTCTTCCAAAGGTTGTAAGCTCTCCTTTTTTCTCTGAGTTCCAGCCAAAGCTCTCTGTTCAGTCAGGCCGGCCTTCCTCCCCACTGGCATCTTTTGGTACATGGGGATGGCCTGCTCCTGGCACCTTTTAAGCCTTCCTTCTTGAAGAATTTCCAGCCTTCCTGGACCCCTCGGCCCTTCAGAACTATCTGTCAACCAGGCCCTTAAACAGGCCAAAGTCTATTATAAGGAATTGTCTAATGCTACAAACATAAATTAATGCTACAAATACAAATTACCTGACCATATGGCTAGTACTGCCCATTCAATTTCTCCTAACATGTATTTTCTTTTCAGTTCATCACACATCTGGGGTGTACAAGGTTGTAAGTGAACATTTTGTCTTTTCACACCTGCATCTTTTTATGCCCGTCACCAATCTCCTGAAGAAAGTCTGGCTGTTGCTTTCATCAATATAAAGACTGAAATCCGCTGGACAATACTGTTTGGTTCATTATATATGTGATATAGATTACACAGGACTACACTTTCTTAAATTCTGTCTGCCTCCATTAGGTAGCTGGCTTCTGATCTCAGGTAGTCTATATCAGAGACTTAGTGGGCACTGAAAGTTTCTCAGTTATGAAATGTTTGGTGGAAAGAACACACACAAAAATTACGCTATGCAAACATTGGTAGTATCCATGTCACAAGCAGAAACAACAAAAGGTTTAAATCCATTTCATTCTGTTTGTATCTCTCCCAGAATCTCCTAGTAAGCCAGGGCAAGATGGAAAACGTTATCAACTTGGATACAGTTAGGTCAATGTTGTTCCTAGTATAGATGAGAAGGGGAAAATGTCTCTTAAGAAAACTCAAGCTGTTTTTTTTATCAGATTTCAATGTAAATTTTCGATTTCCAGCTCTTGTCTCGTACAGCTGTGTAAAATATAGAAAACCACGCCATAAGCAGCACAGATCTCCTGAGTGATATGCTTCAGGAATCATTTTGCTTATAACTGTTCGAACTGAGGTAAACTGACAATGTATCAATATAAATAAAAGAAAAAAAAAAAAAACTGCTATAAGGTAGGGGCTAAGACAGAAACTTTTGAAAGGATGAGGAGTCCAGTCATGAAACAGAAGCTACTTAGGAAAAGACTACACAAAGTTATAGCTGGAAAAGTGAGGAAAGAATATATAGGGCTGTAATTCGGTTGTGCAGAAAATTCACAGGTAAAGTTGGGCTAGAACTTCTTTCCGAGTGGCAATTAGACTGTTCTCAGGTAAAAGAGATGAAGCTACATCAATTAAAAAGAAAAATGCACGCTATTGCTCCATCTGTCAAATAAAAGCAATCCCAAAGTTCAAAGTTGTGATTAATAAAACTCTTATATACTGAATGGGGTTTATCCAAACCTACTCCAGGATTCTCTGGGGTAATAACACCTAAAATGATGCTGTGGAAGAATTTCTTCTTTCTTAATTCCATAACTCTGAGAAACATGGGAAAGGTATGATATAGACATATAGCCTTGAGTGCATGAAAGGTGGTATAAAGCATCAGTGTTCTTCTGAAGGAGGAGAGAACAGAAAGAATTAGACAAGCACCTTAATAGAAGTATGTTGTCACACTTTCACTTAGGAGTACCAATCACCACCCTCTACACAAAGCACAAAGCACATACAAAGATGAGATCTTAGATCTCTGTAGAGATCTAACAGAGATCTCAACAGAGATCTACCATCTCTATGCTTCAATTTGTCCTAATATCCTGATCATTTTTTATACGCAACATGAATAGAAATGTTAATAAGCCTGAACATCTCTGTTTCTACCTCATTAAGCTTCATGTGGAAGGGCTAAAATTTTCCATATTGTTCAGGTATCTATAAAACATGGTTAAGACAAAACAATTTTTTGTTTTCAAAAACTCATGCTTATATGCATGTAAATACATGTTTACATACATTAGACCGTGTTTATATACTTTAAGCAGTTCTTGCTTTTTTTATGTTTGAAGAGGGAAGATCAATACTACCATCGCTGTCCTCATGAAAATTTGACCAAATCTTATCACTACACAAATCTGTAAGAATCTGTATTTCCACATAAATGAGGGACACTGTAAATCTGTTCCTAAGTCTTTTTCACATATTAAAATCACTTCCCAAATCAAAACACGCAAGCAGTGTGAAAGTAGTACACTGTCCTAACAGCTGAGCTGCTATTCTCTGCCCGTAAGTGTACCAGTACAAAGCCAGAAGTTTTTTGACATCATTGTTGGTGACCACATGTGAACTCTCAGGTAACAGCTATCTCACAACAAGCTGCACACGCTTATACCACCAATTTCTTCCTCTGGATATGAATGCTCTAGAATATTAGCTCTAGTTATATGATCACACCATTATTTTTGGACAGAATTTTCATTGCTTTATATAATGCAGAAAATGAGACAGCACTGTAATGAATGGACTTCCAGCTAAAGAACTTATTGTTGTATTTTCAGAAGTGGAAGAACATTTACTGATCAAGTCCAGAAAAGGAAGATGAAAGGCATGTTTTGTTTGTTCACAAGATCAAAGCACCAAACAGAAACCCAATGGAGCCAGGACCCCTCTTGGATCTATGACAAGCTTCCAAAGTAACATTGGCAAGTCATTTAAAGAAGTTAAAATCCATTTTCTCTTTTTAAAAAAAGTCCTCTTTTTCATTTTAAAAGAGGGAACTCATAGCACCCTGAGAGACAGAACAGACAGATCTTTTGTCCGTAACAGAATCAAGTGTTTGAATTCTGATAGTCATGTTACCAACTCATTCACATTCTCCTTATCTTTGGCCTACAACAATTCTCAATTTGTAAATATTAGCATCCTAAACCAATCAATCACATACTATGATGACTAACTAACATTCATAGCATTCAGATGATGGTATGTAAGTACCATAGGGAAACCACCATCATTAATATCCTCAGAGGAGTAATAATTAAAATGCATAGTCATTTCTTTGTTACCATGTCTTAGCCTTTCACTTTTTTAAGAATGTAGATAAACATTTAGGTATGTAACTGTTCTGCAACCACTTCTGACACCAGAAAATGTAATTCACCTCCTCTTGCTCACTCCATAGAAAAACAGAATATGCAGTATATTTGTAATTTAAAAATTGAACTAAACTGCAGCACAGCAACCTTATTGAGAACAGACTTTGAAGTATACTTCAACTGACATCAAAAAAGGAAACTTGCCACAAATTCTAGGTACTCTTGACAAAATTTAACAACAGAACTCCGTAACACATTTTTAAAATCCTACACAGTTCTCTATTATATAGATAAATAATATGGTATCGGGGGGTAGGGGGATGTTTAGTTTTAGAATCATGTTAAATCTTTAAACTCACCTTTCCACAACCAAACTGACAGCTTGAGTAAGATTTGGGCTTGACACTTGGAGATGTTTCCACAGAGACCACACAAATTCTTTATCAGCCTTAGAAACACACACACACAAAAAAAAAAAGAAAAAAAAGAAAAATTAAGTATAATCTATGCCTTTTATAGACTAAAAAGTCATACTGTGCATATTCCAAAGACAATTACAAAACCCCCTCTATTCTACTCAGAATACTCCTGCCAGTCCCATGAATAAAAAAACATGGCAAACAGTTCTCTTGAACAAACAAAGTTTAACCATACAAATTTTGAAGGAAGACAAAGACCTACAATCAACAATAAAAGAGTACACAATGTGACATAAGGCAGCAGAAAGGGACATTATTCAAACAAGGCTTCCTTTTGCTATATCAATTACTGGTATTTCTAGCAGCAGGATACAATTTCTATTAATACTCATTGAGCCTGGAATACATGCTTCAACATTAAGTTTTACCATGTGCAGCTCTTAGACTTTATTTCATAATAGAGAGTAAAACAGTCTTCTAACACACTCAGCTAACCTGCATTATATAAAAGCTGAAAAAATTCTCAAATGAGAGCAAGAAAACTATGTTCTTTAAAATTACACTTACTTAACTTCGTGAAAACTAGTTGTCAGCTAAAAGCTTTTCTGTATTTGTATTTTCTAACACACATAAGCTGTTCATTTTTCACTGGTTTATTTTTACTCCAATACAGTGTTATTACTGGAAGCATCAATATTGATGTAGTTATGTTACAAATGAAAACCATAATGTGTTAATTATATAAAAAATGTTGGAGGGGTGGGGAGGGAATCTGCAAAACATGAAGACAAGGAGAACAATAGAAAGCATACAGACATAAACCATGGACTGGACTAAGACCAAACCTGCTGTAAAATTCGAAATTAATAAGCCAAAACCATCATATTGGCAGCTAGGCCTATTCAACAGGTAAAAATCATAGGAGTGCAGCTTAGTCTACCTTTTACTAGTTTCTGAATGTTAAAGAGAAATCGAATTTGCATGAGGACAATACACGACCTAAAAGGAAAACCAACACTATTATAGCTATCCATTTCCCTGTTTCCTTCTTCTCCCAAGCTTCTGGAACTTAACCTACTAAGATATCACAGGTATCATTAGTAAACCAGAACCTCACTAAAATCAGCTAAACAAACAACACAGTATCGCATCTCTGCACAAGTCCGTATCAATCCTGACTACGAAATGAAACGGAAGACCTGAGTTCCTATCTTCACCTCCACTGTCTGATTTCTTCATAGGTTCCCCACTTAATTTCTACTTTTCCTGCTTTCTCATTTTTTATGAATAAGAACAGATCACAGCTTTGGTCACAATGAACCCATGACTTGAAACAGCTAAAAGCAATGGTCATCTAAGAAACAAAACAGCTCAACAGTATTACAAATCTTACAGGCCTCACAGATTCAACAAAGACCACACACTGTATGATTAGAGTAAATCTCAGCAGCAGAAATTGCTTTTTCTATTTTTGCTGTCTTGTCTTTTCATTTGCTCCCAATCAGTTTTGCTTTCTAGGAAGCAGACTTGAACTTTACAAGCAGTATCAATTCCAGCGCATGACAATCACTCCATCTTAACGTTTCTCTTTCTTCGGGTCAAGACAACAACTACCTTCAATATGAAATCAAAAGATCTATCTAAAGCTAGCACATTTTTATCAAGACCTATCAGTGTACTGAGTCTAAATTATTTTAACAAGATTAATACCACAACAGCCAAATACATTGAATAACAAGTTTAAACTTTAACAATGACTATAGAAGAAACAGGAGAGATGGTTGTACCTATTTTCTCCATGATTTATAAGGAAAGTCTCAAGGATTTTTTTAGAAGTTCTGATGTGTCTTTCCTTCAAATTTAGAAATGCACATATTTCAAATATTAAAACTGCATAGAGAAGTGAGGCAATGCTGAACTTATGAGAAAATGTAAGAAAAAAACCCCACTGAGCAAGTGCAAATGAGAGGTTTTATGACTGCTGGTTTAGAAAATATCTTCCTCTTTCAACTCTCTTAATTTCTAGCTTACATTTATTTAAATCTTTGAATGCCATCAACTTCTTCAACCAAGTAAGGAAGAAAACTTTATGAAGATTTGATGCCTTATCAAGGTATGGCTGCAAACCCAGAAAAATTCACCTCCCTACTGTAAGAACACACACCCTAACAAATCCAACTATCAGAAAGTAAATAAAACAAAGGCTCTTATAATTCAAGACTATTATCAGCTTATGCAAACTGGACTACAGCAGAAAGTGTCTCTCATAAAACCAGAGACATTTCATTTAACTGCCTTTGTAGGATGTACACAACTTCTAAAGTGTTGACAGAGAGACTTCATTTCTGGTATTTCCAAACAAAAATCAAACAATTAACAAAAGCTTTGTGTAGAAAGAAATGGGGCACAAACTGTTCTTTAAAAACCCTTGAAAGGAACATCATCTTTCTCCAACCAAATTGAGTTAGCAGTGTAAGGACCTTTTTTTCGAAACTGAAAGTGACCCTGCTGCACGCAAGCAGACAGACAGTAACGAACTGGATTGTGGTGCACTATAATGTATCACCACATTCACTTTTTGAAGAAAGATAACACCAAAACTAAGCCATCACATAAGTAAGAATTCAAATGACTTCACATCAGTATCCAAGTCTTTATTCAGTAGAAGTGCTAAAAATAAGTTCACTTTCAGCTAGAAATTAAGTTAAAAGACAAACAATAAGCATCATATTAATTAGGTTACACAGTTCAGGATAAAAAGACAGCTACCCACCTCTCTTTTTTTTGGAGAAAAAAAAAAAAGGTACCACCTCTCATTGTGTGGCACTATCTCTTGAAAATGCCTCACCATGCCACTTGAAAGATCACAATGTGTGTCCATTGTGAACCAGGCATGACCTACTGCTTCTTCTCAAGCAGAAAGAGAATGAAAAAGAAAAAAAAATTCAGATTTGGAAAAACCGCTGCAAGCTTCCAAAAAGCATTAGGATCTATAGAGTAAACATAGACTCTGAGTATCTTTAACATCTAAAAATATATTGTATTTATGCTGGGAGCCCAGCAAAGAAAAAATACAAAGCCAAACAAAAACTCACTGAACAATAGTATTGGAAATGTGATTTCTTTTCAATCATTTAGAAGGACAGTAAGTCAGTAGTTCTTACACTCTAAGTAACACCACTTTAAGTATAAGGAAATCTTTGAACCATAATGGAGGAATAAACCACTAAATCTAATAAACTATGTCTAACTCTAATTTTAAAATCATTTTAATTCAAATCTCTCAACTAATCAGCAACATGGAGAGCAGAACTGAACTGATAAAAAGATGCTGCAGCATGTCCACAGAAGGGCAATAAAACTCGTACAGGGCAGGGTATGGAGTACAAATCTCATAAGGAGCGGCTGTGGCAATTGGGGTTGTTTAGTGTGGAGAGGAGGAGACTCAAGGTGGACCTTACTGCCCTCTAAACCCACCTGAAAGGATGTTGTAGATAGGTGGGTCTCTTCTCACAGATAACAACAGGACAAGAAGAAAGCCCTCAAGTTTTGCCAGGGGAGGGTTAGATTGAATATTTGGAAAAATTTCTACATTGAAAGGGTTGTCAAGCTTTGGAACAGGCTGCGCAAGAAGGTGGTGGAATCACCATCCCTGGAGGTGTTAAAAAAATGCATAGATGTGGTGCTCAGGGACACAGTTTAGTGGTGGACTTCCCAGTCACAGGTCAGTGGTTGGACCAATGATCTTAAAGGTCTTTTCCAACCAAATGCTTCTGTGATAACAGTGCTTGATTATTTTTTATATCTTTAATACACAATTCACAGTGTATTTTTACACTAAACTACTTAAAATCACAAACAATTTAGCGTAAGGGCCATTAAGTCATTATGACACAGAGAAGTCAAAGTATAACAAAATGCCAACAGCAAACAGTCAAAAATCTTAAGTCAAACAATAAAAGTTTCTGATGCTGATTTGTGAGCTCATGAGCTTTGTTCAGTTCAGTTTTGTTTGCCTTTTTAAAGACTGGATTTGCTTACCATCACACTTCCTTAGCTTTTCCCTTTACTGTCCTGTACACAAGACCACAGAAGTAGCTCTTGGGTTTTCTGCTTATTTATTTATTTAAAAAAGCTGAGACACTTGAGCTTCTGCATGATTCCAAGAAGCACTATCAAACATGAGACCCACTACAAGCAGCAGCAGCTGCCTGTTGTCCTACCCTACAGGTTCCTACACACTCCAAGTCCCAGCTAAGGGACAGCACAAGGCATGCAAGAAGACAGAATAGCACACAACTTTCAGATGCATACTTCTAGGCACAGCATTCCTCTGTCACAAAAGATGAAAAAAAGGAAAAACTACAATAACATACACTGAACTGTTCCTAATGAACGACTATAGACGAAATACGTATATGTAAAATACAACAAAAGGGAAATGTTCACGTCCCTCCCGTGATTTTTGCTGAGTATCCAGCATGGACTGAATCTCTGGCAATCTAGTTTCTACCTACACTTTGCCAAGTGCCAAGCCTCTCACAAATCGACCTTTTGATAATATATAAAAGATGAAGTTTCAATGTACGTTGTCTTCCTAATGAGAACACACACACACAAGTACAAATGATCTATTTTAATTGAATAAGCAGTTCAGATTAACCGCAAAGCACCTGTAACTATTTCACAAACTACTTTCAAAGGTCGTCCAAAGAAAAGAAAAATCAACTCCAAGTTGTACTCACGTCAGTGAAATTGCCACTCCTTAAACTAAATTCTGCAACATTTCTATCTGTGTTGAAAGAAGGGTAGATTAAGTAGGAATGAAAAAGCCATCCTAACGAATGTGAACAGTGTGTACTAAATAAACTTCAAAGAAACAGCTAAGCAGAACAGGCTAAATAGTGTCTATCTAAAAAAAACAACAGCAAACTCACTACAAACAAAAAGGAGAAAACAAAGCACTAACAAACAAAAAACTTCCCAAGTCATCTGGAAATAAGTAAAAAATGACTGGAATTTCCAGAACAGCAAAACACCACCATTTCAATAAATGCTGTTTATTTTTTATGATAGCAGGAACTGGTATTTGAAGTTACTACTGCAATCTACGAATAAGCACACACAGAGCTATAAAGCAATGCTGTAATAACATCAACAGATACTCTAATCTAAATCAACTAATGCTTTTCAGTACATATCTGTATTTCTGTAAATGCACACAACATAAAGCAGCATCCTGCCTAAACGGACTTCTGCCAAAAAAATAAGAACACAAATGCATCTTCAAATATGTTACTAGTTTAAAAAAAAAAATTAAAAGTCTGCAGTTAAAAAACTGGGAACTGCATTACATAAAAAGAAATTTCACATGAAATGTACAAAATTTCTCATTCTGACCATAAAACATTAGTAAAACATTAGTCAATGAATGGTAAGTTACCATAAAATGTGACTTTCTTCTCCTTAACATGTCAAATATTTTAATAGCTGAAACAGTTTCATTTAAATCTAGAAGTAATTAAGCATTTTGTACAACAGAATGAGTATTAGCTAGAAATTATTACGGTTTTAAGATGAAAAGTTTAACAGCCTTTTGAAGCTCTTGGCACAATTAATAGACTTGGTAAGCCTGTTCCCTGCTCCCTCAGATGGTCATGGGAGCCAAACAATTTCTTCTGAAAAAGGGCTGCTTACACTGCCTGAAGTTGGCACAGAAGAACACTGCAGCTGTCAAGGCCTGGGATGTATCAATCTTCAGCATACCCAAGGAACATTCAGCCTACTCAAGTGAACATTAACAGCTCAAGAGGTCAGCAAGAGCGTACCTTGAACCGCTGAGAACTTATATACACAAGGCAGAATACAGATGTCATTTGAAAGCTAGCAAAAATTACTCATTAAAACTAAGATTATCTACAACACATCTAACATCAGATAAAGACACTCACCCTGCAACCAAGTTTGCCTGCCAGAACTAAAGAATTATGAAAGAAAAAACCAGAGTGCACTGCATATCCCCTGAAAAGTGGGATTTTCCCACCTCAGCCTACAGTGAAAGTAATTGTAGTTCATCATCATACTGGAAAGACATACAGAAATGAAGACTACCATAGGCCTTAAACACGTTCTTTGCAAAGTCAGCTGCATTTCTCCTACTGATTTTTAACAGCAGCAAGCTCAGAAGCAGGGACAAACCTAAGATGAGCCGCTGACAGAGGTTATATGGCATGACTAGCTACAGCAGAAGTAGTTGTTTGCAAGTCAAGTCATGGATTTATTAAACAGTGTAAGTCACAAAACAAAGAATCCTTCTGGTTTATAAGCAAGGAAAGACAAATACTCATATTTAAGTAAAAATTATTTGCTTTCCTTTTGGAAGGGAAATCCAAGCATAAATACTGCTCTGGACATTTGACTTCAAAAGTATGTAAAACTGTATCAATGTTGCATATAGTTACTTGTCTAATGTAAACATAAAAGTGACCTAAACATACAAAGTTTGGAGTATTTGTACATCACTTTATCAAGGAGAATTAGCCAGCATTCTTTTAATGTAATGATACCGAGTTGTTACAGGAAAAATTTCAAATTAGCAGTGAGAGAAGTGCCAAAAATCATAAGCACTATGTCTCTTTTCCCTCACAGGAACTATACATTCATGACAGTTTGGGTATTAAGTTCACAGGTAGGTTTAATTTTTGTTTACGTGTCTACCACGCACTGCACTGAGAACAAGATAAACTGAAAAACCTCCTCCCTTAGTGTAAACTTGTAAATCAAGTGTCTTCAGTTACCGACAGTTTGAAATCAGTATTCTTTTTGATGTTTCACTGTATTCATTTCAAAGCATGCTAACTATTAATAGTGTCATTATCATACCTTAATTTTTTATAGAATTACAAATTATTATTTACATATTAGGAAGATACCATCTTCTGAAATCTGGAGAGAACACCCCCAGAACAGAAAAAAAAACCAAAGCCCAAACAAGCAACCTCTTTCCACCCCAATAATTGCCAGAAAAGCACAGGAGACACTCATTTTATTTTTTTAATCAGCAGGTACCCCGCAAAGGGAAAATGAAAGAGCTGAGAGGACAGAGGGAGCTATTGGTTTACTGTTCATTTTTATTAAGAACTCTGCAATAATCAGATACTGATAATTTTGTGTATTATGAAGTGAATATTTCAATACAAAATGAAATACACATGACTGTCAGGCTGGAAGAATTCATACTGAAACACAAGATACTACATGGAATAGAGGAAAAAAAGGCATGAAATAACATGGCTGGTAAAAGCATTGAAACATCTGCAAGAAAACTAGTAATACGGATTGTTTTGGACTCACCTAACATCTAGTATACTTCTGACTAAAGAGCTCAAGCCTTTAATCAAGCTGACATATGCTTTACATGCAAGTGACAGACTTCCTTCTTGATGTCTCACAAGACATCTTACATTGTTGTATGCTGTCAGTGCAGTCTCTCTTGATCCTGCTATGCCAACTGTTTCTTTGTGATTTTCAGTCACATATTGTAGTCCTAAATAAGAGGTATTCTCTCTACAACCCACCTAGTCCTGCTCAGTGGTCACAATACAGAATACTCCTACACGGTACAGGATGTATTTTTGAGATGCTAAGCTTTTCAACAACATGGAAAGTCACTAGAAGATAAGACTCATCAGCACCTCACAAGAAAACTTAATGCCTTATATGCACCAGGCTCCAAAGATAACATTAGGTTATTTTCAACTTCACAGAAGTCACTCACATACAAAATGCAGTGTTACAAACTTCTACCTGGCAATTAGATGTAAGAAAGCTATATGTAACCAGACCAGCCTGACAGCTTCAAAATAGATGCCATCAGCAAACAAGCATATCTTTCCCCCCTTTCCTCCCCAATTCCTTAATGTTGCAGTAAAAGGGGTATGCAACCAACATGCAGGTTTATGATACTACAAAAATAGTTCAATGTATCTTCCAGCCATAATTTTCTATTTAAGGAATTCCCTGTTATCTTGTCTCTGTTGGTAATTCTGGCATGGTACCTTTGAATCAAAAGTGGAAAGAGCCAGTATACTGCTTTACCCAAGAGATTACATCCTTAATCGGAACTCTGTAAAAAGCAAAGAGGCACCATAAAAATAATGTTATTGTGTTACAATGTTGATTCAGTAGTTGTGGTCTAAGCAAAAATACTACACGACTTATACTAGAAGATGCTGTCATGACACATGATTTCATAAGTGGACCCTCAGATTAGTCCATCAGTGTGACAGTAAGACAGTGATGCAATTCACTGAATAATTTTATTACACATTATTAATTGACATAAATAACTGACTCATTGTGGCATCAATGAACAAGAAATACAAGCTATTTCCTGGCCTGTCATGACATAGTCAATGAATTAACATCACAGAAGTCAGATCAGTACCATCACTGGAGGCCAGGATAAAAATACATGTTACATGGTAGAGAGAAGTTATCATATAGACATGAACCTATGTCACAGAATGCCACCCTCACTGAATAGCAAAAAGTTAATTACTTCCTTTGCCCTTTTGAACGCAGATCAGGATGCTCTGCACACCCTCATTCACTGGTACAGCCCTTACACCAACGATTGCTTTTTCCTGAGTAGTCAACATGGAAAACTTGGTTGATGTAAGACTTGTTTTCAAAGAGAGAAGGATATAAGAAAGCAAATGGTTCAGTTCCAGAAGTAAAGGTTTGCTTTAATCCCTTTATAGATCAAGGACAGCATAACTCACCCGTGAGCTTTCATTTCAAGCTATAAATATCTAAACTATTTCAATTAAAACTAACCATAGTCATTGAAATAATTTGGAGGGCAGATGCAGAAAATTGAATAGGACATGAATTTTCTAAGTCATGTAACTGCCTTCTGGAAATGCTACAATTCTGAGTTATTTTAAGACTTCAATCACTTATTTGAGAGTACAGGATACTCTAAAAGTTTCTGCATAGGCCTTGGAGTTAATTTGTGTTAAATATAATGCTCTGGATTAATATAATCATAATGCATTTGTGATCTTCAATGCATCTGAGAATACAGGAATGCACAAATAGTTTTATTTAACAGACAATATAACCATATGCACATATTTGGGTATATTCACTCTGAATTACTATGACTAATTAAGCAGAATTTGGGTCTATCACAGCACCTCTGCCTGAAATGACTTTGTAATACTTTTCAAATCCTGTGAGACCATGGACAAATAGAAGAATATTTGCGTATCTCTTAAGTCATGTGCTAAACAGTACCTGAAACAGTTGAAACAGTACACACTTAATAACAACAAAGAATAAGAGTATCTGAAGTAATTCTCTAAGAACAGCATACCTCCTCCTGAACCAAAACATACTTTGATGGGAAACAAGACCTGCTACAGCCATTCTCCTCCAAGCTGAATCTGTAACTACACAGTAAACACAGACATCTCAGCGCTTGCTACAGGCATCCTCAGTGCAGCTGAAAAAATTACGAGCAAGAATCTACCTCTCTGCACGTAAAACACAACTACCACTATTGAGAAACAGTGTTTAGTTGTTCGCATAGAAGGTACCTTTCCACTCATGCTTATCTCATTGAAGCCAGATGAAGCCCCCAGTGACTGAAGGAAAGGGAACACCACACCCTTTTTTAAAAAGCAGGACCCTGGGAACTACTGACCAGTCAGCATCACCATGGTGCCCAGTAAAATCATGGAACAGATCCTCCTGGCAGCTATGTCAAGGCACATGGATGACAAGGAAGTGATTTAAAGACAGCCCGTGTTTCAGCACGGGAAAATTGTGCCTAACTGATCTAATGGCCTTATATAATGGAGTGACTGCATCAGTAGACAAGTGAAGAGCTAGGGATATCATCTGCCTGACTATGTAAAGCCTTTGATACAGTCCCCCACAACATTCTTGCCAGTTCAGTGGAGTGATAGGAGCTTGATGGATGGACTGTTAGATGGGTACGGACTAGCTGGATGGCCCCATCCAGAGTTACAGTTAACAGCTTAACAAAATGGAAACCAGTGATGACTGGTGTCCCTCCAGGGTCCATACTTGGACCAGGACTGTTCAAAAATCTTCATAAATGACTGATAGTGGCATTGAGGGAATGTACCCTCAGTAAGTCTGCTGGTAACACCAAGCTGAGTGGTGCAGTTTCTACACCATGGGAAGGGCTGCCATCCAGAGGGACCCTGACAGGCTTGAGGAGTAGGCCCACACAACCTCATGAAGTTCAACAAGGCCAAGTGCAAGGTCCTGCACCAGGGTCAGGGCAAACCCCAATACCAATACAGACTGGGGGACGAACTGATTTGAGAGGAGCTCTGCAGAGGACTTGGGTATATTGGTGGATGAAAAACTGGATATGAGCCAGCAACATGTGCTTGCAGCCCAGAAAGCCAGTCAAATCCTCGGCTGCATCCATAAACACACAGCCTGCAGGTCAAGGGAGATGATTCTCCCTCTCTAGTCTGCTCTTGTGAGACCCTGCCTGGAGTACTGCATCCAGCTCTACGGACCCCAGCACCAGAAAGATATGACTCTGCCAGCACAGGTCCACAGTAGGATCATGAGAATAATCAGAGGCCTGAAACACCTCTCCTATGAAGAAAAGCTGAGACAGTTAGGGTTTTTGATCCTGGAGAAGGCTCCCAAAGGGACCTGACTGCAGCCTTTCAATACCTAAAGGGTGCTTATACGAAAGACAAAAGACTTTTTACCAAAGCGTGTAGTGACAGGTGAAGGGGCCACAGTTTTAAACTGAAAGAAGGTAGATTTAAGTTGGACATAAGGAAGACATGGTGGGGCACTGGAACAGACTCGTGAATGCCTCATCATTGGAAGTGTTCAAAGTCAGGATGGACAGGGCTTTGAGTACCCCGATCTACTGAAAGGCATCCCTGCACATGGCCAGATTGGACTAGATGATCTTAAAGGACCCTTTTAACTCAAACTGTGATGTGACTCTGTGACCTCTATAACAAATTTTGGATTCCCACTCACATGCTAGGGGCAGTTTGAAATATTCGCACACAAGACATAATGTGAATAGGTTACTACTTTATTAAGTGAAAAAATACTCCTTGTTTGTTTCTCTCACTCTCAGTTCATCTTCAATTTTACTCAGATAATCCAAACAAGTATTTCTCAGAAAAAAAAAAGATGAGGTATTCAAAAGTGTATTCTAGTAGCTAAAAATTGCCAAAACTAAAAAACAGCAAAAGAAAATACTTAGTTATTCAACAATACTACTTCTGCCTATAATACATAAAGAGTAAGGCCTTTATTAACAACACCTGTACTAATCAGACTCATGTGATTTAGACTCCTTATGGCAAAATATAAAACAACAAAAAACCTACCCAAAGCACTAAACAGCTGGCATCCCTTGGCACCAATAAATATGTGGTCTTGGCTTAATCACTAATAAAAAAAATTAGTATTTAATGAATGGGAGCATTAAACACTTTGCCCCGTTTTGAAAGAACAGTATGTATATCAACAATTCATCCAGAAGAAATACTAACACACTCAAATTCTCATACTGGTAGTTCACAAACATTTAACTTTTGGTCACAAAGTCAGAAGAATAAGAACCAAGTCAACATAAAAACATATTACTAAGGAAGAGCTATGGCTTTTTTAATTTAGTTTCAATTCTCAGCTGTTTGCTTAAAAAAACCTTTTTAATACAGTCAACATGCACCTCAAATAGCTCTTCATGTATCATGAAGCAATGCAGTGTTTTGTTATTTAATACATTTTTCACATTTACTTGTAAATAAAGGGGAGGAGGTGTTTAAAACTACTTATAAATCAGGATTATCATGGCTACAATATTTTCAGTGGCTGTCCTGGATATTAAATTGGTCCAGCGTGAAAGAAAGCATCTGTTTTTCCAGCTAATTAAATACTCCTCATAACAAGAGTTTGTTACAGCAATCCTATCTGTTCTCAATGCTAGTGATACCAAATAAGAGTATTTACATCCCTCCCTGACCCACAAAGTGATAAAAACAAGACAGTCCAGCTGTCCACAAAGTACTGTTCTTTTTCTGCAAACACAGTATGAAGTAAGACTTTAAGTCTAGAACAGGTCTATGCAGAGCTCTTCACATTAAGCGGGGAACACAGAAGATGAAACAAAGGCAGCAGCAACCGAAGCCTGTCACTCCATCTTCCACAAAGTAACAGCCCACCTTTCTCACTCCTCTTCTACCAGAAAACACTTAATGGATACACATACTCTATCCTTGCAGACTGCGCTCCAATCCCTGACAATGAAGAGGAGCAGCAGTAACAGGAACTACAGGATTTCTTTCTTCCTCATTTGTCTTTACCACTTTTTGATAGAAACTGTGGAAATTCTACTGGTAAATCTGCTGCAGCAGAACGCTTACAAATTACTGATCAGTTCCTAACTCTTTGACTAATGGAGAATTTTCTATTTTTTCATCTATAAACTGCACGTGTAAATTGAAAACCGTAAGCAGCACCATGGTTTCTTTGACTAAATGTTACAGTCTGCAGACCACTGGTGGCTGACAGACTTCACCTTCTAAGTCAGGGGTATAAACTGTGCAGACTACCATGCAATGGTGTACTCCTGAGAGACCTGTTACTTAAGACACAGCTACACATACCTATAAATTCCTAACATAGAAAAGGAGTAGGCATTATAACCATCATTGACAGGAAAAGTACACGAGCTGGAGAAGGTAACAAGAGCTCCCTAAAAACAGTATATATAACTGCAGAAAAAAAGACAAGGTACTCTTGGCTTTTGCAAAACCACAAAGTTAGAAAGGAAGTCCTCAATTTGGAAAATACGACTTTATTTTAGCAGCAAGAGATGCCATGCTACATTTGAAATCAAAGCTACAATGAATAAGATGAAGACTGTTGGATTTTTTTTAAACTAATAATGGGTGAATTCTTAAGACACTTGTTTGAACCCAAAACAGCACTTTCAGCAAATGAATAAAGAGATCTTAGGCTGGATAATACAAAATTAAGCTCATCAAATCAAAGTCCTTTTGTGAATATCACCAATAGTGTTAAGTAAAAACAGAGGACATGTGCTTGCTTCTTCCAACTCTCCATATTTCCAGCAACATGGGACACTCAGCTGCATGTGGAAAACCAAGTCTCAAATCATGCTGTCTTGTTCAAAGCAAGGATTTGATGAAGATTCCCACCATAGGATACTGTAAAGAAGCTTTCTGGTATTTTTAGTTACTGAATAGGGAGCATGAAGGTGCTGTAGTTCAGCAGTTAAGAAGAGGCTGCTTTAGGAATGCATGATATTTTGCACCAAATTAAGTAAATCTTAATATATATAAAAAAAAAGGGGGGCTGCAAGAAACCAACTGCAGAACAGTATATGCTATAAATCAATTCTTAACATACTGACTCACCAGGCAGTTTTAAGAAATACACAGCATTATAGAGAAAGCACATGAAAGCTAAAGAAAAATACTCTCGGCCCAGAAACTCCACTCACAGAAAGAGCTTCTGGAGATACAGCAAAATCATTTCCCTTATAAAAAAAAAACAGAAACAAACCAACCATCCTGATTTCCTTTACCAGGGGCAACTGTGTTTCCAAAAACAGCTCCTCCACTTGTCATCCCCAAAATACAGAATCACAGGAGAAAATGAGACACGGGTAAAACACACACCACATCTTTTAAAAACCAAGCACAGCCAAAAACTCCTGGGACTAGTACGAACACAGGTGTTGGAAGATTTTCCACGCAAAGCTCTTGAAATATTAAGGTAGTAGGCAGCTGC
>JAVJGI010000057.1:35838747-35851361 GCA_035590275.1 Ibycter americanus | reverse complement strand
ACGGCTTTTAAGAGCATCCATCAGGTTATCTTTGTGAATCTCCCATTTGTACAGGATTGCTGATGATCTTTATTTGTCTAATCACTGCATGTACCATATACTTTAAGTAGGAAGCCATTTTTAATATTATTTCTTACAAGAAACTTCCACAGCTGGGACAGATAATTATTACCTTCAGTTCCAATCCTTCAGCCAGGATGGGATGTCACACTTAAAGCAGGAGCTTTATATATTTATATATTTGCCTGGAAATATGCACCAACAAGGTACCTATTTTATAATCTCCTTTTAAAACTGGACTAAAATCCAAATGAAATATTTATAAAACGTTTGAGCATAAAAACAGTAGTCCCGCAAAAATATTACATTATCCATGGAGTAACAAATAAAAGAAAGTGCATCCTTCTGTGTACAGTACACCCCTTTCCAGCAGCACACAATCCCCTTTGACAGAGGTGAGCATGGCAGCACACTCGGGAAAGACAACACTCAAGGCTGGCTCAGAGGCACTGCAAAGGCAGTGAGTGCTCACAGAGGGCAGCCCGCTGGCAGAGAGAGTTTTGTACCGTGAGCTGTTCAACGCTGTCACCTCCATAGGTCCCAACTGCATCAGCACAGTGTGTACATGCACTCAAGACGTTCTTATTTCCCTCTGCATCCTGTCAGGACAAAAATATGATAAAACAGCATCAATTCATATAAACTGTACCATTCAGTGATGAGAAAAGGCCACTTACAGTACTTTCTAGCACATATAACTGGAAGCACTCGTGGAGCAGACTGAAGATAAAGTGGCTACCACTGCTGGAGACATAGCTGGAGACTGTGAGTCTGGTGCAGAATCTCTAGTACCCAAGCCGTATCATACGGATGTGTGTCAGAAACTTTTACAGGCTGCTATAGTGTGAGTTACAGCCCACATTGTCATACTTAGAAAATCTGTATGCTTAGATATACACTGTACACATTTTGTCCCACAGCAGTGCAGATTTTAAGTAGTAAGCCAGTGTTACTGAAAAGTACAGTAACTTCCCCATTTTTCATGAGATATTTGTGGGCTTAACAAGATAGAGTGATGGAGTGCAGTCAGTGCAGTTAAGTTCAACTCTACTGAAGTCCTGCCTGTCTATTCCCAGTCTCCTGTCTCACCCTCCTTGTCTGCCAAACTCTGGCACTTGTGTGGACTTACAGTCAGGTGCACATGAGATTCTTAAGGAGAGTCCAGGTAAGTGATTCTTTGCCTCATACAGGTGTTTAGTGCAGCAGCTCCACTGCGCTAGAAATAATGATAGAAAGCTCCTGACACATGAAACTGCAAGATCTGCAGGCTGTAGTGTATTTTAATGTGCAGTTGAACCAGGCTTCTAACTGTAAATTGTGCTGCCAGTTACTTTGTTCTTTGGAGTACAGTTCAGCACAGACAGGTGCTAAAGGAGGCTTCAGGCAGCAGTTGCAGGCAGGGTTAAAGAAAGAAGGAGACTTTTCTCAGCTGATTGATACACCTTCCTGCTTTCTGAAAGCAGCTGGCCCCTTAAGGGACTGAATCAGATAGCCGTAATTACTATATCAAGGCAAAGGAACTCCTTAGACAGAACAGATTGGTGTTTTCTCCAGCCAACTTCACCTCTCCGTCTTGAAAAGGAGTGCTTAGCCTGCAGCACATCCAAAGCCTAAGTGTAGTTCCCCTTCCCTGCTCCTTTGGTCAGGGTGCTTAACATGGTTCCCAAAACTTGCCTCCAAACACAACAACATTGCCATGTGAAATTAAAAAATCGTAAACGGAGGCAAAATCTTCAACAGAGTCCGAGGGGGACAGTACGGTTGTTGCCAGTGGATCAGAGGATCGTGGTGTAACTCAGGTAGGAATTCCAACTTAATCCAACCTCCCGCTCAAAGCAGTGAAGTGTGGGAACCTTCTGCGTCACAGAGGAATTCACATTGTATTTCATTCCACTTATGACATGGTAATGAAGATTGGCTTTCCTTTTGTTTCAACAACATACAAGTAGAAATAAGCCAAACAGGCTTCTTAAAAATCTGTTTCCAACCTACAGCCTACAAAATACACATTTCTATTTCTTACCAGGAAATCTGAGCTACATTCATTATAATTCCTACTATAATTACTTTAAGATTTTGAGAAGTAATGGAAAAATATTTTGAGCTGTTACATATTTTTTATGACAGTTGTGACTGAGTCAGACAGCAGTGGCTGTACAACAATACATTGCTGGCCTACATTTTCTGTATTTACGAATGTTCCCAAAACCAGTTTTCTAGTGTGGAATTTTTTTATATTCACAGAACACAGCTGGCAAATTCAAAATAAATTAGAGATATATTTATATGACAAATAATTAGACTGTGGGACTAATTGCCACACAAAGTTGATAAAACTAAGAACTTGGCTAAGACTTAAAAGGGACTGGTGATTTATAGAAATAAAGACAACGCAGAGGTCATCGTAGGTAAAGCTGACAAAAAAAAAAGGACTGCATAGAACACGCTTTTTTCTTCACAGTCTTTAACTGTTAATAGAATACTCTTTTCCACTTTCCATAATATCACTGCTGGGGACAGTGCATTGGATCAGTTCTAGCATGACAGTTATAATTTTATGTTTGTCTTAAGAACAATTTAATGACTGACTCAAAATTAGTAACTGCCAAATTGTATCAAATGAAAGAGGGAAACATCAGTTCATATAGCATGATAATGGTAAAATTCACTTACACAAGGTCATAGAGCCAAATGCGGTGTCTGAACTTTATTAAAATCTAAGTAAATTTATGACCAATAAAAACCTTTACAGTGTTGCCTTCTAACCCTAGGGCAATCATATTTTATGCAGATCTGGACTAGTTGCTTAAGAAGTTCTGTATTTCTCAACTGAATTGGTATCCATTGGGACTATCAGCCATTTTGTGTACGAATGTGGTTTATTCTGTGTTTCCGCAGCTTAGCACTACCTGCTGTTACAGGTGATAGGATACGGAATCTGAGGAACCAACCACCTGCTGCTGGATGTCATATCTTGTGTTCTTATGGAGGGCTCCAAGAAGGCAGATTAGATGTCACAGCCCAGTCAAATTAACCTAACGTACAGTACTTTTAAGGGGAGGAAATTACACATTTATGTCAAATTGAATACATTTCTGGTTTTTACTACAAAAGAGGCATGCATTTCATTGGATAAAGGCATCTTATGTTCCTACTGTTGTCTCCTGCTATTGAAAAAAAAATCCTGCCTTATTTTGACCACCGTTTGAATCCAGAGAGATCAGAGTGGAATTCTTGCACTGCTTAAGGGTTACCCAGTATGCTAGTTATTTGATTAATTTAATGATCACTTCAATTTCCAAATGGGGATATGGGGGCACTATGTGTAAATGGACTGGTTTTGAAGATAAGCTTTAATTCCAAAGAAGGCTCACCAGATAACAGCTGCTTTTTACTAGCATTCGCTTAAAGCTTTTTACCTTAACCAGGTTGCCATACATTCTTTGCTACATTAGATCTTTGTTAACTTAAAGAATTCCAGACTATGTATCATTGCCTTTCTTCCCACAGTGAGCTTCTTTTACCATCAGTCCAATCAGTACCAGCATTCTTCTGATTTGTAAAATTTGATATAATGAAATTATATCTTGTACTCTGTTATATTTTAAACTTTTAGGGAGCATTCTTTTATAAATCATATGTATTAATTATGCTATCAAGAATATATAATTGCAGAGAAGTACCCGAGTTGTAGTCTTCTCCTGACTGTAAA
This sequence comes from Ibycter americanus, assembly GCA_035590275.1. Taxonomy (NCBI): domain Eukaryota; kingdom Metazoa; phylum Chordata; class Aves; order Falconiformes; family Falconidae; genus Ibycter; species Ibycter americanus. The sequence continues at coordinate 35,847,589 of JAVJGI010000057.1, read as the reverse complement.
ACCCTGATGGCGTGTAACACATGACATCCTAAAACATGGCCAAATGGCAGGTTAATCAGCTGACACCAGGTCAGTCACAGAATCACAGAACGACTGGCTGAGGTTGGAAGGGACTTGTGGAAGTCATCTTGTCCAACACCTCTACTCAAGCAGGGCCACCTAGAGCTAGTTGCCCAGGTCCATGTCCGCACAGCTTTTGATTATCTCCAAGGATGGAGACTCCACAACCTCTGGGCAACCTGTGCCAGTGCTTAGACACACTCACAGTGGGAAAGCGCTTCCTGATGTTCAGAGAGAACCTCCTGTGTTTCAGTTTGTGCCTATTGACCCTTGTCCTGTGACTGGGCGCCACTGAGAAGAGCCTGGCTCTGTCCTCTTTGCACCCTCCCTTCACATGTTTATATATATTGATGATATCTCCCCTGAGCCTTCTCTTCTCTAGGCTGAACAGATTCAAGTTCTTTCAGCCTTTCCTCACTGGAGAGGTGCTCCAGTCCATTCATCATCTTTGTATGATGTATGTCCATGTCTGTCTTGTACAGGGAGCCCAGATCTGGACACAGGACTCCAGGTGTGGGCTCACCAGTGCTGAGCAGAGGGGGAGGATCTCCTCCCTCAACCTGCTGGCAACACTCCTCCTAACACAGCCCAGGATACCATTTGCCTTCTTGCCCAGAGGAGCACATCGCTGGGTCATGCTCAAGCTGGTGTCCACCAGGACCCCAGGGTCCTTTCCTGCAAAGCTGCTTTCCAGCTGGGCAGCTCCCATGATACATTGGTGCATGGACCCCAATGCATACTGGTGCAGTCATCCTCAATAACAAATCTTTCCTGGTAATTTTAAATAAACTGTGCTTCTTTTCTACTGCAAGGGACAATCACAGCAGAAAAAATTCTTTTTTGCAATACATTACCCCTTAGCTTTTCTGACATCACTGCACATAAGGCAGGAGAATGACCTTCAAAATCATTCTGCCCTTTAGGAGAGGAAGGTGCTGATCTCTTCTCCCTGGTTTCCAGTGACAGGATGCACGGGAATTGCTCAAAGCTGCATCAGGGGAGGTTCAGTCTAGATATAAGAAAACAGTTCTTTACCGAAAGGGTGGTCAAACACTGGAACAGGCTTCCTAGAAAGGTGGTTGATGCCCCAGGACTGTCAGTGTTGAAGAGGCATTTGGGCAATGCCCTTAACATTCTTCAGTTTTTGGTCAGCCCTGAAGTGGTCAGGCGGTTGGACTATGTGATTATTGTAGGCTCCTTCCAGCTGAACTGTTCTGTTCTAGTGTACTCTGTTCTATTCTATCCTGTTCTATCCTGTCCTATTCCATCCCATTCCCCATAACTCTATGACTCTGTAATGCTTTGCAATAGAAACAACAGTTTAAGAAAATTGTTCTTCTACATGCTAAGAAGTGTACAGTTCAGGTAAAAGACATCACTGGAGCCCAGTTCTGCTTAGGTGACAACTGTCATTGGATCATGGTTACATTCCATGCTGAGATTGGCTTGATAATGGAAATGGAAGTTCAATCTGAAGGTAAAACAGAATCTGGGATGAGTAGCTGAAAATGTGGGATGAATGAACACTGCATAAATTCATCAGAATGTACTGTGATGTGGCAATTGAAAGGAATGTAGTTTCTCAGACTATCCAAGCAAAAGATCATGATTATTTTGCAGTGTTCATGAAGTATACTGCTAGAATCAGCATTTTCCACTGGAAGTATTTTTTTTTTTTTGTCTTTTGCATTAAGATCTATGTATGTATTTGCTGAATTATTTCATAAATTGTATTTTCCTTGCAGAAATACTCAGCATGGACATCTGCAAACTGAGAAGAAAGAACAATGATGTAGGCCAAAAATATTTTAAAAATGTAAGCTGTAAACACTATACTGTGTGTGTTTGGAACATGAAATGAAAACAGACTGGTCAAATAGTAACTAAGAGCAACATTTGCAGCTGCTAGAGGTAACAGGAGTAGAGGAGGTTTGAACACTGATAATTCTTAACTTGGAAGTGTGTATGAAAGAGAAGATAATCTATATCAAGGAAATCTTTGATTTTTCTTATTTAACCATGAAGGATGGTGTACAATTTCACATTTTCTCTGAATTTGGATGCTGTAAGTTTTACTGTTTTCTCTCTCCATTCAAAATATTATGGAGCTTGAGATTATTGTACAGAATTTCATTTCCTCCATCATGGTTTGACAATGATGATAGGGATGGAGTAGACCTTGGTAATAACACCTCTCACCAGCACTGTATTTTAGTAGCAAGAAATGGTTGAAGTTTTAAATGCAATGTATTGTCATGGAAGTAAATTAACACTATTGAAGGCAAAGATAACATCTCACAAGAATCCGTGCATACCATATACAGTACAGCTCCCAGAACGATTTTCCATGCATGTCTGACATGCTTTCTACTTCTGAAACATGTATAACTGAAAAGGAAGTCACAAAAATGTATTAGCCTGTGTGATTTCTAAGCAGTAATTCCTAACACTGTATATACAGTGCTACCAATATGGTAAATTCTCCTGTCTTTGATGTCTGTATTTGGATTTCATCTCAGAACAAAGCATTTTAAGAACTCTATCTACATAATCGGTTGCTTATTTACTGTCAAAAAACCCTATTAAATAATTTTCCTTTCCCAGTGGATAACTCTCTGTAGCAACACCCCAGATTGGCATGCCAAGGCATAGAGGGCAATCAAGTGCCACAACTAGAACTTGTGTGTCAAGCACTGATAACAGCATTTTACAACAGCAGCTTTTAGTCCTGATGCCTGTATTTTATTCATATGTATATAGATCAGTTCTACACCCAATATTATTTTTCTTGGCATGTAACTGGCATATAGCTTATTTCTTTCACATTGCTTTGAATGTATTGTGTATTTGTCCTTTGCTATTACGAGTGAGCCAGGTATTTTCACATCTCAACACAGATATGTAAATGGATACATGTCATTGTATTAAATTGGTTAGAAATCTGATTCTGGTATTTGAAAACAGAACTTGAGTGTTGCAGCACTACCAAACTATCAAGCTGCAACAAGGCTTTTACTGTCCCATACCAGCCTTCCCATGCCTTGGCACCACGATCAGTCTCACGCGAGGTTTCAATGGTTCATCTACTGTCCATGCTGTTTCTTCATCCTCTTCAGGCCAGTCCACCCTGCTTCTTGCCTCTACTGCATCCAGGTTCTTCCTTCTCCTGGCTCCTCTTCCAGCCAGCCTCTCCTCATCCAGGCCCCCTTCTCCTCTTCGCTTCTCCTGGAGCCTCTCCTACATCCCTGGGCTCTTCTTCATCCAGTCTCCTCTCCCTTCACCCAGGGCTTCTCTTCCACCGGTGCTCCTTCTCTTCCAGGCTCCTCAGTGCTTTTCAGCTACTTAGCCGGAACGAGCTACAGCTGTACATTATCCATGTCAGCCAACCCACCACCCCAGAAGCAAGCCCACAACTGTATATTATCAATGTTAATTAATCCTCTACAGTTCCCGTACACTTGAGGCACAGGCATGTATCTATTTGAGGACATTAAATTTACTGCACAGGCTCCCAGCACTTGCTAATAGATGCAAGTTAATCTGTGTTTCTTATTCCATGCCCCAGTTCAGAAAAGCACTTAATCAAAGTGCTTGATCTTAAGAAATATTTAAATCTTTTCCTGTCAGAGGTGTTTTTCTCAAATCAGTGTCCCATTTCATCAAAATAATGATATTCCCTAAACCCCAAAAAATAAGCTAGAAGTTTGTCAGTCTAGATTTTCTGCTGGAACTCAGCAGATGACTTTGTATATAAAATGGATCTCTTCTAGGAAGCTTTAGGAAAACAGCACAAAGCAGCTGCAAACAAGCTGTATCAGCCATCCTTTACCACTAAGCACATGAAGGAAAATATAATCACCTGCCTCAGTTTAAAGTGAAAGACAGTGTGGCCCAAATAATGAAAGATTTTGCTGGACAAGATTAATACTCATCTAGGATTAATCTAAAGCTGCCCAGGGCATAACTCCATCATCAGCCTTCATATATTTTGGAACCCAATTTCTAAAATGAGACTATTTTGTACTGTCATGTAATTTTTCTCTTGCATGCAACAAACAGCCTGTTTCATCATAACAAATAGAGGAGAAAATTTGTCTTATTAAGACAGAATTTTGTTTTATTGTACATATGTTTGCATGCCATGCTAATAATCACTAAGCACAGCTGTCATTTATTATGTGATTACGTTCAGTATGAAATAGAATCTCTTTGTTTTATATGGTTTGGAGATGGTAATTTAAAGGGCAGCTACAAAGAGGACAGAGGCTCTCTCTTCACAAGGAGCCACATGGACAAGACAAGGGACAGTGGGTACAAGTTGCACTGGCAGAGGTTTCATCTTGACATAAGAAAGAAATTTTTTGCAGTGAGAACAATCATTCAGTGGAACAACCTCCCCAGGGATGTGGTAAGGTCCCCATCACTACAGGTTTTCAAAATGCGATTGGACAGGGTGCTCAGTAATCACATCCACACTCCGTTTCCCATGAAAGGTTGATCTTTCGAGGTCCCTTTCGAGGTCCCTTCCAACCTGGACTGTTCTGTGATTCTATGGTTAGAAAGAATTAACACAAACTTGTAACAAATTGCTAGAGAGCGGGTATGTCTTACTTTGTATAATGACTAAGGTTTTATAAATTCAGAACTTGCACATGCTCTTATTTCAGTGCTGTCTTGTAAAGAATGCCATACATTGAAGGTGTCTAGACATCATTGTATAATTTGATATATGTCTGCCACTTGCACAGAAATTTTCCACAACCACAATATACCGTAGATTCTGAACTGTGACCCATAGTGCAGAAAGACTAATCTATAATTACAAAACTTGGTACATAACTAGATTTGACACAATGCTTGTATTATAGTCTGATCTCTTCATACATGGACCTACTTATGCCTTCCTAGTTTAAGGTCAAAATGACTTTCTAAATGACTAAAATACTTATCTAAATACTGGTTCTATTTGTGCTTTTGAAATCCACTTGATACTCCATTTAGTTTTATTGCTGAAGTTCAGTTGTTACAACATAGGGAGTTGAAAAAAATTGACTCTTTTTGACTTCTTCCCTTTCCTCAAAACTCTACTATGCGTTTCTTTTTATTTAAAATACAAATCAAAAAACACTGTTGTATATCCCATCAGGACCTTCATGGCCCTGACAGGGCTTACCAGCCCTGTCAAGCCTCCCCAGGGCTCAGGACCCCATGTCAGCCTCCAGGGCTGCCAGCCCCTGCCCCAGCCATGCCACAGCACAGCCAGCCTCCCTCCGGCGCAGCCGCGCCTGGCCGCTGGGCCAGTGTCACAGCCTGGCTCTGCCCATCCCGGTCCCTGCCAGGTGCCTAAATGCCCAGGAATGGGGCTGCCTCTGCCTGCTCCCAGCCCGGCTGCCCGGCTGAGGGCTGGGGCGGTGGGACAGGCCCCGGCTGCCAGGCCCCAGCTGCCCGGCTGCCTCCACGTGCCCAGGGAGACTCTGTCCCTGCCTGCACCCTGACACCTTCTGCATGTTAATTTTAAAGGATGCTTTGTAGTTTGTCCCTGTTAAATAAATAGAAAATGTCTACCATCATTTAGCTTACGTGAATGAATTTTCATTCTATTTTTCAAGGAAAAAAGAGAGATTTTGAGACAGAGTAATTTAAATGCTGTAGAGGGATTCTTAGAAAGCAAATCCATGGCATTTTGTTGGGCCTGTGATGGAAATAAATCACTGCTTTCTGTTAAGGACCTTTCTGTATCACTTTGCTAACTACTTCCAGCTCCTCATCCTGTCCTGCAGTGCCGTGAGGGCTTTGTGCATCCAGAAGGATCGTGCAGGGCTGCTGTGACAGCAGTCTGAGCGCACACTGCCCATGGATGCTCTCTGCTCAAGCGGCTTTCCACTGCTGTTAGGGCTGACGGAAGCCACTACAGTTACGCTGTTCTGTTGGGGTGGGTTTTTTTGATACTGCATAGCCTGTCATCACAAAAAACATGACACTGCATCCAAGCCTCAAGAAGACAAAGTTCAATCAGGAAGATGAAAATGTAACAGTTCTCAGAACAATTTTTTTTTAAAAGAGTAAAATTGTATTTGTTTATACAGTACACGGTAAGCCAAAGCAAAGACCACGCTGCAAACAAAAGCAAAAGTTCATTATCAGGCCACAAACACACACATGTGGACATACTACAACCTTGTTTTTTAAAAGGTTTTTGGGAAGTCAAAAAATAAATCATTCAGAAAAAAAACCCCATTATTTATTCCTGTTTATAAATGCAGTTTTATCCTGTACATATTTGCCCTTTAATCCCTGTTACAAGGCTTCTATAATTGCTTTAACCGTTCAAGATGACTTTCACTAACAGATTTAGTTTTGGAGAAGACCCAATTTTTGAGAGAAAGAATAACAAGTACTATCTGCCCTGTGTTGTCGCTGTCCATCGTCCCCGATCCCATCCCACCACATTACCCCCATAAATTTTATAAGCTGTCTGCTGACGAGGTCTAGGTACATAGGGTTTAGAGAAGGAATCTATCATTTTTTTGCAAACACTGGCAATTCGCAAGCTTTCAGAAGCAGCCACAAGTGGCAAACGCTCAGTGGAGACTTCTTAAAGATGACTGAAGTTAGACCGGTCTAACTAACTAGCTGACTGACTTTTCAGACCTGACAAGTACATCAATAAAGAGTACATTTAAGTCTTCAGCCAAGTAACACTTCTTCTTCTGCATTTCTAGAGCCGGACACTGAAGCTGAATGCTGGATGTCTGTCCTATGCTGTCAGATGCTTATCCCTGCATAAGCCAGACAAAGACAAGTGGTCAAAATCGAACCCACTATGAGGAAGATGAAAAGAAAATAACATTACAGAAGCCAGACAGAAAAGAAGCTGAAGAGAAAGAGGGTGGGGAGGGTATATGCAGATTCTGGAAGAAGACATCAGTCAGAGATGCCAAGGAGTTGCTTTCCAAGGTAGGTAGGCAGCAGCAGAGAAGGCAGAAGCCTACAGCTGAAGAGATAGGCAGCTGTTTAGAGGCATGCATAAAAGGAGAATTAATAAAACTCAAAGCCAGAATGAGTAGGATTAGATGAAAGCAAGAGGAAGCAGGATGTAGTAGACTATAGAGCAGAAGGGTATCTGCAAAAAAAATTGGTATTTCTGTGCCCTTTGTCTTTGAATCATTCTGTCCCCTGTAAATAGCATGAAACCTGTTAGCAAAAAAAAAACAACAAACCAACAAAAACCCCCAAATAAATTTACAGCCCTTTAAAGTGGTGTTCCTTGTGCAGAATAACACAATAATCCTGGGACAATTTAACCTGTTAATTCTAGTGTTAGGTCTGTGGTGTGCATCTAATGGGTCAAAGATTGCTGATGGCACAACTCGTGTTCCACCCTATGGATTTTTGTTTTGGCAGATGTAGGTTTTCTGAACTGCTACATGAAAGTAGCTCAAGATACCCCACATTAAAACAGCATTGTCTGCAAAGGTAAGTACTTACAAATTATGAAAAAAGGAGAACTTTCCTTCTGCAATCTGAATTCAGTATCTCACAGCATCCATGTTACAATGCAAACTGCATTCCAAGTTAATGAGTTATTTTTTCTCCAAAACCTTGATTCATTCAGTGAACAGGATTGACAATGGTCAAGGTGTTAAACAGAGTTGAGCTCTTAACCAGGCTGCTGCCAGTGCAATCTGTCTTTCAGATAACACAGAACTGGGAATTGGATGAAGAAGCAGTATAGAGGATTTCTCCAGTCTTGGCTTCATTCTCTTCTATTTCTAGTTTTCCCATCACAGTCACTCTTCTGACCTGTTCTGTCTTACCGCTTTCCAGTTCTGCTCTTCCTCAGCACCCAATTCCTTCTTCAGGAATTCAGTTAAGGCATGACACAGTCCCTGTCTAGTCTCCTGGGTCAGTGAAGGCGAGACTCAGTTTAGATGGTAAAGGCATTACTCCAAAACAAAGGCCAGTTTCCAGTTGAATACCAAGTCACCAATGCACAGTGTTGCTGATGAAAAGAATGATCAGTGTAATTTTTCTTCGTCTTATTCTCAAAAACAATTTTTGTTTGTCTTATTCTCAAAAACAGGATAATTCTGTTAAAAAAGAAAAACATCTACTCTGAGGTAATAGAAAATACCATTCTACAGTATATAAGCTTAAAAAAGTTTAAAGCAACCAAAATACTGTCAAGTTCTACTTTCTGACTGTCCTGGTTTTGGCTGGGATGGAGTTAACTTTCTTCTTAGTATCTAGTACAGAGCTGGGTTTTGGCTTTGGTGTGAGAACAGTGTTGATAACACACGGATGGTTTTAGTTGTTGCTGGGTGATGTTTATACCAAGTCAAGGACTTTTCAGTTTCTCAGGCCCTGCCAGCGAGAGGGCTGGACGAGCACAAGAGACTGGGAGGGGACACAGCCAGGACAGCTGACCTGAACCAGCCGAAGAGGTATTCCACACCATGGGAGGTCATGCTTGGTATATAAACTGGGGAGGTCAGCTGGGGTGGGGGGGATCGCTGCTGGGGGACTGGCTGGGCATCAGTCAGCGGGTGGTGAGCAGAGTACTGTGCATCACTTGTTTTCCTTTCTCCCTTTTCCCTTGGATTTTATCCTTTTCCCCACCTTTCCAATATAACTGTTGTTGTTGTTGTTGTTGTTGTTCTTGCTATTGCTATTGTTGTTCTTACCTTTTTATTCTGTTTAAATTATTATATTGTTCTTATCTCAACCCTCAAGTTTTCCAGTCCTTTCCGATTCTCCTCCCCACCCTTCTGGGTGGGGCGGA
>JAVJGI010000057.1:35809231-35825409 GCA_035590275.1 Ibycter americanus | reverse complement strand
TAAAAACCTCATGCTTCTACAACATGCATACTATCTGGATTTTTTTAGGCTTAATACACCTATGGTCATATAGACTTATTAAAATATATTTTCCAGATTTAGATCATACATTCCCAGTCAGCACTTTCTCCATAGCATTTGTTTAGTCAATCTGAAAATAACAATCATTTGATCCCATTTGGCTCTACAATTGTATTGTATGGTTTATGAAGCATTCTAGACAAACATTCAGTTTTAAATGCATGCGAACGTCAAGTTTAACCTTTAAGTTTTACAAACGCTAACAATCACACTGCATACCTTTTTTCTTTAAAACACCTAAACTTGGCAGCCAAGCTACCTGACATATCCAGCATACCAGAGAGACCAAAATACACAGAAAACTGGAAAACTGAAGGAAAGTTATTCTGAACCTTAAACTAGACCAGTGGACTCCAAACGTGTTTGATCATGCACCCCTATATAATTTATAAATTATATACATGTACTACTATACTAATATATTACATAGATTATATTCAGAAAATAGGAATTACAAAAGGATGAGATAAAGACAAATTTACTTTTATTAGTTTATTTATTAATGGTACAAAAAATACATTCTTCCTGCATCCCAATGGATTATCTTGTGCACACCCCACTTTGCAGACCACTGGACTAGACTGCTGAGGAATGACAGAAGTTCTCTATAAGACTGATTGCTTTCACCTCATCTGAATGGAGCCGGCAATGAGTTACACTTCCATCCTCAATGATGTCTTCGCTCTTATTTTTTTCCCCCAGCCTTAACTATCTAGCAGTTTATAGAGCTGTTACAGACTGCGTCTTGCATCTATTGCCTCTGCAACCACTCATACTGTCCCCAGTGCTGGCAATTAGCAATCATAGTCTTAATTAGCCTGACCCACCTGGCTATTTTGCTACTAATAAATCAATTAATTCAATTCACATGGAGGAACTTCTGTGTAGTGCCATAACTTAATCGCTACTGGTCATCCTTGTATATGACTGTTTTATGCAATAGAAAAACTTAGTACCTAGGCTGAATTTGTATTCTCCACTGATATGCAGTCTGTCAAGAAAGCACAGAGTGTGGTTAGTATTTCTAATGTATGTAGGGATTTGACAAAAGCCTCAGCAGAGCACAGAAGAGAAACTTGGGATGTAAGCTATAAACACTTTGGCACACAGAATTGGATGATCTTTACTTCTCCCCAGATGCTATGGATACTGCTCGCTGGGGGTCTCAGTTTACTTACCTCCCTCAGGAGCTCTGTTACCACTCCATTTGTTAATTTTTTATGTGAGAAATAGAAGCTTCTGAAATGAGGGTAAATTTGTCACTGGGATCTCTAAGGAGCATCTTCCCCACCCCCCTAGAAATATCTGCTCCCTTGGGGGCCATTAAGCTATGTGATCTTGCACTTATATCCAAAGATGTCCCTTTCTTGTCTTCCTTTCTTTCCACTGGAAAGAGATTGTCTGGCTCTCTTTATTCCCCTTTCCTAGCCAGTATCAAGAGGAAACAGAAAAAAAAATTAAAAAAAGGAGAAAAAAAATCACTGGAACAAAACACATTTTACTGTCCAGCCTTTTTTTCATAAGCACAAGTATATATTTTTGCAGTTGGCCCTATGTCAATGGTGCACACTTCTGCCAAACATGCTTTTTCTGTTATCATCATTGTTTTCCTTGTCTTCTCCCGCTTAAGGTGACTGAATATCACTTTGCCCCATAAAAGGTTAGTGAGATTCTCATTAAACTCACTTGTTCTCAACAGAAGTGAAGAATCTGCTCTTCTATACTGATATACTTTAACTTCTGGAACCAAAAATGAGTGCAATGTTGCTGAAAAGTGTGGAAAGACATGCTGGATACAGTAACTATAGAGTATCTGAATTCTTGGCCACGGCTACAGATGTTCACAGTCAGAACACCTTTCACCAATCCCTGAAAATCTTGAACAAATACCTGAGAAACCCCCTTGTTTCCATTTTTTTAACTACTTATTCTGACTAGAGACTAATCAATCTGAAGGTGTACAAGGAAAACTGTATTTTCAGGGCAGGGGAAGAAAGGGGAGTAAGGGATTAACCAGGAGGTCAGAGATTTACCAAGACTTTCAGACCAAGGACTTAATAGTCAATAGGAATTAGAATCAGCACTATCTTGAGTAGTAAAAGCCTGATACTTTATGTCCTTTCAGCTTTGTCTCTTGTACTGTTGCACTGACATTTGACAGGTTTCTAGTAAGTAAATAATCTATTAAATTAGCATAATACTTTCCAACCTGAGAAGACATGGGAAGACCTGTCGTAAAATAAGGAGTATTTTCAACTCATGTCCTATGTAGGCAGTCCAAAAGAATACAGAACAATTCCTGTGGGCTTCTATGCCTAGCATGTAGGCTTCCTTCTGAAGACAAATCCTCTCTAGCTTTCAGTTTATTTCTGTAGGCCTGAGCTTGTTCTGCCATGCTGCCCTGTGCATTACTTATTTGTGTTTGTGGCAGCTCTTCGGTCTCTTTATGCTATTTTTCACTCCAGTATTTAGTGAGTACATAACTTTTGTGAACACAGTTTCTTTGAATAACAGGCTAAAAATTTCTAGGCTTTCTATCAGGCTAAATGTTTTTCCATGTGTATTTTCCTCTAATTATTTGTTTTCCATAATCACTGATCCTACAGCTGGCCCTAATATGATTTTTTTTTCTGCCAGTATTAGTCTCTCTCAACAGCTAACTAAATGCCTCGGTGTCTTCTCTGTGACTCCTGCCCATCCTTGCCATGTTACAATACTTGCCATCTTCCTGATGGGCCACTTTTCTCTTCTCCATCCCCTTTGAGATTTGTCACTTTATTTGCTTCAGCTTTGCAGGATTCTATCAATACTTTTATTTCTAACCACTTGTAATCTGTTGCCCTGCAGATTTTCCCCTCCCTGAGGCTGAATGCCTTTATATCCAAATTCTTCTCCCACCTTGGTGAATTGGTACTGTACACTACATAGTTGGTGCTTTCTCAAGAGTACTGTATGAATAACTTGCTTTCATAAAGAAAGGAAGGAAGTTCTGTAATCATGCAGGAGTTTTATTACAAAACTTGCAGCTGCTGCAAAGAGTTGATGCCTTTCCATCGCTGGTTATATTCTGAAGTAATATAAAAGTAAATAGACCTAAAGCAGATAGTAACTTGACCAGGAGCCCTTTTTGCTCCCAAATGTTAGAAAGGCATGTGATCTGCTATTTGCATGTGAATGTTTTTAGCAGCATTCTTTTAGGGAAGGAAGAAAATGAAACACAGAAAATGAAAACTCATCTTAGATTTTGTGACATTATCATAGCTTTTTATTTTACATGATGCAACTTGTAGCATTGTGCATGCTAGTTCTCCAAAGTAAAGTAAGTTGATTGCTTTTCACTAGTAGCTATGTTGTATTTAGTATAATTTTTGACAGTGTTAAGAACTTCAGGGAAATCTTTCTTTAACTTACAGAACTAAATGAAAATGAAATTTAAAACATCAAAGATTGGCTTGGAAGCAAATGGAAGAAAGGTGTTTGAAGGCAGGCAAATTAGATTACAGTTGAAAACAAGAAATCCTGTTAAAAAATTCCAAGAGATTTGAAAGGCAGTTGAATATATGTGTCAAATCAGGAAAGAAAACATGTAAAAGGATTAATATATTATACTAGAAATAGAATGATCAGATACTACTTTTTACTTGCAAAAAAGACATAAAAAGTGAAAGGTAGGAATAAGTGACAGAGAGTATGTATACCTCTCTGTTGGCCATTTCTGTTTATTTCAGATGCAAGCTCTTCTACTTCTTTATCTGTTCTACATGTTCAGGTTTTTTCCTTTCATTTAACAGGGGACTTCACAAACATTATTAGGTTGCCTTGCATCATAATCTCCATTTGCCAGCCTTTGCTACAAGTCATTAAATGGATTCTGTACATTGAGCTCTTTCATTATGCTTTTCACAACTGTATCTCAGCAGTGTCTCAGCAATGTAATTTGTATCTATCATCTATTGTGCCCCCTCAGCCCCTTCCTAGCAGCAGAAAAGCGTACATTGGCATGTTTTGGAATATTTCTATAACTACATAAAAATTTACCCTGTCACATGTTTATGTTTAGATGCAACAAAGTCAGGAAATGCACCCGGTATTTGGAGCAGAAATTGGTAAGATTTGCACAGAATTCCACAGTCCCAAGAAAGCTGGGGTGCCCCCTGGGGTGCCCCCTGAGACATTCCTCTTCTAGAATAACTGCTTCTAGTATTTGCAGATTTGGTATGTATCTCTGGTTGTGGATATCATCTTTGTTAATATGTAAAAATAAGTGCAATCTTGAAAAATACTTTTGTTGACACAAAGAATTTACAATACATGTTAAGATGACAGCATCTTTGATTCCGAAGACATGCTTGCTACTACTAATAGCACTCCAAAGTAAGAAGTATATTTACTAATGTAACGTATGTTACATAAATTACTTTATGTGGAAAATGAGTGTATTAATTTATATACTTCCATGTCAATATAGTTTCATCTGAATACTCCATCTTTTTCCTTATTTTTAATTCATGGAAGAAATTCTGTCTCAGGACTGAAGGAGAGAGAGTGAAAGATAAGTGGCTTGAGGGTTAAAAGAGAAGTACTGAATTTTACTAGTCTTTGGAGATTATATAGTCTGTCATGGAAAGCCAAGGAAGAAGTGGACAGAGTTTGTGAATACAGCCATCCATGGTGACTAGAAGAGCAGAAGCCAATAACATGAGAAAATTGCAGAACTAGAACAAGGAGGGGAAGCATTTAGTTAAATAAGTCACTTGGAAGTATTAGGTCAGTATTGAAGGCAAAATACATTGGGAGAAGCAATACTGAGTACTCACAGAAGGCATTCTAACATAGGATGAAACTAAGTGCTTGAGTCAGGTAGAGTTTCCAGAAGTGCAGCTGTCAAGTGTTACTAAGTACTGAGGATTGAATGATTGGTGTCAACAGGTGTTCTTTAAGCTATTTGCTTATAATGAAACATCAATATACTTTTTAGATGTAGATGATCTGCTAAGGATATATAAACTGCATTATTAGATAATATCAACACAAACTTTCCTGAAGTGTTTGAAAAGTAGTTAACTACTTCCTGAGATGGACTACTAGGTCCCTCTAAGAGAATTGAAAGGAGTTACTTTTGTCCACTTTATGCATTCCACAGAATTTTAATATGATCTACTTCCATTTATTTGCCCTTCTATCAGTGTTAATAAGTAAAAGCAAAGACAGAATTTATTTTAATATACCATGACAGATAAGATAATAGAAATATGTAAAGTCTGTAATTTCTTTTAAAGTATAGAACAGAACTAGTCTGAATTTGATTGTGGTCCCTTACACTAAAAGAGCCCTATGTTTGTGGAAATGAAGGTAAATATATTTATTTGTATTAAGTAATAACAACAACAACAACAACATTGTTTTCAATCCTGCTGTTTGCTCAAATATACCACACTGCCTAAACAGCAGACAGAATGAGATAATAAATGGGCATTCTCCACCCTCTTTGGAGGCCTGTTTTTTCAAGGACACACCCAAGCTTTTACCCAAAAGTGGGGGAAAAAGAAATAAAAGTCATAATCCAGGGTGTCCAAAATAAACTACTTGGGGTCAGTAATAGCAGCTTATGTCTCTTTAATCATAACTATTTTCCTTCCTAGCTCTCAGCATGGAAACCTGACTGCCAGTAGAACTGATTTTAATGACAAATGATTGAGAGAAGTTCACAAGATACATGAACATCAACACAAATTACCAAGAGGGGACGAAGTATACCCATTCCCTGTTAAACAGTGTCTGAGTTCTGCATTAAAACATAAGGTGAAATTATTTAATCCTCTCGACCTACCTATCAGATTTAATTCACAGATCCAAACTTTCCTTTGTGTGGAGTTTGTTTGCTGCATGTCTTGAAAGCTTTTATTCTTGAGGCTCTGTACTAATAAAGAATATTGTAACCAATTTTAAATGTTGAACAATTTTTAAAAGTCAAGTTCAGATGGCCAGTATTGTCTGCATGAGACAAATTAATTTCTTCTAATATTTCTGTCAGCTTTGCTGCTTTGCAAGTGTTATGTATCTTTGGGCAGCCTTTATATGAAAGCTGTCTAATTCTGCTGTTTGACTTTATTCTTGCTGCTTACATAAACACATTTCTGCAAACAAATACTTTTCTACTCTGAACAGACAGTCCTGTCAGATTCAGAAATTTCTAATTTTGGCTGTGATATGAGATGCATTTAATGAATATCACACTGGAGAGAGCTCTTATTTCATACTGTAATCACAACTAGTATCTGAAAAGATTTACAAGAAGACAAAACAATCATCCTGCCCTCAGTCCAAAAATTATTGCTTCCTGAGAATACAGTGATTTAAGAAATCCCCAGTCTGGATATGACTTAAGTATCACATGTTAGTTCTGGGCCAGCCAAGTATCTTTACTGTGGTTAGTGGTCTGCAAGACAGTGTAAAAGACTTCCATTTGATTCCCTGCTTTTGCATACTTGACCAAAGAGACAGCTATGTTCATGCCTATATAACATCTTTCATCCAAGAATCTCTGAAGATCTTCAGGAGGAAAATGCTGAACGGTTGCTGTTCTTAGGATGATTTTACAAACAACGGGGCTGTGCAAGAAATACAAAGAAATTTGAAATAAATTTTTCAAACTTGAAAATATGTCACTATGGGAGATCTTGTTTTTACTAAAGTTAAGTGTTTCTACTGTTAGGTGAATGCACAGCTCTATGTGAAGCCAACCAGAGCTTAGCATCCCCCAAAAGTGGTATCCTGGACAGGTCTTAGAAGGTCGTTTTCAGAGAAGAATGAACAAGTCTTCACTGGTTCGTCAATGCAACTCCACTCTGCTCTATTGGCAAGGCTGTAGTTAAACCTGAATGGGTAAGCTTTTCAGGATACAAGCTAATTCTGCACAGAGGTACCAGGCTATCTACAATGGGTTTCAACAGTCATGTAAAAGTCTTTATTAGCTTGGTTTCTGTGTTCATAACATGTTTACTGTTTTTGTAACTGAGCTGGCAATCTTTGGCTCAGCAGAGTCACAACTACTTGGCTCAGCTGGGTCTTGAAACATATGGCATGGCTTATTGAAACAGAGGAATTTTGCCAATTATAAGGTTGGTCATCATTTTAGTAAGAACTTTGGTGACAGAGTAAAGCATATTTTATATGGCTTTGATAAACTGAAAGCAGGTAAGAAGGGATTGTTTAAAAGTAACTTGTAAAGAACAAGACAGAATTAGGTAAAAGTTAAAAACTGTGGATCACAGTAATACAGATGGGGAGATCAAGTTAGAATGGAACACAAACTGACTAGATCAATATGATAGCAAAAGGAAAATACCATTATGAGCTGTATTACCAAGAACACTGTGTATCAAATACACGAGGTAATTACTTTATAGTCTATGGAACATGTGAAGCTTCAGCTAAAGAACTATTTGTAAATCAGTTCAGTGAATTTGCTGACATTTATGGTAAGTTAAGGAGTACTCAGGGAAAAGCAACAAGAGTGCTAATAATTTTCAGAAATACAACCTATGAGGGATGTTTGAAGGAAAAGACATTGTTTGGTCTATGGGGGAGGTGGGAATCTGAAAATAACATGATGAAAGTCTTCCAGCATTCAGAAGTCTGCTATGAAGTTTCTCTAGGATAGGAATCAGTTTATTTATAGGCAACAATATTCTGTTTACCTAGTAGGAAAATCCAACATTAAAGGGGTGAAGTACTGCAGCAGGACACATATGGAGGGTATAGGGGGATTTTTTAGAAAATTCTGGACGAACGTGTCTTAGAGATGTTCTGCACATACTAATCTTGTCTCAAAACAATTAGAAGTCCTGAGAGAAGTCCTGAGATTTAATCTAGTCCAAAACTCTGCAATTCCATAATTTCAAGGTGACATACACACTGCAGAGATCCAGTTTAAAATGAAGTAAGATTTCTGTTTGTCACATACAGTGGTGATGCTGAATGTTTGTGTCTCGTCCTCACCATCCCAGTACCTGCTTTTCATCTAAAAGGCACAATACCAGTAACCTGTTGCTACTTCATAGTGATGGATTTCTTTTTCCTGGTACTGGTGATTAAATTTAGAACCTAAATTATTGGCCTAGCCTTTACAATAATACCATAAAGTGCTTTGAAGTCTGGAGGTGAGAAAATTGTTTTGAATAAGGCAAATAGAGACTGAAGCATTATGAGAGCTAGAAGTAGCTCATTGTGTATTTGTTTTGATGCCTCTCTGTTACAAAATGAGGTATTCTGAGCTAGTTGCACTCCTGATGAACAGCATTTTCCTCTGGAGTCTGGAAAAATGTATCCATCGGTATGCTTCTACAACAGATTTCCTGAATAAATGCCTCCTAAAATGATACACAGAGGACCGGATGTCTGTGTCTTTCCTCTGCATAAATGTGGCACTCCAATTAAAGATCATCCTTCCTTTCATATATAGGACTTATTTTAGCTCCCATTTTTAAGTAATGATTTCAATTCTAGCAATATCTCCTTCAAAGCACTAAGCAGTGTTTTTGTGTATGTATGTGTGTGTTTGGTCTGTAAATTAGAACACAAAGAAGCTGAAGAAGTTACAAGGAAGTACTTTTTGTCTTTTAAGAGAAATATGTGGAATGAGTTAGAAGAATGCAGCTTCCTTTTAAAAATGTGACCTGGACTGTATTTCAACCATTCTTTAAACTTTAAGCGGGGGAGGGTGGGGGTGGGGGTGGGAGTGTGCGGTGGTGGGTAGAGAAGAAAACATATTAAACATATTGAAACCTTAACCTATTTTATCCTAGTGAAGACTGAAACAGGAAATAGCAGTAATGTTACGGGAGGCACTGACAATAAAGCTTGGATTCATGTACTTTCCACACCAACAAAACCCACAAGACCATAGCTGCTAGGCATATGTATCTGAAGATTCAGCTAATTCTGTTGATTATTCAGTTATAGACTATGCAATAGTAAAGGGGATACTTTAAGTTCAAATATTTTATGTGCTAGTCATGTCACCGAACTGAAGATGCCAAATAACTGCTGCTGAGATCTTGATTTTGTAACAGTTGTTATAGTTCTTATCTCACAGCCTGTGCATTTCTTCTTTAGTAGTGATGTATTTAGTTTGCTACCAGTGCAATATCCATTAATTGGCACTAACAGGTCAGGCAAAAGAAACCTGACTTCATCACAGTGATTTGTGGAACAATGTTGCCACCTTGGATTGGGACAGATTTTAAAGTTGTTTTTCAGAGCAAGATGCAGAGGTGAGTGTGGGGTGTTAGATTCTGGGTTTTTTTTGCACCAGCTATCATAATTTTTTTGATGCTTCTGAGTACTAGAACATTAAAATTACGGTGTCTAGATCACAAAGGCAATCAGTGTTACCAACTTTTTTTACTTACGTGTATCAAACGTAAGTCTTTTGCTTGTACACGGTGTATTCGTTGGCAGAAGTCATGGGGCAGAGGATACATGCATATGGAAGTTTTTAGATGCACCAAGAAATCAGAAATAGAGGGTCAAATTAAAATGCTCACCATACACAGCATAATTTTACAAAGAGACTCTCAGCTGTACAGACTCAATGCCATAATCTAGTAATAGCGAGTCTTTCTGGGAGAGTATTTCACGAAGAAGAGTTTCTTGCAGTTCTTCAAATGGTAACTTCCTTTGTTTCTTCTTTAGAGCCATTGCCTTGTCCTCCTCACATCTAACTCAGCTCTGAGAGATGTATTCCATGACAGTACTGGTAGGGTGGATTACAGAAAGTCTCTCTAAGCGTATTTGTAAATTCCCTTTCACAGTAGAAAGTCACATTTTTCTAACCTTAAAATGAAATGAAATAAAAGACTCTCCTGCCCTGCATAACGCAAAGTCACAAACTAGAAGATACCAATGCTGACAGATTCACATTTGAATTTTGGATTGACGCTAAAACATTTTGAGGTTTTAAAAAGAAGCATTTATCCAGCAGTTCACTATTTCCCTTGTTCTACTTGTCCATCCATACACACATGGAATAAATTCCTTTTATTCATTTCATACATATATACACACATACACACAGGTGGGGTCAATTTTATATTTTTAACTCAGAAAATACAACTAGGACATCCACAAACTTGGAGAGATTGGTCTACGTTCCAAGACCAACCCTTTGGATGTGAAATCAAGCTAACTGAAAGTGGGGCACCTAAAGGACAGAAAGGAAATTCAGACTTTTATCTGGGTAGTACTGTCAATTCGAAACAGTATTTGGCTTATAATCCAGTGGTAGAAATGTATGGGTGAAAAAGTAAAAAAAGGAAAGCAGTCTGTGTAGACAACATTTTCATTTCCCACCTTCTCCAGGTTCTGCAGATTTTAAGGAGTGCCTATAGCAAAGTTTACACCTGCTTCTTGCACTCGCACCTGGCCACAATGTGCAGAATAAAAGAAGTCTAGTAGATGTCCTCAACAAAGTATTTATACTAAAGAGCAGCAAAAGTATCTGGCATTCTAACTAAATCTTTGGGTGTGAGGCTTAGAACCAAGCTCAAGTTCAAACGACGTATTAAGCATCTGCCATCAGAGTAACTGAATCCTCTGCTTTGAGAGGTCAAAATCTAAAAGTTGGTCTTTGGAAAGAAGTCGAGGATCAAGCTGTCAATTCTCTGCCTTCTCTTCTTTCTTGACATGAAGATCAAATTGTAGTTTAATATCAGAAGCAATTATAAACAAAATTTTAAAATGCCACATTATTTAAAGCCTGCTTTAATGTTCTGTCCTGTATTCAGCTTAAGTTGCCATATCCATTTTAAATCTCCATTTAAGCAAGGTGTAAATAGCAGAAAAATTGTTCTGCTAGAAGTACGGAAATCTTAGCAGTCATCTTTTAAGTAACCGAATGTTGCTTTTCAGATACTGAGCCACTCATGACTATTAGGTGTGACTGGGACATTCTATTTGTTAAAACTCATTTATAAAAGCAAGCTAAATGCACAAATGTTTATTGCAAGATACCAGGATAAAGTAAGTAAAATCCCATCCACAATTAAAGTTCAAGACTAAAACAGTTAAACTGGATAAGGAAAAAGAGACTTTCCCATCATGATTACAACTAACTCTCTAAGGCAATCACTTCTGACTGCAGGAATATAAGGAAAACAAATGGTAAACCACTAAGAGAACTGAAAAACATTGAGATCCACTTGGGAAAAATACCCTCAAGTGTTATATGACATAAGTTGAGACATATTCCAGAATGCATGTAGAACACTACGTGTGGTCTCTGACTAGCAATTACTAAGCTATAGAAAACAATTTTGATGGACAGAGATTGGAAGTGACAACAGAGAAAGAAGAAACTTCAATCTAGAGAGCTCTTAAATGTAAACGTGTGTATTGTTATTGTTGAAAGGATGACCACAGAACTACCAAATAGATCCAAAACATGTATTTTTACTTTCTTTACTACTTTAAGTAAGTTGCTGAAACTTATTGCACCTTATTCTCTTCATCTCTAAAGTAGGTTGAACAGTTTTGTTTCTTTGCTCATGTTTAAAACCTTCTAATGTCCCTTACAAAAGCTGTTGTAGAACTACAAAGCAACATCTATATCTATTGCTTTTAATATATATTCTTTCAGCTGAGCTCATAAAGTACTGGAAGCACGTTTGTCTTTAAGAACATCTGCTAATGCATTTGGGAAAGTTTAGGATAAATCAAACTGTGTGATAGCAACCTTTAAAAGAGAGTTAGAAAAGATTGGGTAGAGAGGATATGGTCAAAAAAGAAAAAAGATGGATATGCTTGTTACAACCTTTTTTCATCTCCAGAAAACACCATTATGACTGGGAGGATCTAGCAATACTTAAGTGCTGGAAAGACTTCAAATACCTTCAGTATTTTAGTATAAGAGGTAAAAGAAACATAAATAGCTGCTCTTAAATTCACTTCCTGAATGACAAAAATGCTTTTTGACTCATAACACTAAGTATCTGTATTTTTATTTGACATACTTTCATGAACTTTATAATGAATTTTGTCAGTTGGTTAACAGGGGTTAGAAAGTTATATGTTCAGAAGTTAAGAAATGTTATCATTATGAGTGTCCACACAACATTAATTCAGCCCTTTCACGTGATGAGCACACGGTGTCTGAAACTGTATGATCATGTAATGTTTTCTCCCTGTAAGACATGTCTGTATCAAGTACACAGAATGGGTGATATTCTCTAAACAAAAATGAGTGTCTGTATAATGAACGAAGCTTCTTTCTTAAGACTCCTGCTTAATCTACTACTGAAGTTTTAAGGTGTGTGATGAATAAGACAGGAAAGAGAAAGTTAGACCTATGATTAAAGCAGATGAAGCAGTTAAATCCCATCCTGGAGAACTAGATTCTACCCATCTCTGAGCCCCTGTGTAACCCTGGGCAACTCACTTTAAACAAAATGTTTACAGTTGGTTGCTAGTTTTTCACTTCTTGGCTCAGATCCCTGTGGTCCACAGCTAGGTTTATGTGAACTTCTTCAGAAGTAGTATCCTTGACACCCTGCCTACCTCAGCTCAAATTTCAAACTATTCCTCTAAAATACCAGGAAATTATAGTTTGCCAGGGAAAGCATTAGACCCCTTTTTATAATAAATGTACAGATATTCTTTCCTAATTGGATTCTCAAAAATGGTTGAAGTTGTCCCGAAATGTCAGAATCTGACAGATTAACTAGCATAAAACTAAAATAAAAACACATAAAAAGAGGTGAGAAAAGGAAAAAAAAATGAAAAAAGCTAAAAGCTAAAAGAGAAATCTTCTAACAGGAAGTAGGAGCCTACCTTTTGTATAAGTCATGCTATAAACCATCCTACCAATTGTAGAGTAATATGCAGCATAGGAACTTAATATGGATGTTCAGTATGCATATGGATGCTACAGCTGTATTTCTGAATAAAATGAATAACCAGATTAGGAATTCATAATTGTATTCGTCCAGAATGTTGATCGTTATTTTTATGCTGAATTGGATTCTTTTCCCCTTTACTAGTCGTGGATCACAAAAAATAGGTTTTGTGTTCAGAACTTGGCATAATTTCTCTGTTGGAGATTCTTTGTACTGGTAAACTGGTTTTTCATTTACATTTCAATTATAATATTCTCTACAAGTGTTCTTTCTCACCTTGTCACCCATCAAAATATGGAGGATTTCAGTCTGATATATTGCTATAGCTCCTTATAGGCCACTGGTGCCTTATGTCCCACCTCTGCTCTGTTGGATGGGCACATCCTCTGGACTGCACCTCCAGGTTTGCAAAGTGGGCAGAAGATCAAAAGAACCACTAATTCCTTCCATGAGAAGGAACACCAAGACAGCAGAGAAACACCACACTCTGGAGACATCACAATTTAGATGATTTATACTTCCATTCCTCTTAAGCTGCAGTTCCTACTCAGATTCTAATCCATCTCAAACTTGCAACATCTCAGTGCTCCCATCTGGAAAATTAAAAAAAAAAAGTGAAGAAATCTAACTTTGTTCATGCTAATTAATCTCAGAGCAATGAGTACTACTAATTCTTTACGGTGGTTATAGCTGGTTTTGAAGGAAAACTACAGTGAGAAAGTATTTGCTATATAGGATAGATATTCCTGTTGATGAGGCTGAAACCATTAAAGACACTGCTCTCTTCATTAACAAAAATCAAGGAAACATTTAGGCTTTGCTCCTACTCTCTGAAACCTTACATACAATCTCCAAAATTTAGGATAATTACACACTTTGAGAAGTCATAAGACAGTCCTGTGGCACAGCTTGAGTCTGTATATTGTCTTTTGAGGTGTTCATTGAACTACGAGTAAAGATATCTTGCCATTTCCTGCAATATCTATAATGTGTGCTGATGTCACAGTCACTACAGCAATATAAAGAAACAAGTGTCACTGTGCAGGTGGATGGTATAGTATTTTAATAAGGGCCCCATCTTCTTAAGATTATCTCAGAATATACCACATATTAGGTAAATTTGAAAGCAAGAACTCAATGCAAATTTAAGACACACTTGTGTATGTGACTGAACATTGAGTCTGAAAGATGTGAAGTTTCAGAAAAGCTTGGAGGTTATTTAGTCTGATGTCTAATGATAATGTACATTCAAATGTCACCAGTTAGCTATTTTCCTGATCCTCTGAGCAGGAATGTCTTATTCCACAATGTTTATCCTGTAATCCCATACTGACAACCCAAGAATCGGAACTCCCAACAGCCAACTTGCCTCCAGCTATTTTACCTCCTCAGCAGCTTTCAAGAGACTATAATATACTGTCAATACAAAAGCCACTGGCTTATTGACAGGTGGAAGGAAAAAAAGGAGAGTTTTAAAAAAGCTGAATTAAATATCGAGCAAGATAACAAAGGAATACCTCCATGAGGCATTATTAGTTTTCATAGAGAATTACTTAAAATCTTTAAAAATAAAAGTAATTGGAAGCTATTAATGATTGTGTTACATTTACTGGGTTCTTTGATGTGTTACATCAGAGCTTAAATAAAAATTTTTAGTGCGTGGTATACCTTATTATCACTGTAATCTACTAGTTTAGTGCATACAGGAATATGACCTTCAAATGCGTAGCCCCAGTTAAAAAAAAGTCACTTTTCCAAAGCAGTAAGGAAAGCTGTTTTTAAATTTAGTTGATTGGCTGTCTACCTAGTATAAGCCTTTTCTTTCACGAAGCTGTACCTGTTCATAGCCTTTGATTCACTTCTGTGAAACTGCATAGTAAAGATTAGCCTTATAATGGTCGTGGCATATCTTTATTATAGCAGGTGACCATGTCTTTTGCGAGCTAGGATTGCAGTACTTTCTTTTCAGTCTGCACCAAACTATCTTGCATCCTTCCTTCTTCATGAGACACAGATGTGAACTTGTCAAGGCTTTAACCACTAGGGGGCTGTGCGAACACAATTTTTTGGCAACTTCTTGGCCCTTTACTGGTTCAAAAGGGCAAATGCGTTTTTCTGTATGATAAAATGGGACTCTGAAGTAATTAACTAGATTTTTCTTATCTCTCCCCTTTGACAGAAAACACATCAAATCAGGGCTTAACTAGTCCTGTGAATTTTTTAGAATGACCATAAATTACTTGAAATCTTTGCTGGTCATAGTACTTGTACAAAAAAAAACAACCAACCAAACAAACAAAAAAAAACAAAAAAAAAAAACCTAAAAAATGCAAACTCCTTTTGAATCATTGTCTGAGCCTGAAGCATGCTCTCTACAGCTCAAGATTCGAAACTAATCCCGATGAAGCGTGGACACTGCAAATCCTTTCCATAAGCCGATACTTACTACGCCTACTGAAGGTATCTGATGAATACCCAGAAAACAGAATAAAATTTCCACAGAAACACAGAAAACATTGAGATATATCCAATCAGTTTTTTTGTGAAACCCTGGTTTTGACACTAGTATAGACCATTTACCCTTTCATCTTTTGACAGCCGTAGTAAATGCTCAAATAACAAAAGATGGCAAAAACCGGTAAAAAGTGTGGAAACTTGGTAAATCACAGGGACATGCTGTTCATTACATGAAGAGTCTGCTGTGGTTTTAGGCCATAGCAGATGCAGGGAAAAATCAGTGCCAAGCAGCTACTGATTGCTTATACTTGACCTGCCTCAATTCTTCCAACTGCCTGCCGCGTCATCAAAGCGTCCGGTCACGCCAAAACGGAGCAGGAGGCAAAATGTCCTATTACTCGTATTTCACGTCACCTGGGAAGTTCTCCTAATGTTCACTTCTTAAAGATTCAATCCTCATGTTGTATTTATACAGGGCCTGAGGACAGGAGGCAATTTTGACAGCACTGGTGACCCTCGGCGTCTTCACAGGCAGGACGGAGGGATGGTCCGACAGGCTCGGCTATCGGTTCTTGCAGATAAGCACGACAGCCTTCTATCACCTTCCCTTTGTCATGCAACCCAGGCGACGCATTAGATACCTGCCACCCCCTCAGCGCCGTGCGCGGGAGACATGTGGGAGAACGCCTCACATCGGCTGCGAACGGGGGTAAGGAGAGGCTTCGCAGGCGAAGGCGCCAAGAGGGG
>JAVJGI010000057.1:35777421-35790403 GCA_035590275.1 Ibycter americanus | reverse complement strand
GGAGAAGATGACTGGGTCAGTCTGACCAGGGGAAGTATAATGCTGTCCTACATTCCAGTTTTATATGGTTTCAGAACTGAGTTAATATTGCTTGCTAGGAAAGATGAGTGTACTGTATGTAAGACCTTCAAGTGATTTTTAAACTTCAATTTTCTTTTTCGGAGATACGAAAAGATCTAGTACCCTAATTTCTTCGGAAAAATACAGGATTATTTACCAATACAAAAGAGCACACTTTATGTACAGGGTGTTTTAAAATACTTACCTTGTTTGAACTTAAGCCATTCTATTCTCTTTCTTTTTCTTCTGTTTTCGCAAGTCTCCACTCACACATGGCTTTGAAACACTTAACAGGAAACTAAGCCAGCTGTTCTAGTGATGTGAAAATTGGAGATAGAGTTGTCTGAGAAACAAGCACATCTTACTCAGCCACTGGGGAAGAAAGGAGGCTGAGTATTTTCCTATATCACAGTCTAGGGAATTTGTCTTCTATATCTATCGTTCATTCTCCTCACTGATTTTTTTTTCCTTTGTATGCTGTAAAGGAAGAAGCCAGTTTTGTCCCTATCCTTCAGTGACTTTGGTTGTGACTGTTCTAGCCTTCTTTCAACCAGATGAGATATTTATAGTTTTCTGCTTCTCCCTAAGTTTTGGATTTTTAAGTCCATCATCTTTACTCTGGAAACCTTATCTCAAGGCTTCCAGAGGAGTAGCAGAGAGAAGCTGACTTGAGTTTTCAGTTCTGGTCACAGAAATCTTAGTTGTCAATGAAAACAAAACTACAAGCAGTAGCAGAGGGCCGTGGAGCTATCAGTCCGAAGGGTCAGATAGATTCTGCATCGGTTCCATTCATTCTGTGTTTGAGAGGCCTGTCACGCCACAGGGACTAAAAGTTGAAGTACAAGCTCCGGATTTCTTAGAAGTTAGTGACCCTTGACTGAAAGTGGTTCCTACTTGCCCACAAATCTGAGAGAGGTTTTCTCAGTCCTGGCATTTGCAAGTCCTGGCAATCAGTGTATATGGAGGTTTCTGTATAGAGAATCAGAATGTAAGTTGATCAGTCCAGTAAAGGAGAATGAGACAGTTAATAGCAGTATCAATAAAGTAAATGTAATTTGGCAACAACGTAAACCGTTGTATAAGTAAACCAATTGCTAGTTGACAGGAACATAAAGCTACTAAACTATCTAAAATAAGTAGAGAAATGCTGCCTGGAAGGAAAATCACTTTTCTTCCATGTGAAAAAAATACATGGTAGCAGAAGGAAGTTTGGCCTGGTGGTGTTCTCTGTGACATGTAGCTCAACGTAACACCAGCGTTGTCATTGTTAATGTGGTAGACCATACCACTGTTACATTAGTCAATTGTTCAGATTATAAAACCAAAGACTTGATAATATCCATTACTGTGATAAAGAACACCAAGTTTTTCATTCTTTTAGCTATTGCAATGATAACTGGTAAGCAGTGCAGTAACTGCCATTTCTTCTACAGTACCTTTTCTTATGGGAGAGTAAGGCAAGATCTTCTGTGGAAAAAGAGAACTCAGTTTAATTTGCAAAAATATGGTTTGATTTTGAGGTAAGCATGTGTAAAAAATACAGAAATGGATTTATCTATGAGAAATGAGATTCACTTTTGAGTTATGGCTATATTCCGTGTCTTAGTTCTCAAGTTATGAACTTAGAAGAACCAAAGGTTGTTTTCCAGCGCTAGCCTTGTGAATATGGTACAAACAAAAATACAGATGTGTTTTATTGTTAGTTACTCAGTCTGTTGCTGGTTTCTCTCCATCATCCATTGTCTCAGTTTTAAGCTTCTGAACATTTGATACACACAGAGAAATCTTCTATGTGTTAGCATCCTTTTTGAAGGTAACTTACAGTGCTTTACATTTTACTTCCCTCATTGATTCAATTTTTAAAGCAAGTTTATTATATTTTTTTCAGTGATTTATGAAACGTACAAAAAAGTAGTAAAACATCCTGTTTGATGACATATTACTCATCATTGTGTGTTTACTCTGTATGAATACCCCAGCATATAATATCTGCATCTAATGTACATGAAAAACTCAAAGACCTGTATGTATGGCAGTGCTGTTGTCTTTTGCTAGTATGCAACATATTACTGAGTTATGTCTCTTGGGAAGACAGAGAGCATTTTTAAGCTCCACAAAGTTGAATGATTTTGTTGTGCAAAAATCCCTAAAAACAAAATCCCATCAAACCAGACCCCCAGCATCTGGTTTTCATTTGCTCTGATTGTATCAAGGGGAAACAATCCCATGCAGATGAAGAGTTGTATTCACTAGGAGTTAGGTCTCTAGTGTCTTTGCAAGGGTCTAAAGAACCACTGTTCAGAACTCGGATGAACACTTGTCTGACACAGTTACTGAATGTAACTTTTTTTGATTTTCCCATGTCACATTTGTATTTCCCTCATTTTTCAAGAGCTTTGTTGAAGCTATTAGGGGTAGGTTTTTTATCCAGATTCATACACAAGAAGGTTATGCTTTCATAAAAGAAAAGTATGTTATTTCATGCATATCATTACCATCAGTACTGTATCAGTAGTCTCTCAACAGGAGAGTGTGGGTCTGATTCATTAATACTTGTTCCCCTTTCTGATTCCCACAAATGCCTGCCAAACCTGTGATACGGTAACAGAGATTTAGTTGTGAGCAGACTCAGAAACATGATTGGTGCTGTCTGGACTGGAAAGGAAGGATTCCAGAAACATGATAGATGGTAAGATGAAGCCCTTCCCCTGTGCGAAATGAAGTCCGTGCCTAATTTGGAGATAACAAAACATCTGGTTCCGTGAGTGATCGGACTTACTCTGAAGATCTGCAGAGGACTGCGATATGTCTTGTTCATATTTAGTATTTTGGAGTGCTTGAACTGCAGCTGCATCCCCTCTGATAAATGATGAGCTGTGAGAGAGAGATGAGCAAATTTCAGGTGTCTGTAAGCAAGAGGCAGCAGGAACAAACCAAATTAGTGACATGGAATATCTAATAGATTTATTTTAAATGAAAAAGTGCTTCCCTGAAGTCTTAATATTTGTATCAGTGGGAAATGAACCATAGTAAATTCAACAGGTGCAGGCAAGAGCAAGTGTCTTCATTGGTTTGAGTAAAAGAACAGAGTTTGAATCAGAGTGATTTAAAAACAAAGGAGTCCAACGACTAAATAGTCCAACAGTCCAAATGCATGTTCAAGTGCTTCTTCTGAACTCTTAATTAAAATAGGTGGTTTCTTTGAAGCATGATTTCTGTTACTCTGCTGTCCTAAGTAAACTTTGGACAGCCAGTCTTTATGATTGTTTTGAACAGTAAGTATATGTGTCCCAAAACCAGACAGAGAAATTCTTCCTAGAATTCTGTACATTATCTGAAAACTACCTTCAGTTAGGTGAAAATGCTTAGAAAATTACTTTTGAATAATGAACCTTAGTTTTGTGAAGAAGATGACAGTTCTTGAGGTTACCAAAACATGCTGATGTGTAACATAAAGTAAGCTAACAGTCTGGGACTAGATTTTAAAGTTACTCAGAAACATTTGTTTATATTAATGCTGTTTCACTAAGTGAAAGACTTTTCCATTGCTTGTTACAGGCAGAAATGATTGCCAATAATGATTGTGCTGGATATTGAGAAATGCTTAGTCAAAACAATGCAACCTAGATAGATGGGTTCTGTGAATTGTTTATGAAGGACTAAATAGCCCAACTGCAAAATGATACCTTGCTCTTTCCTTGTCCTGTGTTCCATCCATGAGGTGGTTATTACATTGGTTGATCTGATAAGTTAACATTGGCTAAGGGCCAAACTCCTACCCAGCTGCTCACTTACTCCTTCACTCCTCACTCCTCTACTCCCTCCAAGCACTGCAGGGGAACATGGAACTGGAGGTTTATGGTCAGTCCATAACAGCTCCTCTCTGTCACTCCTTCCTCCTCTTTTTCCTTTTTCCCTGCTCCAGCATGGATCCTTTCATGGGCAGCAGACCTTCAGGAAAAATCTGCTCCAATCTGGCCTCTCTCTGGGCCATAGTTCCTTCAAGGAATATCCATCTGCTCTGGTTTGGGGTCCTCCACAGGCTGCATGGCTGCATTGTGGACATGTGTTCCAGCATTGTTCTCTCCATGGCCTGCAGGGTGACCTGGCTCCTGGAGCACCTCCTCCACCTCCTTCTTTGAATTTGGTGTTCACACTACTTTTTCTTATTCTTTTTCTGCTCCCCCTCTCTCTGTTCAGTGTGTTTCCCCCTTTCTTAAATATGTTTTCCCTGAGGAGCCACCATCTTGGCTGAGGGGCTCAGCTGTGTCCTGCAGTGGATCCACTGGAGCTGGCCATGTCTATCATGACAGCCCCTAGCCTCTTCTCACAGAGGCCACCCCTGCAGCCCGCCCGTTGCCAACACCTTGACACCTACCTTTGCGCAGTTGAATAAGACAGTATGACAGTACTCTGCTTCGAATTAAGATGTGTTAATTTTTTACTTTTGCATTATGCTTATTTTTAAGATTGCGCGTTTATGAACTGTTACTGTTTTGTGGTGGTGGTGTATGTGAATTGTTTGGGGCTTTTTTGCTTGACTTCTGAGTAATTTTTTAACTAACGTGATTGATGGATTAGTTGCCCACACCAATTAACATGGAGGGAATCTAATTTGTTCCACAGTAAAAGTGTATTTTTTTGTTCTGTAACCATTTTGATATTAGAGCATGTGTGCAGCCAGACGCATGTAAGCACAAAGGTTTGTGGAGGCATGGTTTGCAACAATACAAGTTCTTGCTTAGGACTTGGTTCAGTCAGTCATTGGAGTAGACACTCCAAGTGTAAGCGTAGTCCCGTTCCTACCAAGCATAACAGTTCTCTGATCATAAGCAGTAGAACTATGTGGTGTAACTAAGAGTATTTTAACTGTTGTACTGAGTGTAGGTCCTAAGTGAAGAAAAATTCCATGCTTAGAATCCAATGCTTCTGATTATATGAAAAATGATGTGGTTCATTCCTAGTTACAGAATACAGGAGTCTGACCCATTAGTGCTGCATGGTATCTAGGGCCTTAAGGTCTTGTTACCATGATTATAATTTAACATTAAACATAATAGGCTAAAAAAGTCGTAAGACAGATTATATTTTTTTTGTTCTTGTTACGTGTTTTTTCTCTGATAGTCATTAACTGTTTGAAGTCTGTGTTCTTTTACATTGCTTGGCTTGCTGTTTGGCAGTGTTACATTTTGCTGTATTTGCTTGGAAGGCAAAGAGCTTCCTATGAAAGCCAAATTTTTGGCTGTCTGCAGTCCTTTCCTAGTGAGGTCCCCTTGCATGGAAGATTATGTGGAGAGATCAGCAGTGATGCAACTTTGTCTTCTTGCCACACATCTCTCCAGATGATTAGTTCTTTGGTTGTCAGGGTAATACTGTTAAACTATGTCTAAATATGGAAAGAGGGAACCCTGCTGAAGACTTACTAATTTGCTGCTTATCAAGGCTAGTCCATCATGACTTTTGTTATTGTCAACTGGTAATGTTTCTTTGTCCCAAATTTGCTGATATCTCACTCAAAAAAAGGCAATTACGAAATTTTTGCAACCTGTTCATGTCAGCCATCTTGGGAAGTGCCACCATGTGATCTGTCTCCAGTTAATTAAAATGTCGAGATTTGAAGCCTGCTTAATTTTTAACCAAACAAGCCCTGTAAATTGTTTGCAGTTAAGCACTTTGTAAGTGCAATTATCTCTAATTAACTGAATTCTGTTTCCTATAGGTTTGTAATAAAATTTCTGGTATGTGTTTTTTGGAGGAGGGGGTCGACACTTGCTTTTCCAGGTTTAGATTGTCTGAGAGATTACAAACCCAGATAAATGAAGCAGTAAGGGAACTGGCAACATGCACTGTTTTTGTAAATTCCAAATTGAGGCATAATTATAAAATTATTGACTTGTAATACTTAAATATTTTAAAACTTTTTAGCAAACAAATAGATAAACTATTTCTTAAAAGATCATGTGGATCCGATTTATGACTGTATTTTGGAGCTCTCCTGTAAAGTTTTTAACATAAGATTTTTTTTATATTTTCTTTCTGTCTTTTTATTATGGAATGTATGGAGGAATTCCTATGACATGTTAAATTTCACTTGAGTTTAGCAGAAATTGGCCCCAGCTGTAAGTTTTCTTTATCCAGCCCCAGAGTGCCTGAACATAGAGTACTTCTTCCAAAGGCAGAGGTTGTGTGTGTTCCTGTCTGAAGTCTTGGGCTGAGCCAATCTTGACTGTACAGAATAAATTCAAGACAGTTTTTCTTGATATTTTGCGTATGGATTTACTCCTGCCTCTGTAAAATTATGGCAAAACACTTGCTTAGTGCTATGTTGTACTGGTCTTGTGATGCCACAGTTTCAATTTGGGCATGCCATTTTGCAGTTTATGGTACCTTCATAAGTGCCTCATACAGGTGCATGTTTCTCTTTGCAGATTTTTGTGTATATGCATGATAATGACAGCTTTTTAGATCAGGATCATAAAGCTCAAAGAATAAAATGGCCCCTTAGATATATATTCTTAACTGCTGATCAGCTGCATCACATATATATATGTATTGTATTTTTTTTTCAACTTTTTTTTAGGGGGTAGGAAAGGAATGCTAATCATAATCCAGATTATTTCCTTAAGCTTTCTTTTCCTTAGAAATACCGGTACATGCTGCTGACAATTGTAAATAGGTATTATTTATTACCTACTAGAAGTGATCTTGAAAAAGGTAGGTAAAGTGGGTGCCTGTCTATGTTGGGGGGGCAAGCGAAGCCCAACTTTTGGAAATATAACTTAACTTCAGGCTTGCCTTTTTCAGCAACATGATAAATGTGTTGCTTTATAGTGTAGTGAAGGCGACATGCCAAGTTATTTCTGCGAGAAGGGACCGGGAATGTAGAAGCAGAATGCCTTGAAAAAAATAAAACCATCTATTGACACACAAGCTTTAGGAAGCAAGCATCATGAAACCCCTCTTCCTCTCCCCCTCCTCCTAGAAGTTCATATTTCAGTTTGCTCCCAAAAGCTTACAAGTCTGTGCCAGACAGAAATGCACAGAGGCTGCCGCAGTCCCACAGAGGCCACTCAGAGGAGGGACAGAAATGGAACAATCAAGCCCAGTCCTCACCCTTCTCAGCCTGCCAGGCTGCACAGGTCCACAGGGTGACTCTTGCCTGGCCCTTGACTCCATTTCCCTGCCTCCTTTCCCTCCCCTCCATCCCAACTCTCTGGAGTCAACCGTGAGGCCATCCAGTCATACGTTGTCCATCAGATGTGTTTACTTTTTCCGTGACAGCCGACACATCTGGAGCACATATTCAGGTTATTCCAGTGCCACTAGACACATTCCACAAGATCATTTCAGCGGTTGTTATGGCGATCTTCTTCCCTCCAGTGATTTTCAAGTTGCATGACAGAAATAGCTTGAGCTAACCGGGGGGACAAAAGTCAACGGGATCAGGAGGGGCTTCTTTCACAGAATGAACTAATTAGTGACCCTGCTTTCTTCACAGGGCAATGAGCATATGGTTTAATAAAGTGAGTCTGTGACAGTTGTTTTTTTTTTTTCTCGTGTGTAGGCAGAGCTGTCACTGGCTGAAAACTTTCCTGTTTTTACTGGTGGGACCGTAGTCTGCTGTCTTTCAACAGAGTTTACTTCACAAGTAGAAAATGTTTGCTCCTGAGAGTTTAACTTCAGAACTTTTCCTTGGCTGCAGACTGCTTAAGTGTAGCAGGTCCTCGAGCTTAAAGAGACAGTACTCATTTCACACAAGGTCTGCCAGTGCCTGTGTGGGATTTCATACAGGGCTAGGAATTTCCATTTCGTGCTCTGTGTGTGTCTGTAAACCTGCTTCTTAGTGTTTGCATGGATTCAGAAACATGTAGAAGCTTATTAGTGAAGTTGTAGCTTTGAGGGTTTTCTTGTCAGATACCTCTGGTGTAGAACATGAACTTTTCAGAGCCATCCCTGGTTTTACACCTCTTTGTTTATGCTAGTTGTGAGTTCTACAAAATTCTACATTTCAGCTTTCTTAGAAGGTTTCCTACATTTTTATACTTGTTACAGTTTCTATTTTGTTTACAGTAGCAGTTTTACTGTGGATTAAAGCAGAGCACTGAATGCTATTTTTAGATTATATTTTGTTAATAAAAAATTCCAAGTTTACTTTGATCTCATTTTTCTAATGTGATACAAACTGCATTTTTTAGTGTGTATTTACAGAATAGTGTTGCCATAGCTCAATTCCATTATGATGAAATTTGTGCCAGATTTTATACTTGATGAGTAAGCACTGTAACACTGAAGAGAATGTGTGGATTACAATAAGTTATCTAAGATCATGATGGAAGTTACAAAGCTTGCCACAAATGTGGAAAGCAGTCCTTAAAAATATTTGGTATTGTTAAACCTTTGTAGCAGCAGCAATATTAACAGCAGTGCTCGTGGCAGTGGGGACATTCTCGCCATAAAGCACCACTTACCCTTCATTAGCATGTTGGCAGTCCAGTTTATTTCTAAGTCTTGTGTTGGTGTTGGATTAATTTATGAGTTCTGAGCAAAAAGAGTGTGTGCATTTATAATTGCATGCACTATGTTGAAATCCCATGGTGCTATATTCAGAGTGAAAATTAGAGAGATAAAGGTTTTTGGTTAATTATTTGGAGTCTGTCTGATTGCTTTTAAATTAGGGAAATGTGACAGACAATGACATGCAAAAGAAAATGGAAGAAAATAGAACAGAACCTTGATTATAAAGCAAACAATTTTCTGCTTTCTTCATTAGTACTGGAGATGGTTTTTCCCCATCTAACACATTCCATTTGCATGGTTACTGTTGAGACTGGTCACCAAGATTGCTTGAAATACCTGCCCTCAGGAGGGCTTTAAGGGACACAGAAAGGTCACATAATTAGATCTGATTTTAATTCATAGAGACCTGTTTGTCACTGTCTCTTTATGTTTCTGCTAGTTACATGTTATTAACTGGAGTGAATTTTAGGACCTAAATTAGATACTTAAGTATGTAATATGCAAAGGCTGAACTCAAGTTAGAATGCTGAGGATAGTTATACAATTATGTTTCCCTCACCAGATGTAACTTTGCAGTAATTAAATCTAATGAAATTTAAGTATTGTAGTCAGTGTTTTGGTAGCTATTTCCAAGTCCTATTGGTAATATCACTTAAATCATGGTAATTAATGCCAGTTATCTGGGAAATTTAATAAACAGAAGTAAGGTGCTATACTAACCCTTATTTTAAAAAAAGCTCGATCAAACAATTATAGTACCATAAAGCCCTTTCTATTTTCATTCCTTTCAGGGATATTTTGTTATAATTATGTCATCACTGGAAGTTTCCGCCCCCCCCCCGTTTTCCTCCAAGCAAGATCATCTTTTTCTTCATATTTAGGCTTCAGCTTTCACGCTGCACTTCACTGCTTTCTTTGGAACATACTTTTAATGCTGGGTTGTTCAGCTGTGGACTTCTGTGGAAGTTGGTGAGCAGAGGATGCTTATTAGAAACAGTCCTCCCTTCCTTGGAATATCTAGAAGAATGGTTTTTGTTGTAATTTGCCCACATGTAAATTTGAGTAGTCCTCTGCAGTCAGTTAACTAGGAGGAACTGCATGGAAGTCTGCCTTTGTACCATAGTACGCAGGATTTGTAGGAGGCTGGAACTTCAGACTGCCTTTGTGCGAGCCACAGATTACCATCAGCAAAACTGAACCCCAGTCTTGGATTTCATTCCCATGTCAAGCAGCAGTTTTATTAAGACAACAGAAAGAAGCAAGCAGCTTAGCAGCATCAAGCAGATACTGCAATTGTGTTGTACAGATGGCTTGCATGTAACATCTAAATAAATAGTGGGTTCAGAATGGTAGTGATAAAGCCAACTAAGATGGTTTTCCCAGTTGTGAAATGTTTGTGTAAAGAATGACCTTTTTTGTTTTCGTTCAAGTCTGACAGCTGAAGATGCTTTTAAAACCTTCTAGTCACTTAGAGTGGGGCTATGCAACTCTGGTTTGGTAGCTTTAAAAGGCAGATCATATCCATCACTGAAATAGCAAGTCTCAGGGTTATGAGAGAAGATTGGGGATAGGAGATGAGAACTGCTCAGTCGAGTTTACATTT
Source organism: Ibycter americanus (assembly GCA_035590275.1). NCBI lineage: Eukaryota > Metazoa > Chordata > Aves > Falconiformes > Falconidae > Ibycter > Ibycter americanus. Next base: position 35,780,223 of record JAVJGI010000057.1, on the reverse strand, counting down.
GTCACTAGTGACTAGCTTTTAAAAAATGTATTAGCTGTGCATGGTGGTAAGTAAGTTCCAGCTGCAGGGGATTACTGCTCTGAGTGGGTCGGGGAGCTTGGAATGCATTCAGTTCTATCAGGGGATTTGTGTCCCTCGTCATTAGCCTTAACATTACTAAAGCACTAAAGATTAAGAACAGACCAGTGTCACCTGCTTGGAACTTCAGAAAACTCTCCAAAACCATTATAGACAAAGCAAAATAAAAAGTAATTAAAAAGAAAGAAAAGAGAAAAAAAAAACCAAACAACAAACCCCACCAAAGAGTTCTCACCCTTTAGGGAAGGGAGTATAGGGTGTGACATGTGGAGAAGGACTAATACCTCGTATTAATCTTCTAATATCAAGTGAAAGATTATGCATGTGACATGTAGGAAATAAAGGAAAATATCTAGATATTGGCAAAACACAAGTTATCCGTTGATTAATTATTCTCCCTACTTATTTAATGTGTCATGATACTCATTTACACCACAAACACCTCCACAAATACCTTCCTGTTAATGAACATTTTTGTGGAGAGTTTCAAAATCAAGATGTGCTGCAATTTTAAGGAAATATTTCCAAGGGCTTTAGCCTCACAGGTTAGGAGTGAAGAGTTTTACTGTGCTTTTTCAGGATACATTTTTTTCCTCAAGAATAAGGCAAGTGAGCACCACAGAGCTTTACTTTTTTCAGGGATTTTGAAATTCAGCTTACATGCCAGCGAGCAGTTTAGTGGCAGGAAGTCTTTCCTAGTAGTGCAGTCATGAACTGGTAAACTAGAAGCATCTGTAAAAATTTAGAGGGAGTATCAGCTTTCTCAAAGCTCCAGCCCAAGACTAATGAGGTGCAAATGATAGCGCTGCATAACCCTTCTCCACCCCAGTTGTGGAATGAGATATTGCAACAGAAAGAAGTAAAGAAATGAGACAAAGATCTCAAAACTTGCAGTGCCCTGAAACAAGTACTGGGGTTTTCAGAAGACTTACAAATGGCTGAGGTAGGCCAACGTGCATATTTTGCTAGCAAGAAATTCATACCTCCTTCCTCAACCGCAGACATATTTCCAAGGCACCAAATACTGACAGATGGAGATTGTGGAGCAGTAATTAATTTTTTTCTGCATGAACTAATTTTTTTCTGCATGTGTGTGAAATTTTACCTGTTGATATGATTGTTCTTATTAAGTCGCTCTACTAAGAAGTAAACCTGCTAATTTGCATCTTTGATAGATCCTCTTCTCTGCTTGTACTGCAGAAAGTGAGGAAGGGGGCAGAAATGCAATTTGTTTGAAGGATCACATCTGAGGTGTGATCTGCTGTATCTTGACACCAGATGGCAGGTTTAGGCTGACAACTAAAACCCAGTTCAGCCTGGTCAAATGGCATCTTAATCTTTCACTTTCTCTGACCATACATAAGAGGAACTACTACAAAATCATAGCAATTATTTGGATTCCAACGAACAAGTTCTCCTCCATTTAATACTCTCTCTGAGTTTATTAATTTACTGTGCTTCTCACCTCTTCAGTGTTTATAGGAAAGATTGCTTCTCCTTGGCAACACCTAAAACGTTACTGTGTGGTTCATACCTTCATCCAAGTATGCGTTGTGGGGGCAGAGGTGTGGTGCCTTTAAGTGGCTGATTCTTGTCATAACAGGTATGGCATTAGCCCTGCTGAGTAGTGACTAGAAGTGACAGCATTGCGTTTGAGGTGCCTGGAGGGCACTCAGTCATCACTCCTACACAGCAATATGCCTTTGAAAGCACTGTATACAGTTGCTTGCCAGTGTGGCGTGTGCTCAATAAAAGCTAAGGAGACAGAGGTTTGATTCTTGTGTTCTTTTATTCACCAGATTTCCAGAAGAAACTCGTAGAAAATCAAGGGCAGATCAGGGCTGTACACTGCTTACTGTTTGTGCGGCTCTCTTCCATATGTATGTGTGCACATAAGTAGTCTTCCCCCGGCCACCCCCCGCCCCTTCAGTTGGGCGTTTAAGTGCATACCTTTCCACTTCAGGCCACCCAGGACCTAAAATCTTCATCCAGCTGCTGACTTCTCTCCCTGGCTCCCGCATATTCCCAACTTTATTTCCACGTACCTTGTAAAACAGGATGCTTTTTTGGATTTTTTAGTTGTGCTTTGTGTTTCTTTGTCAAACAATTGCAGTGAAGCAGGCAAAACTGAAAGCAGAAATATGACTATCAAGGTGTTACAGAATCAAAGTGTTCTTGCTTAGTAAGTTTATTACTGAATAGCATGGGCTTCTAAAATGTTTTACCTGAAATGAAGTATACAGCGTTCTTATTCCTGTTAGTTAATTAAACATCATAGCAGAGTTCAGTATAAAAATACAGTGGAATACCATATTTTATCTGGAAGTTACATGTCACAGTGTTACATTTTTTATCAAGCATGAGATTTTTATTACGTATTTTTTAACCTCTATTTTTGTAATGTGTCTCAGTGACATCAATCAGCCTCTAAACTAGCCTTGGGCACTTTCCTTGTAAAGGTCTTAATGGATTGCTTTTTTAAGGATCTGAAGGTAAGTAATTTTAGAAGGCCACTACTGCATATATGGGTTATGGGTATGCTGCTACAAGTTTGCCAATATTTGATATTATATATTTACATTAGTATGTTGTTAATGATTTATTTCCAGATGTAGCAATGCAAAAGAGATGAAGGGAAAAAGAAAATACCCGTCCTCTAACACTAAGAGAAAATCTTCACCTTTTACCTTTTATAAATGTTTTTTTAAAAAGCTAATTAAGCTG
>JAVJGI010000057.1:35716576-35726661 GCA_035590275.1 Ibycter americanus | reverse complement strand
TTGAGAAAAGTGCAGAAATTTATTCCCATTTCCTGTATAAGGATGGGATGACTTTTATAGTGTGATTGCAGGAGCATTCACAGCAATGTAGAAGCTGAGAGTTCAAGGTTCATTTCTTAAACAATTTTTAAAAAGATTAATTTTTTCTTAAGAACTCTGCATTATTTGACGGGAAACATCTGATGTTTTCTTTGATGCTTTCTAGGTGTTCTTTTCACCTCAATTACCTTTGTACAGTTAGCTCTTCTGTTAAGTCAAGTGTATGACACTATATAGTCTTCCATGTGTTTACATTGATGCTTATCCTGTATTCCTTTTGAAAAGTGACCTGCAAAGCAAATAAACCTGCTTGTGCCCTGATTTTCTTGGCCTGGCAGGTGTTTGGTTTTTTTCTCAATTCTTTCTGTATTAATCTTGTATGTGAGGAGGGAGTAAGAATCATAGGAAAAGTTTTCATTGTTAAAATTTCTACATTGCTTTGCTCTTTTAGTCTCTTTGATTTAAAACTCGCTGAGATTTTTCTTGTTTGGAAGGCTCAGTCCTAGAGGATCAGTCTTCTAGCAAAAGCAAAAAAAAAGGCTTTTGTTAAATTTTATTTTTAAGTCAGAATTTCCCTCTCCATCCAAATGTGCCCCTAAGACAGATTTCATCTTTTAAGCAAACCAGGACATACCTCCCTTTCTGGCAATTTTACTTAAGGTGATAATTTTTTTGCTTCTAAGACACCTTCAGAGTTGCAGGAGGGTATTATGTTTTCAGGAGGTTAAAAGTCTTTCTAGGTACTCACCACGTTTTGGTTTTGCTTGCTGTTTTAATATCCGAGTGGAACACTTTTGTGCTATTTTAAACTTGTCGAGCTGTATGTCACCTTTTAAAAAATTCTTACTCGATAGCTCATCACTAAACAAAATCTTAAAGCCTTTTGTGTGGCAGCTTTGGACAACTGGGGGATAGACCACTGACATTGTCCCAGATTATTTCCCACCTAAAAAAAAATCCTTCCTTTTGCTGAAGTGGAACTCGTTTTTCTCATGATTGACTTTTAACATATTCACAGGTATCCTGGAAGTGCGTTGGATGAAGGAGAATTGATAGTTGACCATACTAGAATTATCCTGTGCTGCAATGGCTGTCTCTGTAGTTCTGTCTTAAGCATACAACCAGCTGAATCAACCTAAACTAATACTTGTAGTGGGTTACTGTTTTTGCTGCTCAGTTTTGCTAATCTCAATGGAAACTGAAACAGTGAGACTGATGCTGGGAAAGGGAAGGAGAAAGAGTCTAACTGCTGGCATCCTGAGGGAGCTTGGTGGGTATCGTTGATGTTCAGCCGTACTGTCACATTTCCCTACCCTGTGTCTTCTTCCTCCTTCAGAGCATGTGCATGAATGCGGATGAATGCTCTGACGGAGAGCCTTCTTCACCTCCCATCAGCCAACACTGGGAGAAATCAGTTGATTATTAGTGTCCTTTCCAAGTAACCATCTTGTTTTGGGGACTGCCACTCCTTGCTGTGGTTGAACCTTACCTATGTTTCCAAGATGTATTTGGCATAAAGAAGAAAAAGCTCTCCTGCAATATTGGGAGGTTTTGAAGGGACATTTATGTACCCCACAGGAATTTACAAGCCCAGTTTTCAGATTAAAAGTAGTAAGAAAAGTAATTTAATCTCAGGTGGTAAAATGTTTATGCCTAGTAGCTGAAGCTTCTGTTTGTTATGCAGTACAAGTAAAAGGCTGAAACATTCACATCCAAGGGATAAAAAGGAATAACAGGCATAGGCTTCTGTTTTAGAACCCATTAGTACGGAGCGGGAGAGCTCAAAAAATTCAGGCTGAAGTAACTTGGAAGTATCTGCTTTCCTTACCTGTCTTCAGAAAGGTCTAAGGATTGTACTGCAGAGGATGCAAGGTATTTTAGTAAGGGGAAGGACATGTTAATTCTTCTCTATTGTACATGTAATGAAGTTACTAACGCTATTGAAGGTGTACCCCAGGGCTTTCTTGCAAACTGGTGGTTAAAACTGTTTTTGTGCCTTTTAGATACAGGTCAAAGGGCAGAGGAGTGTCCTACCTGTGAGTTCTTAAGCAACAACACTGTTACCTGGAACACTTTCCGCTCCCCTTGTCTCCCATCCTTGAACACACAACCCTCACCCCAACCCCACCCCTCAAATCTTCCCACAGCAGATAGACTTGTAGATGCTTCTTTGGTGCCAGCCTGGTAAGTCTGTTGCAATTACTGTAAAAACAAAATCCAGTTTAGTCTTTAAATAGGACTTTTAAGGTCCCTGTGGGCCAACTCATCCCAAGGAGGCCACATGTGAAAGTCAAGGCAGGGGTTGTCCATTGTGATTTTTCCTTTAAAGCATATTTGCCCCTTTCCCCCCAACACTTCCATTCTCCCTTCAGTTGTGTGAATGGAGAAAACCCGAAAGCTTCAATTTCAGGTCTGGCTTCTCAAGAAAACCAGTGTGGTTCATTTGTGGGTTGGGAATAGGGGTTTGAATTGGCATAGACTTGTGGGTGCTTTGGGGCTGGAGCACACACAGCTGTGGGTTCCAGATGCTTGCTATCCTGTATTAATGTGGCTTGTCTGTGAAACCATGGCATCCGCAATACTATACAAAGGTCCACGCCTGTGGTGGTTTGGGAACTACTCCCAGTGAGAGAAATTTCAGTTTTAAAAGTGTGTTAGAACAAATTTACAGACATCCAGCTCAGAAGGGCTTAGATAATGCAAAATTCTGCTTACGAGTTTCATTTTAACACAGATTCAGACAGTAACATACGTCAAAATTTCAGACTCTTCATGAACAGCATTTTGGTGTTCTGAAGATGAACCAAGGAAGTAACATGCTTATTTACCGCATGAAGTCTAATACTATAGGAGCTCAACCTGTTTATATCTCCTACATTGCTGGCATAACCTGTATGCTAATATCATAGAAATGTGCTTTCAGTGTTTATCATCTCCTATGGCAGCAACACAGAGAACATGCTTTCTATGGGGCGGAAAAGAGAAGTACATATCCTGATTTTCTTCCAAATGTGCTGAATGTTCTCAGATGTATTTGTCTTTAAGAAGTGCATGTTTTCCACAATTTTTGAAAAGCGGGCCAACTCATAATTTTTTCCCTGAAAGTATGAATGAATTACTAATATTAAGAATATTTTTTCATTTTGTCTCTAAGTCACTTGTTAAAAAAATTCACCCAAACTATTGTCTTGCATATTAAATTTAATAGAATAGGAAGTATTTTTAGATTGCTTTTTATTGTAAGCTCTGTCCCTGCAATCTTGGATTTAATAAAGAATTGTCTTTGTATAGTATCTATCACACAAACTTTATCTCCAAAACACTGTGCAGAGTTAATAAAATTAAAAAGTTTTTTTTCCTTTTTACTAGAAGTTAAGAGACATAGACATGAGAACAGAGACATATTGTTTCCAGATGAATGCTGAAAATAGATGGAGAATGAGGGAGAGAAATGCAGCAGGGTGGTTCCAGATGGCAGGCATTGCAAAGGAGAAGGTCCTTGCAGCCATGTTGGCCAGAGTGTACAAAAGGACAAAAAAGCAGTCTGATGCCAAGCCGAGGAAACTGAAATATAGAGTAATGAAAGTAATATTCTAGGAAATTTGTAAAAGATTTTTAAGATTAGTAAGTGGCCTTTTTTTTAACTGAGTGGAGAACTGGATTTGTTTCTGTGCAATGAGGATATTTCAGGTGAAAAGATGTTATTAAATTTGAATTTTACTGGTGCTCTGTACTCAGCAGGTGAGCAGGTATCTTTTTTCTTTTTTTTTTTTCTTTTTTTTTTTTTGTATGTTTTCAAACAGAATAGTAGCTTGTAAGTATTTAAAAGTTTATTGAGTCTTATTGCACTTCTGAGTATCTTATAAATTATTTAATTGTCTGATGGATATGTGGCTACCTAACTATAGGGCATGAAATATGCACTGTTCCTCTAATACACTGAAGGGAGACCTGTTTATAAAGTATTTAGTATTGGTTTTATAATGCACTGTTGTCAACAGGAGACCACGAAGCTCAAAGATCAATCTCATTTTGGCCCACAGTATTAATGCTGCTTTATGAAACACTGTGACAGGTCACTTAGACAACAGCTCTTAATGAAGGGACTTTGTGCCAGTGTGTGGTCGTGTGACTGTCTGTTAGTAAGGCATACTTTAGTCGCTGCCAAGGCTGCAGATGAATCTCTTTGTCCAAGTCCCTGAGGTGACTTTGTGGCTGCTGCTACTGCTGGCCAGGTGATGGAGCTCATCATTTCCCCGGTCCTCCAGAGAGAAGTGAGACAGAGACTGCTCGAGTTCTTGCTAATGCAGCCTTTCCTAATTGTCCAGAGAGCTCGTAAGACACTGGCCAGTTCAGGCAATTCTGTGTACTGTGAATGAGTCAGTAATTAGAAAAACATAGCTGCTCTTAATTCAGTCTTGCATTTGTGCATGAAGTGTCTTTTCAGCCATCTAAAATTCAGCTGTTCTATAGACCACCAGGATTTCTAGGTGTTTAGTTATTTAATTATGACAGACTTATATTTTAGACACCAAATAATTGTTACTAGGAAGTGGCACAATAGATTTATCGGATAATTAGATTATAAGCTTAGCCTATACTTAAACCCTTTTAAGCTGTTGTGGGATCCAAAGACCTTGCCTGTTATGGAGAGTTTACTAAAATGATGAGAGTAATGAAATTAACTACGAGAGGATAAGTTGCTTTGCAAAGGTCTTGTACTAAACTAGTGTCCAGTAGACAGTTTCCACAGTTCTAGGATGTTTTTCAGAAAAGAACAGCACAACTTGCTGAGTTTGATAGTATATTAAAAATACAAACCTTGCTTAACCCCAGATAATCAATAGCTGAAAGATGTTGTAATATAGTAGTACAGCTGTGTAATAGTACAGTGATAATCTGTGGATGTAAACACGTGTAAATGTGGGGGGGTTTAGATCAAAGTGTTTCAATTATCTTTCTGGATGACTTACATTAATTGGGTTGTTGTATTGTTATTTTCACAGTTGCTGTGAGCTTGCTACTGTTTCTGTTGAATCCTGAACTTAGGTCTCAGCAGATACAACTGGTCTTGAAATACTATTCTAAAAGTGAAATACATTTATTTTTGTGTTATACATCTTCCTATGTTATATGGTATGTCAGGTGCCCTCTGTCCTTTTAATTCCTTGTAAATCAAAACAGAATGTCTGAATTCCACGATTATTTCAGTGATGGGCCATACAGACACTTCATTAGCTGCACAGTTTAAATCAAAGTCTCTTGGAGCTTCTTGTATCTACTGTGCTTTGAATCAGATTCTTATGTCTTAACATGGTTATCTTTTACTCTTTGGTATAAATAAATGCATAGTTTTTTTTCAAAAAAAGGCATTGATACAAACACCAATATGAAATGAAGACTGGATGTCATACTGTGCCACATGTGCAGAACGTGCTGCCCTGTTTACCTGTCTGCAGATTATGGGGTCTGTACCAAGGTTTTGCTAGGCATGTGAAATTCTTCTGACAAAAGCACGAGCTTTTTGGTTTCATGTATTATCCCCATGTATGTAGTGGTTATTACTAGTTAAATGCCATGCTGATGTCTAGAATACCTTGTGAACAGCAAGTAATTGCTTAGGAAATTTAATGGGCACAATCACAAACTGCTATTACTTGGCATTAAGTTATGTATTTTTACAAAGTTTTCGTCAAGTTACTTGTTTTTATCACCTTCTGCATCCTGCATTTCACCTGCATTTTGTCATTTGTAAATATGTATCAACTGTAATCATGATTCTTTGATTGTCTGCTTCACTTGTGTACTCCTCTGTTGACGTATCTCCCTTACAAAGTAGGCTGAGAAACATAGATTTTCCCTGTAAAAAGGAGTTTCAGGTGACCTGAACTCCCAGGACTGGCTTGTTTAAATAACAAACAAAAAACCTCAACAAAGGCAAGAAAGCAAAAGAATATAATATTCATCACCTGCAGCTGACAAGAACTTTTTTCTAACTTGTGTAATAACCTCCATGTCCATGTTCATACCCTAAACCTATAACTGGGCATCTCTGCCGACATTCACACTGTGATCATGTTAAATGCTGAAGGCCAGCATACACAGATGTCATTGCATTACCTGTGTGCTTAGTTTTTCTGTATTTGACTAGTCTTTGGTTTCTGTAACTTGTTAAAACGTAGTGGCTGAGTGACTAAAATCCTGATGATCTCACTTGAAGAGGTTTTTGTCTGCAGGCAGTAGGTCACAGATTTCACCTTACTTTTTGCTCATGTTGTGCCCCAGCAGTCTTTGTAAGGGTTTTGTGTTATGGGGTGCTGATACATAGTTTGGCAAAGATGTGATTACTATCAGTTGCAGTGTGACAGCTTGCTAGGAACTGGAGCTTTTGTAACAGGAACGTACACTTTCAGACTCATAATCAGAAGTTTTCTTTGAGGATAAAGGTCCTGTCATGTCACCTAATGTGTAATGGGAAAGAAATATTTGTCTAAAAAAAGGATAAATAACCAACTTACAGTAGGCTAGGATTTGAAAATAATTTAATTATAAGTGAAAACTTTAGTGATGTTGAAAAGTTCTGCCATGCATCAGCTGTCTGAAGATCTGAATGCTGAACACTTTTGACCTGAAAATTATTTCTAAAAAAAAGAGAAAAAAAAAAAGCCATAACAAAACAAAAAACCAGATGTAAAATATAGATGTGGACACTTCCAGAATATGTGTGAATTAGGCATGAACATCAAAGTGAAAACCAGATTCCTAAATACACAATACTACTGATAAAATAGAGAAGGATAGAAGGATTCTGGAAGGACATTTGGAACACGGAGGACTAAAAAGAATTCAGTCTCATTGCATGATGACGTAATCAGTCCTATACATTTTGGTTATAAGTCAGAAGTTACCTATTAAAACTGACACAAAGATGTTTTACAAAGTAAGGATGACAGGTTTCAGAGAAGATACAGTGCTGCCAATTTTTTTTCTTTAGGACATGGAAATTTGAGTGGATTATCTGTTCAGAGGAGGTTTCCTTTATTAATCCCCTCCCCCTTCTTTTCATTTTAGACATCTGTTAACATTTCATAGAATCTAGCAGATGTTGCAGAGTGAGTCCGTTACATGATTCTTAGGGAGAAGGGGATGATGAAGAATGCCAGTTTCACAGTAGAATCACCACCTCTCTGAATATGACCATGAAGATGGCTTTGCGTAATTTTCAAGTATGAGACAGGACACAATTCATGACTTTGTTGTTATCCATGGATAAAGTGTAAGCGTGATCACTATAGTCTCGTCTCACACATTATTGTAATGACAAATAGAAGAATTGTCTCTTACTTGGTGAAATACATACTTTTTGGAGCCAGTATGGAATACTCAGTTACAAAATGTCTTTAAAACAACTCAGTTATATTAAGTTCGGCTGTTTCAGCACAAGCAAGGGCTGATTGTCATGCGATGTGGAGGACCATTTTCATTATTTTGGCAAGAACAGGGACAGTTTTGTCCTGATGAGCTATTAGATGAATACCAGAATGTGTCACATGAAAAACCACTGATCTTTAACCCAGCTATCTACTTAACCAAGCCTAGAAATGAATAGTGAATAAGGGAAGAGCAAAGGCCGGTTTACTGTCATTACAAATTACAGAAACTGTTAACATCTGCAGCAAAATGAACTCTGGGAATTACAGGTACTATCTATTAAGGCAGTTGAGGGTACAAAGATTTAGGAAAACTATGTATACAGATCAGATATGAGATCACCAACTGTGTATGGTTGTGTGTATGTATTGTTACTATTGAAAATGGGAACATTTGCATAAAAAGACATAAATATTTTCTGAACCTTTTCCCAGTACCTTTAATGAATCCTGAGAATGAACACCAAATGTAAGAAATGCTCCTTTAGAATAGTCAATTGATAGTTACCGTTAAATAAAAACATAAATACTAAATCGACAGAAAGAATAAATCTATGCTCACTGTTTTATCTTTTTTTTTTTTTCCCCAGGAGTAGTCTTGAGGACACTGCTGCATGTACAGTTAATATAAACATTTATACTGAACTCCTAGATGTTTGAAAAACAAATACTGTAAAGATCAGTAACATTCTAAAATGATCAGTTATGGGAATTAATCCTTACAGAAAAACACCATTCTTTCTTGCCCTGCTAGTAGAATCGCATTGTCTCCCTACAGTCTTGTTAGCTCATACTAACTGAAATGCAAATTCTTTCCAACTAATTGGACCTCGTTGAACGTACATGTACAGTACATAGTTATATGCATGTAGATTTTTTTTACTAAATTCCTCTGTAATTATTTTCTTGATTAATATCTAAAGCAGAGACGTGGAACAAAAATCTCTTTAAAGGGTTTACATATTATTGAACATTAAAAAGATAGTAACTGTTGCATGTTTTAACAGCTTAATTAATAATACAGAATAATTGGAACAAAAAGAAGAAAATATTTTTTCAATGTTTAGTCATTTTGAACTATTTGCATTAACCCTTTGACTGAACTAATTAACACTTAAATGATCAGAATAATGGAATTTAGAAAAAAATAAGATACATTTACATTATATAGCACATTCTGCTGCCTAGATTTGCTTATTGGCATCACTTGGGTTTTCTGTAATCATCTTTCCTATCCTTTCTTGCCATGTGATACATTTCTGTATTGGTAGCTGTACTTTTAATGTTGTATTTTTGAAAGATTCACGAAGCCACACATTTAATGTAATTGTCTTTGATAGTGAGTAGTAAGTACTAGTTAAAATGAAGAGAAAGAACTCTTAACCTCACATACAGTTCACAAAGCATTTATAATTCTCAGAAACACAAGAAGACAACTGCAGCTGCACTCTGTTTTAAGTTCCAGTAGAACCTGGATTCTGTAGCCACCTCTTCTGTTCAGCACCCGGGTATTCCCAGGAACTGAAAATGTAAAATAATTTCACAGATCCTTTTATCTTTCAGCACAGATGCCATTGGATAGCAGTAAAATACTTGCTGCACATATTCCTGATTAAAAATCTATCGAAAATGAGACCTTCTGTTAATGCTTTTAAAAGGATTTGTTTCAAATGCTGTTAGAGCCCTTACCTTGTCTATACGGTTTCTGATTCTCATATGAGTTATCCAAAGGGGAGAGGAAAAATACTGTTGTACTCAGTTTGTGACAAACTTGTATACTAACAAGTAGTTCCTGTGCTTCCCACAGATAATTCAGAGAATATTTCTGCCTCCAAAGGAATTGTAGCCATAAACGTAGCGAAATAGATTACAAAGGGAAGTACTGGATTCTAAGCCTGGACTCTAATTATTACAATTCTTGCTAAATTTCTTGTCAGTTTTGTTTCTTTTTTTTCACTTCCCCCCCCCCCCCCATTGCTGTACAGGTAGAGGAAGCTTAATCTGCTACTGTAGGAGGTATACTTCTGTTGTATTTTTCCTGCAGTGATTACTTTTATCTCCTTAGTGACTACTACTTTTCATATCCCTGTTAGAAATTTGGTTAGGTATTTGTTTTCCTGGTTTTTTATGCTGGCATTGTTGTGCCAAACAAGATGCTATGTAGGTGCTCTAAATCTAAGGATGACCTGAGCTGGACTGGAAGTAGCAGACTAAATTTTGTTTCTTTTCTGTCATGTTAGTTAGCAGGGGAGGAAATATTTCTTTCTTTAAAATATTCTGAAGCTGTGATGTAGAAGTCACACATCTGACAATTAAATGATAGTCCTCCTTTGATACAGTGATCTGAATGTGCTTAGATTTCATGTAAGGTTGTAGCATTCTGGCCAAGATTTCTGCTTGGGAAGACCAGATTTGGATGTATTAGCTAGTCAGCCTAATAACCCTGTACAGACTGTATTGATTTTCTAGGAGAGAGTTTATGAACTAAATAAACTTGGAGTTGGTGTCTTAATAAACTGCTTCTCTCAGTCTGTCACATTTCGTTACTGAGCTCTGCAGTTTAGGGGAAAAAAAGGCTAATTCTGTTACAGATTGTTCACAGCAGGGTCTCCAAAT
>JAVJGI010000057.1:35672522-35695515 GCA_035590275.1 Ibycter americanus | reverse complement strand
GGGGAGTAGCAGAGGGGGATTAAATGTACTATAATGATAAGAATAGATAGCTTATATTAGGGAGAAGTCTGGATGGGACAGACAGGAATAGAAATTTGAATGAGAGGCTGGATGCAGACTTTCTGCAATCAGTGCACATATATGGTACCTTTCTGGGTTATAATTAATAAACAGACCTAAAGGCCCCCTCAGGATTCTTTAGGGTTTTAAACAAGCCTGTGAACCATGCATGTTATATCCTTCATAAGGTTTCATGCAAAGAGAAGGAAAAGAGGTGCACGGTGCCAGAAATGTGAAATACTCCTGAAGGTTGACGTGTTTTGAAAGAAAATAATTTTGCATCCTTTATGGAAAAGAAAATACATATTTTCAAGGCCTTTGTTTTTTAAAAAATAATCAAAAAGGAAAGAGAAAGCCCCCATGTGAAAGCATGAAATTATAAAACACTTTCCTGTCAAGAACAGATTTATTTTCCAGCTTGTGTGTTTCTCCAGGTTAATTTCACAGCCATCAGAAACTCCCTGAAAGGCCACCTACCCTCATCTTATGTTGTACCTGCCTGTACTGGGGAAGCAGGGGATGGCAGGAGCAGTAGTACTGAAGTCTAAGTGAGGTAGCATTTACTTTTACTAGATGTGGATACTTATGCATCATCTATAGCATCTAATTTCCATTCATCAGCATATTATTTACATATGAATGCTCTGAAAATAAGCGAGTGTCTGTTTCTATTGCAATACTATAATTGACCAAGAAAATTTCCTACAACAGTGTAGGCGTTGTGTAGTAAAAATACAATGAAATAGAAGTGGCAATTATGCAAGCACCTAGAAAGTTGTCCACGCCTTTTTAATATAATCTAAAATGGTAAAAGCCACTTACGCTTTCCAGGAATTTTTAGAAATTATTAGCTCTCCCTAAATTTTGTTCTGTTTGTTAATATCTAACCCACAGATGGATAACTTTGAGGCTGGTCAGTAAGCACTGTATCTTTGCGTTAAATATTACTGAGCTGATCCTAATTAGGACGTGTTCTCCATATTGCTCCTTTGGATTTTGCTCGTCTGCATTATGATGAAGATATTTAGGCAGCAAGGTACACTTCCACTGTCCGTGCTGTACATGTTCAATAGATGTAAAACAGACTTCATTCTCATGCAGGTAACTTGACACTTTAAATGAACACAAAGTTAACCAATAAGGGTTAGATTGTGAAACAGGCATGTTTCCAAACAAAAGCAGTTTAGATTTGATTAGTGTTTTCTGTACTGACATTAGATTCTCTGTGCATATGAAAGAGTGCTGTCTATATAATTAAAATGAACACGATTTTTGTTAAGAAACAGTTTCTAGAATCTGATCTCAAGACAAATACTTTTCTTACTACAGTTCTACTTCAAATTTGTGTGGGAACTCCTTATACATACAAGCCATCTCAAAATAAGCCCAACTTACTTCTCCCTCCCCAGCCTCCTCTCCTTTGTATTTCAATAGGTAGCATCTGTAGATCTGAGCTGGCATTTAGAATGGTGTTTTAATCGTAGCAGCTTCTCTTCTGCTAGGTGTGCAGAGGGATTTTGCTAAGTTTCCTTAAACTAAATTCCAATGATGGCATCTCAGGTTGCTGATTCAAGATTTTGCTGCTCTGTGGTGTCACTTTTGACGGATGGTACCTAATGCAATCAGCCACCACTAAGGCAAGGCCTTCGTTTGACCAAATGGTCCAAAGGAAAAAAAAGAAGAAAAAAAAAAGAAAAAAACCCCTAGCCCTCCACCAACAACCAAATAGGGCAGGCTGTTTCTGAATTGCTATTTCACAATGCTTTAGCAGAAGATGCCTCCCTTTGCGCGTGTTTTTGATAAATTTAAGAAGTCAAATCACTGACACAGATGGATAATCCAAGTGTATAGGGTGAAGAGTTATAAATTAACACATTATTCCCTCTTAATGTGAAATACTTGAGAATGCATTTTCTAGGTCCCCTGACATCTACCCAGTGAGGGCTCGCATTGTACTTTTCAAGTGGCATTGATTTGTTAAAGCGCTGAATTAGCATCTCAGGCCAGCTGCCTGTTCCACTGTTGTGTTGTTGGGTTCATTCTCTCTCTCTCTGCCTTGCTTCCCGCTGCCTTGGCCACACACAGGGCTTCAGCCTGCTTACCCCAGCTTTTCCCCTCTGTTATTTTAGCTAATCCAGGTAATACACTCACCAAATGTGTCTTGCCGAGCTGAGTAAATTAACATATTTCTCATTGCATAAAGCTCGTAGTATGCACGTGTGTGTATATGCATGTGCGTGCGTGCATAATATTTTTGGTTGGTCTGGGGAAGGAATAAGCAGGGGGCGGAGGGGAGAAGGCGATGGGCTGCAAGGATGAATGGCTGCGTTTACCAGCCTCATTCTCTAGCGAAGTTACACATTGTTCTTTTATTTAATTTGCGTTGTGCCGAGGTCTTCTGTACAGCAGCTGAGTCAAAGGGGAAAGAGAGAAGAAATAGAAGGAATATATGTCAAGTCAGAAAAGCTATTGAAATGCAATATTAAACTGTGTATCTGAAGTCTGAATTTTAGATTCTCTAGTACTTTGTCTGTTTGTTCATAAATGAATGTCTGCACAGGTCTAAAGATAGTTTGTGCTTACATGTCTGTATTGAAATATGGTATTTATAGATGTGGGTTTTTATTCTGATTGTCATTATCTGGTTTTAAGACTTTCCTCTTCCCGTCTTTTCTGGCCTCTCTCAGCCTGTTCCTATTACTGCCGTCTTACTATTCACTTTTGATGTTTCCAGTGCAACTTCATACTTTATATTTCTCATGGTGGCACCTGACAGATTTGTAGCTATGCCCTAATTGACTAAATTACACTAGTAATACATGTATTGCAGTAATGAAGATTATGTACATGAAATTAACATTACATTTCATTTAAGATGGCTAATAAAATGGTCATATTTTTATCTGTGGTTCCTTGGCATAAATGAAGCAGATTTCTAGAGCTAGTGTTGAGTAGTGAAATGATATTCTTTTATTACTGCACATTCATTATTCCTGCACTATTTTGATTATCTTTTTCTTACCATTGTTTGCTGTGAGAGTTTAAGGTAATTTGTTTCCTATATTATGCTTGTGATAATGGAAATTTCAGGAATAATCAACAGAAATTTTCCTTTTTGCCTTTTATAACATGACAAATTCGGTTTTTTGGGATACAGGGCTTCTGGGAAACCTTTTCTTCTTGCAGGTGAATAGTGACACATTTTTCTAAGCACCAGAAACAGAATGTGGGCAAGGTTCAAAATCTCAGATAAACTGAGTAAGATCCACATTGGTCACCTATTTTGTTTATAGCTACTAGCATAATCTTCTAATAATTGCATAATATTTTGTACTGAGTAGGGGCCATATTTTCAAAATCTTAGTTGCTATTACCAGTGAGACATTTTGACTGCATATAAGCATGGATTTGATTCCTTGCCTATTTATATGTTATCTTTTCAAAGGTTATGCATCTATTAGGCTTCCAGCACAGGAGAACTAAAATATTTGCTGTTTGTGAGATTTGTATGAGTCTTCAGATACAAAGTCAAAAGTGTTCTTTGCCTAGAGATGTTTGCATTCAAAACCTAAACTCAACAAACTCAGATTAACATAAAGTCCTGGCCGAGTAATTGGTCCTGATTCCTTAGAGATATTTTTTGGTACATAACAGTTTTAGAATTATGACTTCATAGAGGTGAGGGGATTAAACAACTTTTGCCTCTTAACTGGGCTGTCAGAGGCTAATTGGAACCACCAATGAGATTAAGAGCGGAAATGGAAGACAGTAGGTCTTCCCATGTTTTTGCGATAACGTTACTTTGTTCAGAAAGCATTGCCAGCATTGCCACTGTAACTGTGCAGCCTGCAGAGGACAAAACAAGTGCACCCTGCTATCTAGATGTTACATAAAAATGAGACTGTGCTGAAGTGCATCTGATACATGGTGTATACAGGTGGTTATATTTCTATTATTTTAGGCAAAGAGGGGCTCTGAACCATTGGAGACTGATTTAATCATGCAAGTGCTACACTCAGCTTAAGGGGCCTGGCAGAAATGTATGCTGCAGAAATGCCCTCAGAGCACCTAGTGTCAGCTGAGGCATAATTTGTGGTGGTTTTGGCAGAAGCTTCTGGACCTCGTTTGAGGAAAAAGTGAAATAAGAGCAAGGGTCTGCAGAAGTACTAATGGAGGAGGTGACCAGATGGTAACAAAACTACTCACAATACCGATACCAACAGCTAAAAGAGATAGGTGTCTCCTTCCTTGTCTCAAATTCAGTTCAAATCCATTACACCTGTTCTTTAATATCAGGAATGTCTAATATCATGAATTATATTAAAGCTGCGGGAAGTACCTGTGCCAGCTTGCTATAGAAAAAATTTAAGATATTTGGCATTTGTAGCAGCCACAGATTTTAAGCAGGCTGTTTCATGAGGCTGTGAAGCAGTGTTCTGACTGCGGTTCTGTATCTTTACTAGGGTTACTCCTTACACTGGTTGCATTGAACCCGTAGTTGATGATGTGCTCACATCTGTTGTCATACAGCAATTGACACAGTCTTGTCTACAGACTTTAGAATTTAACTGGAACACGACAACGGAACAAGAAAATGTGGAGAATGGACTATCACCATAGCTAATCTAACAATAAACCTGGCCAGCATGGTCATTCCTTATAATAAAATAAATAAAAATTTCTGTTTATAGTAAAGACTTCTATTCAGTCATTTTTATTATTTTTGTGAGAGACACATTGGAAGTTGGACTTACGTAGAGTGTCAGAGATATGCATTTGACTGGAGGTTCATTTATATATATTCCACCAAAGAAATTTTAAGTTTATGCGTGGGTTTAAAAAAATAAAACATTATTAACCTCTTCTGCCCCATTTTCAAATTATCTGGAAGAACTTTAAGAAAAAAAATTCTGTTACATAAATTCTGTGGAATAGGACTTTATTTCTTGTGGAAGCTGGTACCCAAACAGAGAATTAAGTTACTACCTGGAATACTATGGCAAAGCAGAAACTGAATTTCTAAATGCCACTCCTGTTTCTAACCACAGGGACTGAATTGTCTCTATAGAGAATTTAATATGAAGTATCGCTACTGTTCCACGATTAAATTCTCCCATTATTTCGTATTTCTGTGCACTGTTTTTTGCCAAAGATGCCGGGAGCACTGCGAGTTCCCAGTTAGAGTAATTTGTAGAATTAGTTCCTAACTATGGTTGTGCAGTAAGGAAAAAATGTGAATCACGGATTATACTGCAGCTCCTTTGTCAAAGCGCTCTCTACATTTTAGTTCTTGCACTCTGCAAACTTCATATCAGTAACAATGATTCTTCTCCTGCTTACTGAAATGACTGTCAATGATGCCAGGTCACGATCTGGTTGCACAACCCTTAGTGATTTGATGTAGATGCAGGTCTTCCTATGACTATGTTATAGTTGTCCTGCAAGTATTGACCAAGCTTTGAGAGAGAATTTTCTAGACTTCGCTTTAGTGCCATGATGGAAAGACAAAGGAAAGGAGCACTGGTGTCCAGGCTTCAGCTGAAGAGTCTCTCCTAGGAACTGCCTAATTCCCTGAAAACACTATGTGGATCTCTGTGTGTGAGACGAAAGGTAGCTGGTGGAAATAGCAGAGCTCATATAGTGGCCTGTCTTGCTGTGCGCAATTTCCCTACCCATTGCAGGCAACCATTTGCTACCACATCAAGCAAAGGCGAGTTTCTCCCAGAATTATGCTTTTGTATGAAGGTGCACACGTTTCCACTAGTTCGACCTG
The DNA here is from genome assembly GCA_035590275.1 of Ibycter americanus. Lineage (NCBI taxonomy): Eukaryota > Metazoa > Chordata > Aves > Falconiformes > Falconidae > Ibycter > Ibycter americanus. Next base: position 35,689,682 of record JAVJGI010000057.1, on the reverse strand, counting down.
AGAAGAAATCTGTATTCAACCCTTTGGGAAGTCTTCCATGCAGATGGTGGTATGGGAGCCCCCAGAGCCAGCCCCTGGCAACTGAATAAGCTGTTCATTCCAGATCTTTGGAGGAGGAGGAACAGAAGGGTTTTACTAGTTTGATACCTCAGCATCCAAGCCCCGTGAACTCAGTGGAGGACTGTCATTTCAGATGCTCCTCCAGAGATACAGGAACCTGAACAATCAGCCAGAAAACTTTTAACTGAAGATGTGAATTCACTCACTCACTGCCTTCTCAGGACTCTGCAGCTGTCTCCTCTGGCACTAGCTTCTGCATTGATTCCAAATCCTAAATAGGAAAAGATTCATATTGTGAAGGAGGAGTCAGACAGACACCCAGATGTTAATTCTCTTGCAGCTTCAACTGGGCTGTTGTTGGTGCTAAATGTCCATCCTCCATCAAGAAATTAGAATTATTTATATTGCTCAGAGATACTACCTAATATTGATTCCTGGCTTTTCAGTTCTAAATAGCCCATTCTCTTTTTTCATAGTACTGTCTTACCCTCTCTAGTTTTGTGCCAAACCCCCAATAGTCCAGGAGTCCTCTCTCAGAAAAATGGTTGGCTGAGTATTTTTTTTTTCCCTGTATAGGTGTTTCCCAACATGTTCTATATGGGCAGGATTCTGATTGACAGGGTTGATTTTATAATGTTCTACTGTCTCCTTTCTACCCTGTCAGCAGATTAAAGGTTAATGGAGCACAGAAATTTCTCGACGTTTAGAACCTGCTTGCTATGTTCACTCATTGTGTCATCCAAGAATTGACTGATTAGCCTAAAGAAAATATAGTTCATAACACGCAAGGCCACTGTTCCAACCCAAGCTTAAAGAGTGTGGCAAGATTGGAAAGTGTTTTCTTCCACATTGAAAGTGTTCAGGACTGAGGATTATTTGGAACAGCTTGAACCAAGCCTTCTGTGATACATTTAGGAAGTGGTTAGATGCCTGATATGCTGGAGAAGTATGTACACAATGGATGCCATTGATGGTTTTTCTAGAGATGAGCTAGAGTGGGGAATCTTTCATGTTTCCCAGATGCACCCTTTGTCAGCTGGCAGAAATAGTTAGAGCAGTGAAGAACCAAGGATATAACTTTTCTTCACATCCTGCGTCATGTTAATTTTAACTCCCTGAGAACTCTGAGGACCTGAAAAAGATAATAGATATGGTCCCTCATTTAGTGTCTTATTAAGCATTCAGTTTTGCCTTGGCAGCCTAGTGGCCTCTTGGCACTTCCTTATATTACTTCGTGGTGTCTAGGAGGTCAAGGGGAAACAGACCACTCTTGTCAGAAAAGTCAACTAATTCTGGAATGCTGTTTAAGTTGTATCAAAGTCAGTCCATGAGAGCATCAATCTGAAGTGAAGGCAGGACAATATGACTGGAACTCCAAGGTATGTCGCCACTGATAATTTTTGTTGCAGTGATGATAGTGCTGCTAGTACCAGAAAATGTCCTTGCTTCAATAGCTCCAAACAGACCATTGTCGCACCTTTAGTCAGAATTAAATTGTATTCTCAGCTCTGCAGCCCTGAAAGACCTCTCAATCCCTGTGCAGCATAGCTGTGTTCCTCCATCTGTAGTCTACATGCTCCTTGAGATTTGTGTCTAAGCCGCCTGTGAAAGATAATTAAGAGAAGCAGATCATATATCCTAGAGAGTAGTCTGTATCTGTTTGTTTTGTAAAGATGCCCATTTCACCATAAGAAAATTTTTAGGCAACCGTAAAACAAAAACAACAAAAAAGGTTCTTTACTGGTACCCTAGATTATCTGGGTATATATTTCAACCCAGTGTCAAAGACAATTTTGTCACAAGAGGAATCTAAACTCTGCCACCTCTCCAGTAAATTTTACTCCAAAGTATACTGTAGGCATCGGTTGTTTTCTTGCTTTTTTGAATGGATGTGATACAAAAGAGCTGTATAAAGCAGAGGTGAATGCAAACTACTATCTACCCCTTGTCTTCCTTTTTTTAAATGGATATGATACAATAAGGCAGCCCCTTTACCTGACTAGTCTGTGCTATGGTGAACTGTTAATAGATTATTTTGATGGAAAGGAGATCGGGGATTTTTTGTTTATGTGGAAGACTATGAGGAAAGACTCAACAGAGTTGTATAAAGCAGAATTTACTAGTTGCTTCTTATCAGAAAGACTGACTAAGAAGAAATCCTCTTAAATGAGAAACCCTCTTAAATGAAAAGAAGTAATTATAAACATGGACAAGTCATGTTGAGCACTAGAAAGCCTGTACCACATACATATATTTGAGGTTGCAGGCATAGGTTCATGATCTCTACAGCCTTTTATATAAATGCTCAATGCATTCACACTTATTCTAGGTAGAATTAAAAGTAGACCCTTTAAAAATATGGCAATTCTTTTACAATTCATGGATTTGGGTCATTTAGATGCTGAAAATTTTCTGGAATGCAAGAGTGTACCTTTTTAAAGAACTACGGCTTTCTAGCAACAAGGTCAGATTTTTGAGAAAACAGAAAAATAGTTTCTGGGAACTTTGTGTTCTGAGTGAATATATCACCCTCCAAAGACTAAATTTAAAGTATTGTTTGCCTTCAGCAATGGAACAGCTTTGATTGCATATATGCCTACTTAAATTCCATCTCTGCTTCAAATGCAATTCTTCACGTGGACATTTACATAGTTCTGGTAAACACAGAGCAAACTTGACTCTGTATAGCCAAGCACATTGATAAAATACCTTCTATGGGTAAGGAAGCACTCCTTTTCCTTCCTTATTGCCTAACACAAGTAATAATTGTAATTTAAATGACAAGTCAAGATTATTTGCTATAACCAGGAGGCAATTCTGCGGACACCAGAACATCATTTGCAAAACTGCAGCTTTCCCCTGAAATTATCTACATCTTCACATCATGCCATAAACGAATCTGTAACAGGGTGGAGATTCTAAAAAGTCTGTTCTGTGGGCAGCCTAGTTCGTATTTGTCCAACACTGGACTTCTTCCTCTGAAGTTTGTGATACTAACCACTGTTCACTGTAGCTGCTTTGGCATTTGTAAAATCTCTGATGTTCTAGAAAACAGAGAATCAAACTTGAATTTCCTGAAAACATATGCACTAGTCAGACAAACCTGGAGTCTAGAGGAACTGCTGCTTTCTTTTGCATTCTGGAAACATGATTCTCAATGGAAAAATCACAGAAAAGATTCTTTTCAATGCCAATGACACAAGGCATTCTTGATCAACAGATCTGTTAATCTGTTGTGCGTTTTGCAACACAGCACTTGGATGTTGTTGTGTATTGATGGAACCTCTTTCTAACCTGTGCTTATTTCACCAGACCTCTGGGTGATTACGTGTGGAGATACGGTTCCAGATGTTATGACGTAAGAACAAGATGCTATCTAACTAAAGCACATCTCCTGGGCTTTCAGTTATGATAACCTCTTTCTCCTCCTCCTCCTCTTCTTCTGTTTGCACCCTATATTTGTTGCTCACATGGCAATGTCTCATTCCCTTTGTAAACTCCTTGGGCAGAGGGACCTATCCACTTGGTTCTTTCTGTAAAGCATCTGTGGAACCACAATGGCACATCGGTAATTACGATAACACAATAATCAGTCACAAGGGAGTGCCAGTCAACTCTCATGAGTTACAATCAATGTTGTGTTCTGCAGAACTCTGAATGCTTTTATCTCCTAATTTGGTTTACAGGCATCTGTAATGACCTCCATACAGGACAGAACAAGGACACAAGGAGAGCTGGTATTGGCTCCCTTTTTAATGCAGGTGCCAAAATAGCTGAGGATATATTCCCATTTTTTTGAAAATGTTTCCTTGCCTGTTTGTTCAGTGCACTCTGTCCACTTAAACCAAAGGTAATTCAGCTGCAGAAGAGCTAAAGCGAGTAGCGAAGAAGGGCCAGGAGCACTGAAATTATTTTCGGTGAAGTTGGCTGTGCCGCCTGTCACTCCGAACAAGACAAGGTAAATAAATTCAGATCTTAGAAATCTCTGCTGATAGTTTCAAAAGTCAAAATGACAGGTGAACACTTCTTGTACATCACTGCTCGCTGCGCTACACTTCCTGTCTGTGTTTGCAGCAATCCTGTCAGTACACAAAAGGATTAACAGAGGGCAAATGAGACTTTTAACGTTTTCCTTTTCCCATCAGCATTCTTTGTAAATCATCAAGGAAATACTTCTGCCTTTTCTTCTCCCTTTCTTTAATTACAGAAAAAATAAAATGCCACTAGAATAACGACGTGTTGGTAGCTTTGGTAACTAGTCCCCTAAGCAAACTGTTCTGTCAGTAATCATAACCTAATTACCACAGGCAATTGGAAAGGTTGGGTTTGGTTGTTTGGGTTTTTTCCTTTTTGTTTTGTTTGGGGGTGGGGGGAGGAGGGTATATAGGTAGAGGAAAGGTCTTTGGATTTAAACAGAGAACATTCAGTAGTAACAATAGCTTATATGTTTAAAAATAACACGGGGGCAGGGGGGAGGGAAAAAAAAAGAAACACCAGCCATCCTCTGGCAGATGATCAAATGCCTGTTGAGACAGAGCAGCAAGTCAGTGAAATGCTGGAGTTGCCTGCTCAGTGTTGTGACTGCAGAAGTCCTGAAGTGACAGACGCGTCACAGGGCTGTCACAGCGCTGAAACGGGCCAGGGGTCACGGTTAAGAGCAGGGTGTTGCTGGATAAGGCTGAGGAAGCAGAGGTGGCCCCTCTGTGCTCTGTGTGTGGGTCTGTGTACTCCTTTCCCGTCAGAGCTGGCCCAGCACAGCCAAAAAAGCGGTTCCTTGGCAGGGCTTAATGGCAGGATGATGTAGTCTGTTGTGACTAGTGCATTCCTTTCAGGTTAAACTAGGGAAATGGCATTGTGTTAAAATTCCAAGTCGCATGAATGTTTTATTGCCACAAGTGCATTCAGGCCTCAAGGGGAGCGTGTGTGGTGGGGAAAGGGGGAGGGATGGTGACTTGGAGACTCGGGAACTATCAGAAGAGCACTTCCCCTGGAAAATTTTATCCAGCAGCGTGAAGCTGACGGGCCTCGATAGTCACTTAGAACTTAGACAGGTTTCACTTTTCCTAAGCCACGGCTGTTTAAAACCTCGCAGTCCAGACAATTAGCAGCTGAAGAAAATATGACAAGACACACGCAAAGAGGTTGGGAGATAGAGGGGAAGGAATGCACCGAGAGGGAGCTGGGCCTTCTGTAAACAGCCAGACCTCCCCCCGGCCCCCTCCCGCCCCGCTGCCCCGGCCCAGAGCCTGCAGGGGGGAGCGGGGTTTTTCCCCTGTCTGCTCAAGGCCAGGAGTGATCTGTTAACTGTAAACCACTGACTGGGAGGCCAAAGCAGCTCATGGTACTGTATGTTACCATTACTACTCCCTCATTCCTTTTTACATTTTTTAAACATCTCATTGTATTAATGGTTGATATGACTCAGGAGGATTTAATTTTAGGCTGCAAAAGGACGAAATAATGAAATGTAACAATGCTGCGCGTTTGCGAGATTTTTAAGGGAATTCATTTATCCATCCAATTTGTGTTAGTTGCAAGTAATGACTTCTAGCAAAGTTTAAACAGGATTATTCAGTAAAGCAAGAATAGGGAGTTTGGAACTGCAGATACAGTCCGTGGAAAGAAACTGAGTTGTGCTAGATTTTTTCAACTACTCTGTACTTAGTCTCAGGCTGTTCAAGCCATATGCCATACATGATTTTTAAGTGATCTTTTTATAAATTACTGTGAAGCCTTTAGTTCACAGCTCTTCGTAACATAAAATTATGGTGCATGTTATACTATAATCATTTGTGTGTACATGTTGCTGGTCATTAGTGTGAAAATATCTGCATGGATATGTATATGTAAGTAATTCGTGGGTAGTCGGGATCTCTGAAAATCAGACTGTTTTTATGAAAAGGTAGGCACGTGTGTTTGGACAAGTTTGTGGTGTGGTTTGTGAGGTGTTCACATGTGTAAGCACACAGACCAACTCTGTTACACCTCATGCATGTACTCTTGTAAAGCTACTGAAGTCAAAGAAGCAGCAAGGATGTAAGTGAAGACTGATTTGGTCTCTCATGGGACAAAATGCTCTAGATCTTTATGTGTTATATCTTTATATAAACATCTAGGTCTGGCTGCAGAAATGTTGCTGTATGCGTATAAGCGCAGATATTTGTGTTTACAGAATATATAACTAAAGAGTGATGTGACAGGTTTTTTGTTTTGCAAGTGAGATGATCAGAGATCACAGAGAAGATTCAGTGTCTTGCAAACAGTCTTTTGCAACGACTGTGTCACTTCAAAGGTTATGTATAAACAAGTTTATTGTTGCTTGTGTTGTTAGCATTCTTACTGTTAGATAGTTTGGTTTCTTGCAAGGATTCATGTGACCATGTGTTATGTATCTGATTTCTGAATGATATGGTACCAGTGATAGCAAACATTACATGCAAGGATTTGTATCTGCAATAGTTTTTAAAAACTAATTGTCATTAATACTGCCAGTTTAACATGGAAAGTACAGAAATTAAGCCTACTGTAATTTAAATAAGACAAATTTGTATAAATGAAGAGAAGAGGAACTTCTTCCGTCTTATGTAAGTATGTACACAGCCTGTCTGTACATGTGCAAGTATGTTTACATATGTAATTTTTTTCTGATATGTATGATTTACTTGTTCTGAATTCTGCAGTTCAAAATTAGTGTAGTACACCTTAGCAGCAAAGAGAAATACTTGATTTGTTTGAAATCTTGAAATCTTTTACATTATGAAGCAGATGGACACACTATAATTTCTCATTTCTCCACACATCTGTAAGGAAATCCAGTTATATATGACATTTCTCCTTTAAAAAATTTAACACTAGGAAAGAAAAAAAAATCCCCAAACAGCCTATAATAAACTGTATCCTGTGTTATCTGTTGCATAAGAACTGTTAGGACATCTACATTTGGCTGTATGCTTTATTTCTTTTGCTTGCATAAAAAGGGATAATTTTGTCAGATAAACAAGATGTTAATCTGATTGGTTCCCATTTATGATGGTTTGGTGGTGGTGTTTTTAACCAGTTAAATTGAGAAGGCTTATAGAGGGTCATAAACTCAACAAGCAGTCAGCCATAAAGCAAAAGAATGATTTATAAATGGAATCATTACTTCAAATTTCAGAAACGCTCATTAACACCTTTCATAAATTCTAAACAATATGTACTTCGAGTATGTGTTAGCTGTTTTGAACTATGTTGAGTTCAAACTGCTAAGAGTTTACTTATGATGATCTCCAAATGAAAATTTAAAAATTACAGTTATCGAAGCTAAGTGGCTGGTGGTATATGCTCATATAGTGTATGTAAGTATTTATTTGTGCTACTCTTTGTAACTGTTAAAAATAATTTCCCACGTCAATTGCAGTAAATTATAACTCTTTCCTAAAAACAGGTATGAAGAAAACTGTGGAAATATCCTGCAAACAAAGTTCTTTAATTATTTTAAAACCAGAAGACGCAATTTGTCTGTTTGCATAGTAATATGGAAGTACAACCAGCTCTGACTATTTTCGCTCAAATCAGAGTTAGCATTTCATATATTCTTCAGTCATTTTTCTCAAGGTGCAAAATGGCGGAGGACCATTTTGGTTTTACTGTTATGTTAAAAAGAGAGTAATGTGCACTACACAGCAGCTGGGAATTTCAGAGACTGCTAAGCATTAATTGCTAAGCATGTTTCCAATTTCACAACATAGACTGGTGTAAAGATGAAGAGATTAAGAATAATACATTTAACATGAATTTTTTTTTTGTCTTTTGATACTCTGCAATATGCTGACTTCAGGCTTTTACATTTTAGTTTGCAAATATAAAGCAGAAACTAACACTGTATTTTACTTTGATGCTTGCAGTAGTTGGGTCTTCACCAAAAAAATAAAAAAAGAAGTCATTTTGGGGTGCCTACATATACATGTATACACACACAGAAGTATGCATATATCTGTATACACAAATCTATATAGACATCTATATATACATGCAGGTATATACTCATCTAATTATGCTACTATAAGCTCTAATGTAGACTTGTTTAAACTAGTTTGAATTTTGCTATAACAATGTTGAACTAAACCAGTGAATGATGGCTCAGAGTATGAATTGGTTTTGCTGCTCCATCCACTTAACACAACAAATGTAAAGTAAAAATGTGTGAGCAAAAACCTCTTTCACAGGATTTTAATTGTCCACATTTTATCTCAGGTTTACAGTTGGTGATAAAGGTACATGCATTTAGGTTCCATGGTTAAGCTGATATGCAGCAATTTCTTAAACCATGACAATTCAATTGTGTGTCTGAGCTCAAAAGTAGATCTGTGTGAAAACATGGGTAGTGCTTGGTTAAATATGTCTACATTAAGATTTTAGACTATTGTAACTAGACCCATTTTTGATGGATTCATATATTTTGATGCATCCTTCCTAATAAAGACAGATGTTGAAAGGTGATCACTTATATTTATTTTCTTTAGAAGGATGCTTTACTGGCAGTAATAAAAAAGTTTAAATTGCCGTTTTGAGAATTCTTTCTTAATAGGTCTTGAGGTATCATTTAAGGATGAACTTGTATCTCTCTCATGTTCATGGTGTGCATACCCCATCAATAAAAGTTAATCAAAGGAAAAAAATCTTGAAGATGCAGAGCTGAATATTACCAGTTGTACAGTACTTTACGTAGGGCTTTTAGTCCAGTCTTTATATACCATAGTCTCACGTGGCAGTCAGTACTATACTGAATTAAAAAACAATAAAAAACCCCCAGTGACTTCTCATCATTTTTACATACAAATTTTTTCATGCTTCCATCTCTGTTAAAGATGTGGGGTTTGTTTTGTGGGTTTTCAGTATATTCTTTCACCCATTGGTCAAAATCTTCCCAGTTGTTTTAGAGTTTTAAAGAATTGCAACATTTATTTTGCAGGTACCTCAAAAAAAAAAAACAACCACCAACCCATAACTTTGAAACTTGTTATGTAAATAATTCTTGTTAACAAGTTCTTTCAAGGCCAAATTTGAAAAAAATTATTTGGATATTTGGGCTATGAATACGCAAAGCATTTAGGCATCAAGTGATGTTTCATGTGCTTAAGGTTATGTGCTTGGTTTATATATGGAGTCTGCATTAGGAAAGACTGGAAAATGAGAAACAGAAGAAACAATGTGTACATGTATCTACAGGAAAACTTTGACAAAAAGGTACATAAATGATTTGTTATTTCATGTTGGCTTTGTAGCCATGTTGGTAGTTTGTTACCTTTATTATTCGAGAGAACTTACCATCTGACTGCACCCACAAAAATCGGTGGCAAAATCACAGTGGTAAGGCCCAGAAATAAAGTGTAAACTGGAGCAAGTACACATGCTTTAATTTCTTTTCACTCTTTTTGTTCTTTATGCTTTCAGGGGGAAAAAAATATTTTCAGGGATCAGATATTTTCAGTCCTGTGAAGACAGAATTCCCATAGTAACTTTAGAAAAATGTCTTTTCTTCTCTGGTAGAATTGTTTCTAAAATTACTTTAGAATGTAGACTCTTTGCTTGTGAATTATTAGGTTTAGTTATTTTTTGACTGATTCTAGCTGTTTTCTTGTATCTTTATATAAGTCCATAACTTCAAACTCAGCAAGGATTTTCAGAACTACGTAGGATGACAGGACAGTGTATACACATAGGCACACCTAGTGATATTCTTTCATTTGGACAGTATGTTTTCAGCAGATTGCTCCTCTACATTGTAAGACTGGGATATGAAGTGGAAGGCAGAAATCCACACCCCTGCATCTTCTGGGTGTGGACTAAGCCTGAACTTCCTTGGCACCACAGCTGACAAAGTATTGAGGCCACTTCCTGGCACTACTTTTTACCTGCACCCCCCACCCCCACCCCCATTTTATTAACAGGCCTGCAAAAACATGTTTAAAACAAATAAACAAGGTTCTCTGGGGAGTAGGCTGTTTTTAACAAAGAGAGAGAAGCAAACAAACAGGTTGCTCCTTACATGGAAACTGAGGAAGGATAATAAAATGTTAGGAAAGAAATTCATCTAGTTCTTGTTTTGATCTTGCATGTGAGATGATTTTTCACAGTAGAAGTGCTGCATAAACACTGTCACTTGGTTATTTGTGGTGGGATGAGCAGGGATAAGGGCAATAAAACATGTGCCAACAGTTGTGCTGATTCACAGAGTAATGCATACTGCCTTTTACATGTCTAGCATTATCTAAGGGACCAAATACTATGTTAAAAGACTTAGGGTGTTCATATTTAATTTATTTATTTAGGCAGTCTTCCTCTCTACTGCCAAATAGCTGATCCTTGCCACAGACTGAGGTGGACTCAATTGACTGATACAGACATGGGAGCAGCCACATCATACCATCACAAGTGTAAATTACTAGCCTCTTTTGGTTCCAGTACTTTTCTTCAGAAGCACTTCATCAACCTTCAACAATTTGAAGTGACAGGGCTTATGTGTAGACCTAAGAATGACAGAAAGATAGGGAGATGAATCCAATCTTAACATCTAATGTGAAGGTTCTTTATCATCCTAAAAAAAAAAAAAAAAAGAGGGAGAGAGAGAGCTGCTGCATATGCTGTTTTGGGGGGAATTTTACTGCATTTCTGTTCCATCCAATAGTATATCATCTCCTCAGCGTTTTGCTGGAAGTCCCATTAATCTTTGACCAAGAACATGATGAAGGTTTTAGACACAATCTAATTGCAAAGCTAAAGTAAAATACTTCTCTTCTGAGGTTTTGAAAAATTTGTATAACAGAGAGGGAAGAGTTTTTAAATTAATGACTGTACTTAGTAACAGAGGTGTGTATTGGCAGTGTTCTTATTTCTCATGAAGCAAATCATGTTCACTGTCTTTTCCTCCTCCATTCTCCACAACCAAATTCATGCCTAACCTACAAAGAAAACCACCTTGACTCATTGATCTCGCTCCAAAGACTATATTATTATATTCTGTCCCAAATAACATGTTAATTTAATGTTAGGATTTCACTGATACGCTGCCCATTTCTTAGAAAGCTGCATTAGGAAGGAAGCCAGGTAATCTATTGAATTTTCTTACAAAATATACCTTAAGTTGTTGGTGAGAAAAGACATCTGTAACATTTTATATGAGTGCAACATGGAGAATAGTTGCAAATCTGGAACCATATGTAAGTATGGCCTTCAATAATACATTTCATACAACAGTAGCTTTTGCATCAGAGAATCTTTTTTTGCCTCCATGCTTTGTTTCTTGGGATGTTTCTTTTCCTCCAGGTTGCATCTTCTGTTGCAATGTTGTGTCAGTGATGAAAAACATTGGATACTGTATTCAAAATCTCTCCTTCTTGGTAGTTAGTGTATGGATATGCAAAGTGTCTACACTACTGGCTGAAATGTTATTTCTGCCAAAGTTCTTAAGCCCCACAGGTAATTGTACCTGAGTTCCTTGACTGCACAGGTGCCTTCTCTGACTGTAATATGTTAAATGTCAGAACTGAAGCAACTTCAGAATTCCTCTTCTTGGGCCCTTTTGTGCTAGCTACATAAGTGTGGGGACTATCTGCTGATTCATCCTTGCATTTACTCTGTGTTTCTGAAAGCATGCCTGTCTGTCATGGTAAGGGTTCTGTTGGTGCCAATGGGCCACAGCAGAAGCTTCCAATGAGGGAAAAACCCAAAAGCAACAGCCTGTAGCCTGGCAAGTTTTAGGTAAAGAATAAACATTGTTAGAGGAAAAGAACAGAAAATGCCTCTATGAAACAGGGAAAAGCATTGAAATGAAGACTATCCTCCCCCTTTTCTGAACTTTTGGTTCAATCTTGGCACCCAGGGTCCTATCATCACCTGTAGGACTGCAGAACGTGCTGGTGCTTCCCCAGGAGTCTCGACGGCGCTTTCCAGCAGCCCTGAAGCCCCTTTGGAACTATAGAAAAAATTCCACAGTGGCAGTGACATTCCCACAGTGGTGGCATGTCCTCTGACCAGTGCTCTGCCTGTTGCACATTTTCCCTGTGACCTGTTCAAATACCATTGCTGTTAACCTTTTCTTGATGGTCACTGGCATTGGCCCCAAAAGGTGCTTTGAGTCTTATTGTTGTTTAGAAGAGGTAGCCAGCTCTGGGCATTTTCCATTAGCTCCACCAGTCACTGAAGTGTGTTTCACTTTTACCTCTTGTCACTGCTTCTCTCCCTTTGGCCTGCCTTTTCAACTCCTGGTCAGAAGAGAATCACTCTTTCTTTATTCCATGGTCAGGTCCTTATTGCCTCTGGACAGACATGGTATGAAAAGGCAGTGTGTACATGTATGTCCATATCTGTGTGGGGAGGGGAGGAGTGAAGGATTGAGCAGATATGTTTCCTGTAGCTCAGAATAAGTATTACCTCAAAACACTCTATTGACATAAAAGGCTGTTCCCCCTGCTCCCCCCTCCCCTTAATTCCTGGGTGGGTGGGAGAGATAAAGGTCAGGAGGGATAGATGGGGGAAAGCCTTTATGCTGCTTGTTCTATCTTTTGTTTCTGCTGATGATACACAAAACAAGTTGTAAATAGCTCCTTCACACAGAGTTTTTATTCCTTTGAGAGAGATACTGCACAGTAGCAGTGCTCTCAGCATTGCTATGCCCCAGGGACTGGAGAGGGACACTTTAAAGACCGTTTTCATTCATTTCTGCATTTTTGACAGAAATAAATTTAGCTTTGTATCACACAAATGTCATCCAGTCATTAAAGCTTGAACATTATTTCAAAATTTTTAGTAGCAGTCAGCACAGTATCAAACAATCTCAAACTATAGCAATTTGCATGACATACAAAGTCCAAAGTGTTTGAATCCTCATAGACTGCCTGCAATCTACACCATAGTACATGAATAAAAAGAACCAAAGAAAAATGACAAGCCAGGCACAAATTTTATTTTAAATAAAAGTAATAACAGAAATAATGACAGGGTTTAATCCCATTTATTCTTTCATCAGTCAAATAAGGTTCACAAACCTGGATAAGATTAGAATTCATGAAGCTAAAGATACTAAATTCTTGGCTAATTATACTTGTTCTCAACCTGGTTTTAATATTTTTACCACTTGGAAACATAGATGACAAAAGAGATTGTAGTGTACATTTCTGTATTAAACTTATTGGAGAACAGTTTTTAATTCCTAGGAGATAAACTTTCGCTGACATACTTTTGTATGACTTAAGACATGTTCATGGAGCTTATGTGTGTACAGGTATCTAGTTGCTAACATTCAGAGTACTGTCTCCAACTTCTTTTCTTCTCTAGTGCTTGAAATGTGATGCTGATTGTATAGTTAATTTTTATAGTTTACAATCAATAAAGTCCTCAACTTTTAATATACCTAACACTGATGCAAAACTTACCATCTGCTACCCTGGAGTTTTGCAGATATCAAGGGCCATTTTGGAAAATTCAGATCTAGTTTAAACCTTAATATAGTGGTTCATTGATATAATAATTAGGAGTGGATGAAGTCCAGGGGTTTGGAGAGCTAAGTTGCAAACGGATCCAGAAGTTACTTTGAGCTATATTGCTGTGCATATTGTTTTGAACAATTACAGTGATGATCATGAGTAAAAAATCAAGGTGGTGCAATGGGATGAAGAACAGCTCACAGTCATTCATTTATGATGGTCTATGAAGCACTTGCTGGTGGCTTATGGAGAGCTGCCTAGTCATGTGGTGCAGGCTTTCTTCTTTGCTTTCTGCTGCTGAATTGCATGAACAATTTCCTGCTTGTACTCTTCCATGCTTAGAATCACTGTGGGATCTTAAGTAACTGCTAGTGGGAGGTAAGGTGCTCCACATGACCACAAATGGGAGGAGAAGTGGTCCACACAGCATTTTGTCTCTTAAGATGTTGTCTGTGCTCTTAAGCAGCATAAGAATCCTTGAAGCATAGGAGAAATAAAAGCTGGAATATAAATGCAGAGAGATGTGAGCCAATTTATGTAGGGTACTTTAGTTAAGGAGGAACAGAAAGATGCAGTAATGGAAAATGAAAAGTCACTGGGGCTGAGCTGGCCACACTGAATAGGAAAGTAAAAGGTGAAAGCTGAAGAAAGATGACTTAATGGCTTGAAAAGGGGTAATGGAGAAAGTCCCGCATACATGGAACAGCACAAGTGGAAAGACAAAGGATCGATAACAGAAGTGAGGACTGAGACTATGTTATTTGGTAGCTGCGGGGTGTTAAATTACATTGTCAAAATGAATCACTGAAGTGCACTCAGATTCACTGGAAATTCAGATGTGAAGGTACTTCATTAAGTCTTTCTGCCTCCATGAAGAAATTTGAAAACTAGGATGGTAATTTTGAATTAGGTAAGAGTCTAAATTGGAAACTGAGAACACTGATACAATACTACTCTGCTTCCTGGAGAAAGTGACTGTTCTTGGCTGCAGTGTTTTGGTCCCTTGTAGTTCAGAGCACTCTGAGCTAAACACTGTCTGTAAAAGTATGCATTACAGTAAGATAACCTGAGCTTTAAGACACAGGAATAAACCTGTGTCATGTCACAGACTGAAGTAACCATGGGATGCCAAAGTGTACAGGAGCTAGTGATTATATTAAAACCACAGGAGTTTTGTTATGAAGAGAACATAACTTGTGAGTCTGAGGTTGTGGTGGTTGATTAGATAAGAAAAACAGCAATCTCATATAAAAGTCTGTTGCTCTTTTAGAAATAAAAAACACCTTAAATTTAGGTTTTAGAGTTAGTAGTAGATCTAATAGATCTGTTTCTGAACTCTTGGAAAAGATACATTTTTTAATATTCTGTGAAGAAATTTTAAGTCCTATGAATGCTTCATTTCAAATACAGAATTTTTCCTGTGCAGTGTTTTTCTGGAAAGTGAATACTTGTGTTGAAGAGGTCAGTTATGGTTGCCATGTTGCATTTGATGGTGAGATACCACATAATGTTTCAAACGCTGTGAACCTCCATTCTTTGGATACATTTGTGGATTTCAAAGGCTAGACTGCCCTAAATGAAAGGACTTTCAGGTGAAGCATGGGTTCTTTATCCATTTAAATGAGTTGCAAAAGGGATTTTTCTGAGATCTGTGAAATGGAATAAATGCTGGAGAGACCAGGTGTTTGAACACTCACACTTTGTGCCATGTAACCTTGAGTCCATCACAAAGGAAGCTGACTTGTAATGCTGGTCCATTGCAACTGTGTATCAGGTCACTACTGCTTTTTAGTCCCTCTGAAGTTGAGAGTTCAGTGTAAATTAATGGTTTACATAGGGAAAGCATAAACATTCAGATAGGACCTCGTACTATGTTTTAGCCTTCTTATTAAATTGCATTTCTGCTTTCATTTAGTTGTGATAGCTTTGGAATGCCTTTATGTCCTTCCTCCATTGCCATCTCTGTGTAGTCTTAGCGGCCATGTCTCTGCCATAGAAAATCTCCTAATCTGATTAAGGCATGTTATCCTTTTTCAGGCGCCTTCCTAAAGACACATGCATTTTTGAAGGCCTACGAGCTCCAAATAAAAAATCACTGTATAGGAGTGCAGCAGGAAGTTGACTGAAGAAGTTTTCCCTTCAGTTTCACAGTATAAATTCTCTTTCGGTATTTGTCTTCCAGACTACTAAGTTCTTTGGACACGACAGGTGTCTTGCATGGTTGTTTTTTGATGAACAATGGCAGTGAGAACAAAGGGTTTCTTGCCTTCAGTTGGTTTTTGTTTGGTTGGTTTTTTTGGTTTTTTAAGGCGTAATGTCTTTTAAGGCATAATGACATTTTAAGGCATAATGTCACTGTTTTCCAGCATAAGGACTTCCCCATCTATCTGTGGTATTTAAACTTTGCCTTTCCAGGTGGGACTAAAATTTTGTTCAGACCATCCCTTTTTTTCTCTTGTAACTTCTGCACAATAATTCTGCTGCTGAGGGTAGAGGAATTTTTTATCTTGCTTATAGATTTGATTCTAAATCTCTTGAATATCCTAAACATCCTGTTTCACCAGTTTTTGCAAATGCCTCAGCATAAATATTATCCTGCAAAAGCATCCTTTACATTTGAAATTATTTAAATTCTTGCCAAAAAAAGAGTATATGTTAGCAGCCAATGACAGAAAGATTTGTTTGTAAGAAAAGATTTAAACTTTTAATGATGCCATTAGAAGTGTGTTTTATTTAAGGGCAGTAGTATACCTAGGAATATACGAATAAGCAATATTACATGGGCCCCTCCTGTAGACATTCATAACCTAAACAGATGTTTGGAGTGATCCAGTCATGAAACACTCACAGTGGCCCTAGGATGACTGTCTCTCTGAGCATTGCGATTGACATTTAATGGTAGGACAGAGACAACTTTCCCTAGGTGGCTTAAGGTTTTTGTGCTTCACAGAAGAAATTAGTTGTTTTAAAGAACAAGTGGAATGCAGTGAGAGCAACTGCCCAGGTGTGAAAAAGGATGTGGAAGAAAGTCGGAAGACAAGAGCTGGCTAAATAGACAAGGGAGGAGGAGGGCTATGAGCTTCAGGGAGCAGAATGAAAGGAATATGATGGGGAACAGAAATGTAGCCAGAAGCAGAGTTGTTCAGAGCCTTGAAGTTTAGGATGAAGAGCCTGGGCTTGAATCAGCTTCCTTTACCTTCCACATCAAAGAAGGGAGTGACATGATCCAGGCAATAGGTGAGAAATCCCTTATACTACAAGTTTCATGCTACATTAACAGGAAATGTACTTACAAAGCTGAAGCATTTAAGAGAGAAAAAAAGAGTATGAACAAAATTGTCCATACATAAGGAATATTAATTTGACATTCAAGCTGCAGTTTAGTTAGTAGCCATCTTTTGATTGGCACTGCTTTTATGGCAAAAGCATACCTGCACAGTAATATTTTTCCAAAGTGCACAGTGAAGAAACAGGTCCACATGGCATTGATTTTGTGAGGTGAAAAAGCATGCAACACACAAGCTTTGTGAATTTAACTTGTTTCCTGTGTAGTTTTATGCTCACAATTAGGACAGGTCAACCATGGAAAAACAGAGACAGCCTTCAGTTTTGTTTTAGCATCCACGAGCTCTTG
>JAVJGI010000057.1:35654290-35672422 GCA_035590275.1 Ibycter americanus | reverse complement strand
CTTGGTCACTGGCATTTTTTAATTTGAAAGCCGCTTGAATAATGCGGTTTCAGTTTCAAATAAAGTGTTTCAGTTTGTCTGTGTAGTAGTGTGCCTTGTAGTGGAGCGATCCAAATTAGTTTGCATGCCAAAAGCAGCCTGCTGCAGGTTCACAAAGCTCTATGTGGGCTGCTTTTCTCAAGAGTAAAATAAGGTAACTTATTCTGCTATTAGAAGGCCCACTGCTCCAGAATCATTCAAGATGCTTTCATTGCCTGAGTTCATTTGTATCTTAGCTCTGCTATCACTGCATGGCAACCTGCAGTGTAGAGAACTCCAACAATAATTTTAAAAAATGGTTCAAGATGATAATAAGGAAAGTACAGATTAGAAACACATCATTTGAATTTTGGTGGAATCTATATGTTTCATTGTTTTCATTCAATAGAGAGGATTTGCAGGGGGCATTTGTAAGGTTCTCTCAAGCAGAATTAGAACTGGTAGTGCTGACTGGGTTGGAAGGGAGAGCAGTAGTCTAGAGCCTTATTTTCTTTGCATGTGTGTTGACGTTGCCTAGTGAATATTGTGAGTTGTGTCCGCAGCTCTTGGAAACTGCCATTGTTTCCACTAAAAATACCAAGATGCTTCCAGCATTGAAAGAGATACGATTGTTTCCCCTGATCCAGAAGCTGTCAGATTTTAAAGGCTAGGTTTGTCCAGCCCTCTCTTTTCCCTTTCTATGTGACATTTTTGTAAAAAAAAACCCCCGACAAAGAAGAAAGCAAAAAAATAAACCCCACAACAACTCATGGTCACATATTTAGGTAACTGAAACGTATTTGATTTTGTAAGCCCACTCAGATGAGAGAGTGTCCTCTCCCTGTTGTCCAAGCAGTGACCAAGGGAGAAGTTGTTCATAACGGACCTGAGGCGGGCCATAAAGAGTCCGTACTTAGTAATATATATATGTGTGTGTGTATATATACTTAGAGAGTATACTCCAGACCCAATTTGTGTTCCTTGGTGGCTAAGGAGACCTTGGACATGATGCCGTGGTGGCCACTGGGTTGGTGTTTCTCACTTCTTAGAATACTACACAGCAGAGCAGTGAGCAGGGTGAGAATTGTGTGTCTTTCTTAGCATGTCTATGTGTGCATATATAATGTTTTATTAATGTATAAAACCAAGCATAATCCTGAAGTGCACACAGAATGGCAAGCTTGAAACAGTCATTAAAGTTCACTTCCTGCTTAAATAGTAACCTTGCTGTCTTTTCAGTACATATCTGGTAGAGCAGTAGTTTGTTAATGTTTGAACAGTGTCTTGAAGATGGAAAGGTTTTTTTGTTGCAAAAAAAGTGTTGAATATGTCACTGTTATTAATCTCTTAATGTTATATGTGACTTTATGGACAGCTAGTTAGGCGGGTCTAGCAGCTGAAAGAGTCTATTCCGTTTCTAGGTCCATATACTCCTGATACAGAACTTTTCAGTGTGCTGTATTATTTCTAATGTTTTATTCCCTTTTGCTCTGAATTTTTCAGAATTCAATTTCTCTGATAGCAAAGTCACCCTTTCTCCATCCTAGCTCCTGTATGGTTTAGTACCCTTGCTTGTTCACCCCACCTTTCCCTTGCTACTGTCACAACTGTTTATTGGGCTCTGCTGTAACTTGGTCTGTGGAATGATCTGAGGTGAAATTGCCTTTTTTGATGCTTTTGGAAACCATTTTCTGAGCTAACTCATCCCTGGGGTTATTTTTTGTGATCTTTTGTGATCTTGAAGTATTAGAGCAAAGTTAAACCTGTTTCTGAAGCTGCTGGTATTATGAAGAATAATGATTCATGTAAATTTACACTCTGAAGCCCATACTCTCAATTGTAGTGAGCACGAGATAGCTGAAAGCATAAATGGGATGGGTAAAGCCAGCATCTGATATATAGCTAATTGTTAGAGGAAAATTGAATGAAAGCTAAATCAGCAGAATTATTTCAGTTACACACATGGAATGCAAAAACAAAACACACACAAAAAAGAAAAATACAGCATGCCCTGGTGCACAGTAAGTAAACTGTGTTTCCCTACCCATACCCATATGTGTGGAAGCATTTTCTTCCCTGGTGCCCTGCTATACTTGCTTATGGCAATGAGACTTAATAATATGGTCTTATTGATATGCTGGTAGTGATGGACTACCCTAAGCAGCCCCACCCCGCTGCCCCTCCTTTCTCCCTGTCTGCAGGTTTGGAGCCTGAAACTTATGGCACTGTGGAGCATATCAAGGAGAACAGTTGTCCTTAATGTAAAGGATGGATGCAACTTGTGCAGCACTGCACAGAAAGATATATATGTACATAAAAGATGTCTGTGTGCAGACATATAAATACCTGTATCTTTCTGCTGTCCATCTGTCTATCTGTCTACCTATCTATAGCTTTATAGAGATAGGTTTGGGATTTTTTCTTTTCTGGTTAAAATACACTTCATTGCATTTTGCTGGTGTTTACAACTCCTATGATTAAACTAAACAGAGTTGAAAACAATTTTGCATGCTGGTTGGACTTGGTAAATACCATCATATCTTGATGTAAATAATGAGGCAATACTTCACTCCCAGTTTATATGTAGTCTTTTGTGATGTTTCAAATGTTTGTGGTCCTTCCTTGTGTGTGAGTGGGGTTTTTGCCCTTTTTTTTCCCAGGAATACTGGAATGCAAGTGCAAATTTCCATAAAATTTAAATAAGATGCTTCCTGTAATAATGAATAATTGTGGCTGCTCTCTCGCCTGCATTGTAATTAACCATGATCAAACTTGTTTGGGGGAGATATTGTTCCTGTTATAATTTGACAGGCTACTGCGATTTTGCCAGATTAAACAACCTGCAGCATTTACTTGCAGAGTCACAGGGACAAGATGTTCTCCTGCTGCAGCAGCTTCTTCTTAAAAGCCGCAGAAGAATGAATTGAAAGCTAGCTGTGAAGGGCCATCAGTTGTTCCAGCGAATACAAACCTGTTCAATTTTTGTAGGTTGTAATGATTCTTTCTCTAGGAGTCTTCATAATGTTGTACAATGTGATACTTGTGTATTAGACAGTAAGATCTGACATGGCTTAGAAAGGGCAAAGTGATCCTTACATTTTTTATTTAGCAGATATTTCTGCAGGGTACATAGAAAATGTCTGGAAAAAAGGTGGGGAGGAAACCCCAAACAAAAACAAAACCAAACTGAGAACTACAGAAGAACCACAAAAAAAAGCCCTAAATAAAAAAAAACCACTTTCTCTTTTAGAAACAGCAAGTGACCTTGTGCTCAAACACAGATGCTGGATGGAGTAGAGTGATCTCTGTGGACTTGGTAGCATTGTATCTGGCCAGTTGGTCAGCCTCTGTTTCTCTGTCTCTCTCCTTTTTTTGAGTTAAGAACTGTTCAAAACATTACTGTCTAGTTACTGTGGTGTCTTTCAATTAGATTCTGTTTATTGACTAAACCACAAGGATTCCTGCCCAAAGTACCAGGCAGCCTACACTTGAAAGATTTTGATTTTATAACATCAGCCCTGGGGTTTATTTGAAAAATGTATATACACTGCAGCTTTAACAAGTCAAGTGACTGCCTGATTTTGACCACGGAGTAAAGTATCTCTGAAGATCATTAAATTAAAAAGGGGGAAGGGAATAAATGTAGTAGTCATTGTACCAGCACTGTGCATGTGTGACACATGTTTTTTGTCTTTTCATCTTCCACAAGAGCCAGAAAGTTTCCTGCCGTTCTCTTTCCAGCTATTGACAAATGATTGCCAGATGTGAGATCTTTGCAGTGCTCTTTCCCCTTCACAAACCTGCAGTGATGGGATATTTGATTCTCCCTTGCCCATTTCATCTCCTTTCCACATCTGCCAGAGACACCCAGGCAATACATCCCTACATGAGAGTTTAAAGTTTATTCAGCTTCTCCACTCCCCCCAGTAAAACATTCAGAGACAACAGAATGAAGTCCATGTAACTCTCCATAAATCTCAGTGCATTTCAGAGTAGGTTGTGCATTTTTATTTGTACGCATTTAGGTGAAATTCGGTTTATTTGTTGGTGTATATTTTATATATTAAACTTTTACACACGTATATATGCATGTGTATATGGAAAAGGTAATGTCAATTTGAGACTGCTCAGGACTTCCTGTTGTCACATGATATGAATCTCTCTTCCTTCTGATGCTGAAAACAAAGCATAGCATTTTACAGGATCATCTGCTAAAGTGATTGTAATGAGTAACTAAAAGAACATCAGTGATGAGCTCTGTGCTGTGAAAGTTTTTAAAACACTTTTTAAAAAATAGGTTAAAAAAAACAAGCCTGTGACAGATTGTAGATGATGTGTTACCTTTCGCTTTCCTCCAGTGTTGCTACTGGATTTTTAGGAAAATTCTGAAGAGGCTTTCCTTCAAAGTAACTTTTAATAATCTAAGTGAGGAAATAATTTTTATCTTAACAGAAATAATTCTGGAGTGGCCACACACATAATCAGACTCATGTACAAAGCTTTTCTGGCATTCCTGTCTAGAGTTTGTATTGATGGTGGATATTTTTCCCTTCCAAGTCTGCCTTTAAGTACGTTTAACAAAACAAAACAAACAAAAAAAAAGAGAGTGAGGGAGACAGACAGAATTTCCAGTTCCTGACCTTCCTATCGGGTGGGCTAACACAGGTGGCCTTTCTGTTTTAATACTACGCTTTTGGCAAACTGAGCAGCCCTTCGGTCCCTGACACAGATCAGCATTTTTTTAAATTAAAAAAAAAAAAAAAAAGTCGATAGAATGTCTGCCATATGTGCTCAAAATAGTGGATGGAATTTCAGGAACAGAGATGCTTGATTTTAAATCTTAAAAATGGAAGACATTTGCCATGTTCTTATGCCAGGGCTGTAGCTGCGCAGTTGTTACCCTTTCCATCCATGCCTTTTAAGAGATGGAGCCATATCCTCATCTTCAGAATGTCCAGACTCACAACTTCTTTTTTTTTCCTATGTAAGGTGTCTAGGTTCCTCTTGTAGAGAAAAATATCTGAATTTTGTGAGAGGAATGCTGTAAGCGAAAATCTGCATCTTCTCACAGAGCAAAATAAAACCCCAAAACTAAGCTGAATGTGAGTGAAACTTTTCTAAGATTCAGGGGTTTTTGCATTCTTCTTTTGAAAATGATGGGATAGTGAGATAACATTGTAGGTAAGAGTTTATTGCTCATGTGGTTACCATTTTAATTTCTCCTTGATTCTCCGTGCGACCCCCACCCCACCCCCCCCCTTTAAAGAAAGGACAGGTTGTTTTTGAAAGAAACACAGAAAACACCTTGAAGGTCAAGTCAAACAGTTGTCTGTCTTTTTCATAAAACAATCAGGCTTTAAACTCCAGTAGAAGGAGATTGGATACTTCAAGCTCAGAACACTTCACTTTATTTGTCCTTACTAATGCACTGGTTTCTTAAGTCTTCCTTCTTCTCTCACCATGGTTACTCAGGGAGATAGAGAGGTGCTAAGCAATGGAGGTGTCATCCAGTCTGTGCACTGAGGGAACGTCCTTCAGAGGACGACTTGTCACTAGCCATCAAAGAAGAGAGTGGCTTTGTGGTCTCTGAACATCTGGCAGCGCTGCACAGGAAGCTGAGGGGGTGTCATTAATTGTGATGAAATAATTTAAACCATCAGGAATAAATGAGGCTGTTAAGCTAAGTTCAGATTCCATTTGCTGTGCACATGTGTCTAGCAGCCTGTGCGCAGTTAAAAAAAAGAAATGAGTTATATTAGCTTGTGAGTAGAAGTGAAACAGATACTGTAAATGAAGTGAGTCACAGTGTGATGACATCATGTAGAACAACATTCAGAGAGTGAGTTTTGTAAAATCAGCTTGCAGGAAAGTGGTATGTTACTTTGATAAAGTTTTGCTTAAGATCACACCTGATGATGATGGATAAAGCAAAGGATGATTTGGTGCAGGATTTGCGAAGCTTACGGTGCAGTTTCAGAACAGCCTATCTTGTAAACAGAGCTTTTGCCTACAAATGTTAGTGCAGTTTATGTATTATTTTATACCTACTGGTCTGCTAACTTTGAAACTGGACTAACACAGAGATATTCCCAAATAAACGGTTGGGCCCCCTGTTCAGAGAGATCCTTTTGAAATTCTTCTAGTTTTGTTTTGTTGAAGGGACAAAGGGCATTTATTGATGTGAGATTTTCATATCCGTGCATCAGCTGTTTTATAAAATGAAGAAGTTACACTGCACAGGATTTTAGGGGAATAGGGAAATTGATAATCTTGAACTGGTTAGTAGAAGGTGTGTTGGGTAAAACATCTATATTTGCTCTTTTCTTGGACATTGCTCAAATAAGAATTATCTGCCTTCACAAACTTGCGAAGAAAATGGCTGCACAGTCACATTTTTTCTAACAGGTGTTAGGTGTAGACTCACTTGTTTCTAACCTTAACAGGCAGACACAATCTGACTTTTGTTGACTGGTGACCTAGTAAGCAGAAATGGTGGAAAGTGGTGGTTGTGGGCATCTCCAAAGTAAAGAAACTTACAGATTTAGCCCAGCGGCTTCTTTTGGCAGCTGGACTAATACTGCAAACCTCTAGCTGCAGGTAGGACAACACAGCCAGAGGTCACAGCCTGTGTTTTGGCTATTGACAGCATGTGTACTGCTGTTCCCAGAGGGCAGGTAGACTGCTTGCAATGGTGCAGCTGGAAGGCTGCTTTAAATTCTGTCAGTTACCAGCAAAATATTGTTGGACTTTCTTCCTGTGACCAGAAGAGAGCATCAGTAAATGTTTGTGCATTTCTTTGGCCTTCCTGAGAAAATGTTATGGTCAGCTTCTAAAATTGTGGTAACTTTTGTTCCATTGTCTAATTGCCTGTTTCTGGACTTCCAGTTTTCTTTGCTGAATTTCTATTTGGAATTGAGGGTGCTTTGGTATCTAAAGTCAGAGTACTTCAATTCCCAGTGGATGCTTTTAGGTATTAATAGAGGTAGGGCTGGCATCCCTAATTTTTCCACTTCCCTTGAAGGAGTTGGTGCCCCAAAATAGTCATCAGAAAATAGTCCTTTTTTTTAAATCAATCATTCTTTTGGACTTTAAAACTATTTTCATCACTAAAACGAGATGTATTTTGTGTAAGTCACTTCTTTTATCTTGTCTTAGGGTGCCCAAACAGGATGCAATGGTACAGCAGGTGGTGCAAAATTATGTTTGGTCATATGAAAGACAGTGTAAGGATCACCAGTCTTTGTAATGTATAAACCTTTCAAGGCTTTCCCTTCTCATTGCATCCCCTGTAGGTGAAGTAACTGTTTAATATAGTATTGAAGTATTAAGGAAAAAATTGTAGTAACAGACATATGTGTATACATAACTTTGACCCAAAACATTTTTAAATTTGTAACTTTAAGTTTTGTACCAGTGCTTCCTTCTGCCTGAAACCAAGAAACCAATGCTGTGGTTATCAGTAAGCTCAGGTTTGTAAGAGAGCATTCTTCTGAGCGCTGGGAAGCTGTTGAGAAAGCAGATGGGAGCAGGAGTCAGAAATTGAATGCCTGAGCCCTGTAAGGAGACTGGCTGAACACAGCCCGAGTCCTGAAGCTGCTAAGTGCTTTTTATCTCAGTTGGGATTGCAGGTAAGATGGGAATTGGTGCATGTCAGGTTAAGGGGTCTTAATATGCCTGTATGGGCTGAACTGCAGGCCAGTGAATTTGGAAACTCTGGGTTTGAACAGTCAAAATTTAACCAGTATTTCTAAATGAAAAACATATCAAGTATTTTCTCCCTAGAGTTCTTTAGTGGCTGTAGCGTAGGTCATGCCTCACCTTGAATGTATTTGAAATATTTTTCCAGTATCTATATGGCACATAGCTTGGCTGCTATGTAGCTGCAGAAAACAAAATGAAGTCTTCTGTTTTCAGTTGTTTCTGCTGTATCTGAGATACTGCAGCTCCCCCCTCCCCATCCTTCCAAAAGGAGGACCTTTTCTCTTTTAAGGCTACTGCAAGCCCTGCAGTTTTAATGCTCTGGCCTTCTAGACTGTCACTTTCCTTCTGCCTAATCCCTATCCTGCATCAACTACATTTGTTTATATCCTTCCGGAAGCTGTGAAGGAACAATTCTTCAGTAATGTCACGCAAATGAATAAATAAAAGCTTTGTGTCCCCTAGACTAGTTTCTTTGGGCTAATATACACCGAGAGATATTTCTGAGGAATACTTTCTCTGTGTGTTTGTATTAGATTAGTTAAATAATTGGGTTAAATGATGACAGGGTGAAGGAGGAGTGGGAAACAAAAAAGTTAAGAACTACAGAGTGAACAGATAGGGCTGCAGACATTGTTAAAACTTAACAGCCTAAGTGTAAAAGTAAACCCTGAGAGTGGGAGGTGAGGGTGGCTGTACTAGATGAATATAAATGTTAGTCTGCTGGCTACAATGAAATGCAAACTTTAATATTTATAAAATATGATTTTAAGGACCCTGTTTTCTCTCATAGGAATAAACAAGCCGTCCCATCCTTCTGAAATCGTGTATTAGGCTGAAAAATATTCAGAGATGTAAATTGAGCCCATTTTGTGCATTGAAGATAAATGCACATTGAAGTCAGTTTACTTTGTTTTGTAAAGCTGTTCTGTGAGGTTCATGATGTAATAGCAGAAATATTGTGATTATGGAACAAGATTTCTGGCTATAATTTTGTCATCTGTTAGGGTCCTTTTGTCTGTCAATTCTGATAACAGAACTCTGAAGGAAGTCACTGAGACTTCTGTGTAAAAGAGCTACATGCTCAGCTCCCAGTTACAGTTTAATTTTTTTTTCTTTCCTAGGATGGGAATTTTGTTCTTTTAACCCATTGTCCCCTGCCTCATTAAGTACAAATACCCTCCAGACATTGCTTTCTCAAGGCACAGCAAAGTTCATTATAAATGCAGCTCACTATTTGTGGGCAGTGCTGCGCTGTGCTGTTTTGGTAAAAAAATATTTCACTTGCATGTTAAGTTTATTAGATATTCCTTATGTAAACTAAAGGGGTGTTCTTTGATGTTCAGACAAACCATGTTTTTAGCAACTTATCACAAAACCAGTCATTAAGTTATGTGAGAAACTTCCCTCAAATGCTGCTTTAGTTGGTGACAGTGTTGTTTTATTCCTGGAAAAACAATAAAGTAGAAATTGAAATACATACATTTGAGCAATTGACAGGTCCACAGAACTACTCTACCTCTGGCACCAACACTTACACTAACTGAATTACAGGCCTGGAGTACTGGGAGGATTGAGGCCTAACTTTGGACCGGAGAGCTGATGAAGTAACATGTGCTCTGGGTGTCCAAATACACGAAGCACCTGCAGCTTCCACTG
The DNA here is from genome assembly GCA_035590275.1 of Ibycter americanus. Lineage (NCBI taxonomy): Eukaryota > Metazoa > Chordata > Aves > Falconiformes > Falconidae > Ibycter > Ibycter americanus. The sequence goes on along the minus strand of JAVJGI010000057.1, from coordinate 35,663,047 downwards.
ATTTCAGTGACATTTTGGAAACAAAGCAGTTATAAAAAGCAGGCCAAAAGGGTTTAGTTCCCATTAAATAAATAAAAAAGAAAATTGTTCTGAGTGCCATTTCCGTGGCAGCTAGCAGATAAAAAGCAGCATAACTTTTTTTCCAGATCATAGTATGCACCGTTTGTGTGCCTGGTTACATCCTGCCAATGTTTTGCTGCCAAGTGTATGTATTTTCTTTTGGGGCACTGGTTTGAAACAGGCTTACTTCTATGGCATCAACAGGTAGCACAAACCCCATGTGATTCACTTACAAATATTACTTCTATGAATTGAGAAGTTAGTGTCTGATGTGGCAGGCACTCCTAGACTTATCTTTGAATAGTGCTTGATTTATTCCAGTTTAGAATGAAGTGATGCAGTAGGAACTCCATATATGGCAAGGTGAAGTGGTACTTCTAGATTTATTCTGTGCTAAGAAAAAATGGCCAGCCTAATGCTTATTAAAAAAAAATAATAAATCAACATAACCCAAAACCTAGAAAATTGAAGCATTTCCTTTTGAAGAGGCTGTTGCATCTGCCTCTAGATTTTCTTAAATGAAGCAACTTTTCAGTCATGATGTCTCTCTCAGTATCATCCTTATTAAAAGTATGTCTCATTTCTGTGGTTTATGAATCAATAGTTGCTGCAGTTTTTTGAACAAATTATCCATGAATTATTTGTTTGGTGTTTTCTTAATGAGAAAAAATGTATAGTAAGACCACATTGCATTAGGGGTACAAATTCATTGTAGCATTATATCTGGATTTTTGTTGAAAGGCCTTAAGCATGGTAATGATAGCAAAGATAAATTTTTCTTAGTCACAGTTGAGCCATGCAGGCAAATCTGAGTTAGATTTGATCTGTCTTCTAGAAGTTAGTCAGGCCAACTGTTATTCTGCCGTTACCAAAATAGGAATGTATCGATTGGAGCTGAGGTTTATAGTGGAAAACTGGAATTGCATGGCCAGGAAAGAAGTGGGGCTGGCAGAGTCTTTTGCATACACTGAGGCGGCTCCTTTTTAGCTAGATCTGTGATAAAAATTACACAAATAATTGGCTAGATATCACTGCTACATCTGGGAGAAAATAATCTTGATTATAATAATTTTCTTTAAAAAGGAGTGACAAAAGAAGGGGAAAAAAATTATTGCTTCTGTTTTCTATCCTTTGCCCACATCAGCCACTTACTTTGCCTTGACTCTACACTTTTCCCCCAGGTTTTCAGTTTTTAATGTGTTTTCAAAGGTAAATAGATATAGATCCTTAATTTGTATGGTGCTTGAATTCTGTTACTGAGGTATTCTTTCTCACACATGTAGGTCCACTTTGTTGCCTAGAAGGGAGGTTTGAGGGAGCAAGTGAGCCAGGATGGGTGTGAACCAAAAATGAATGTCTAAAGAGATGGCTGCTCTTCTTCCACACTGTGACAACAGCCACGCTCTGTCTCTCTGTCCTTATGGGACTTGTAGATTGCCATCAGGAAAGGACAAAGACTCATTTAAGTTGAAATTATCTGAGGACAAGGTTTTCTTTTCGTAGAACCATAGGATATGTGAAGTTGGAAGCAGTCCATAAGGATCATCAAGTCCAACTCTCTTTTTGCAAGTAGTGATAGCAACTGGTGCTGGAGACTGGTAAATATCCCAAGATGTGCTACTGGGCCATGCTTTTGGGATCATATGGTAGCTAGCTGAAAGGGTTCTACGTGTGATTTTGCATTTCAGAGGTAGGTGATAGCTGCTAAATTTTGCAAATGCTGACTTTGAAGATTCAATTATGTAAACACTTCATGAATTGCAATGGAGGTGAGGCAACACAATGGTTTTTTGCGGTTTATTTTTTGTTGCTTGTTCTATTGATTGCATAGTTGAATACATTTTATTTGTGTATTTATTTGCATGAATTACCAGGTAAGAGACATTGGATAAGTAGATGAAACAAGATCAAAGATTAAGGCAGGGGGCCTTAGGGTGAAGCAAAGTTCTTTAATGCTGTATTCACTTGCAGAGCTGTAGAAACCACCCAGTACTCTTCCTGCTCTTTTCTACTCTGTAGAAGGACTAACGAGGAGGAAGTCAGAATCTCCAAAACCGGAAACAAATGACAGTGCTAGATGCTGTCACCAGCTTGACTAAGTGGGGGCACTAGCATGGAAGTAAGACTTAACTACCTTTTAGAGAAGTTATTTTTCTTCATTGTTATGACTGTATTCATTATTTATATTGCAGTGGTGCATAGAAGCTCCGGCTATGGGCCAGCAGTCTGGTCACTGTACAAACACAGAACAAATCTTATTTTTACAGTGAAGTGATCCCAGAGTGGGGTGTTGCAGGTACTGTAAATCTTCATGCCAACTGTTTGTGATGATGTATCAGGAACTGTATGTCACTGATCCAGAAACAAGCAGAGGACTTCAAAAGAAGGGGTGGAGAAAAAGAGAATCATGTTAGCTAAAATTTCATATCCTTAATTCAATTTTCATTTTGCTTTGCACATTACTTTGAAATTTCTGGTGACGTGTGCAAGGCAGCCAATAAGGTAGATGTTGAGGAAGGAAAATGAAGAGGAGGTAATGCAGGTCAGTTGTATGAAACTGAATTACGTTACCTTTTTTGAAGGTTTCCTAGGTGGTCAATAGTAGTATGAAGGGTTTGTGTTTGTTTTATTCACACTGAAGGCTATTAAGCATCCAGGAGAGCTATGAGAGCTATTTTTGATCAGATAACAGTCCACCAGTGGAACCAAATAGTGCTAACAAGGCACAAGAAGATGGGATGAGGGCCTCATGATGCAACTCTGTAGGCAAAATCAGAGAAGCTTCTACAGGCAAAATGGAATCTGTGGTGCACTTATGGGTAATAAGACACTTCCTAACTTTAAGTGTGCTGTGGGGAAATGAGACAGAAGTTTATGTTTACTTTGAAAATACTTGACTTTTGGGGTTGAAAAAGTGAACTGTATGGCTTAATGTGTGCTTTGTATCTTGTTCTCTGCCATCCTTTATCTAGTAATCTTGACAATCTATTCAATCAACCCAGTCAATATATGAAGTGTTGTATACCTCATAACTACATTATGACCTAAAAATGTGAAATATGGTTTATGAATAGCTGATAGTCTGCAAGTCTCTTAAAATCTTAACATGTTGGTACCATGACTAATTTTAATCCCCTCAGCACAGCCTGAGATATTTTCCTTTGTATGAAAATTGTGGGAGAGGCTGGAGAGAAATTACAATACCATAAACCACTAGGTCAAGTTTTTCAGATCCAGATTTGATCCATTGTCATCTATTTTTCATTCATATGCTTGTGAAACTTCAACTCATTCTGGCAGAGACCTGCTCTGAGTTACAATCAATTTAAAATCTGAGAATCTATCAAAACCATATTTCTAGCTGTAGCAAAATGTATATTTACATTACAGTCTGTCCAACATGAGTAATGTCAACAATATTACAGTGTACATTTTATTCTAACTAGCAACAGTAGCTCTGTCCAAGTTCCAATCAGAGGTACTCTGTAAACACAAGAAGTTTTATGTCCTGCAGTGGTAAGCCAGTCATGTTCTGGTTTAAATATGTGTATATATATATATATGTATATATGTATCTGTATGTGTATCTGTGTATATAACTATCACAATAGTTCTTGCAGATGCAGTTGGATTATATTTGTAGCCAATGACTTATTGTCAGATTCTTTTGCATTTTAGTTACAAACATAGAAAGTGCAGGTTTTGTAGTCTTTCCCTTTTTGAAAATAAATGTGATATGTCAAAGACCCTAATCAGCAACTGGAAGAACTTGAATCCTCTTTTTATAGGCCTCTGTAGTCTGTTCCACAGCAGGGCACAGACTTGGCTCAGGGCAGGGTGCAGAAAGCCAGCTATAATGATTAGAACATAACCCAACTTTCCAGCAACAATAGCAAAATTTAATAGGATATGATAATTTTGCTCATTGGTTTCTTTGAATAAAAACTCATAATTTGCCTAAAATTACATGGGATGGCAAGTCCATTATTTGTCCTTTTGCTTTTAGCTGCTAGAAGCTTCCTCACACCCAAGCATCCCTAGTGCTTGCTTGCTAAAGGTTATTTTTCTTAAAGGAGCAATAATACACTTTTCACCTCTTAACTGATAATCGTTGCCACGTTAGACAAATGTAAGCAAAGCTATGTAGCCCAGAAAAAATAATTTTCTGAAGATTTGTTGCTTGAAATAGGTCCTTCTACTTTTTTTTTAATGTCAATTTTGTTCTCATCTGGTTGTGACAATTTTCCAAAGCTCAGGTTCTCATTTTGTCATGATAAAGTCTCTTACAGGTTGTTTCCATATGTACTCCAAAGACTGGGTACATGATCTGACTGAATTATTGTCTCTGTGAGCCTGTGCAACTTGGTTTGTACCTATGACTTACACTGTAACTTCTCGATCTAAAGTCCTTTAGAATTTTGTAATTTAACAACACAAAACATCTGTAGAAATTTAACAAGTTGAAGATTATAAAAATGCCTTATGTCTGGTTTAGCAAATACTGGTACCTACAATGCGCAGTTTTGAGAAGCTTTTGATTTTAAAATAAGCAGGACTGGGAGTCATTGCTGAAAACAGTTTTGAGGAATCTGCTTGGGTTAGATGATTGGGCTTGTTCAGGAAGAAAGGTGGCCAATGATACTAGGAAGAGATTTACATTCATTATCTACTTTGCTAACATATCCTTGTACAGATTATCAGTATAGCACACAGAAACTCACAGTATCTTAATAATATCTGTGTATAATTCTTTTCTTACATTTTGATATCTGTTAAATATTACCCCTTACTTCTTAGTATATTTGCCTCACAGGTAATAGGACATGTGTCCCTATGACATGGCATAGACCCATAGACACACACATTAAGAGAAGGAGGCATGTGTGTGTGTGTGTGTATGTGTGAATAGAGAGAAAGAGGGAATTTCAGCAACCAGCATGAGAAAGATCAAGGGATGCCAAAATTACTGGGAGGAAAGAAAGCAAAGAATTGAAGATGAGAAGAAAATTAGAATAATGTATAGATATAAAAGTCCAAGAGCAAAAAGCACATCTCATGATGTGAGTGTCCAAGAACACTATAGTGAGATAATGTATTTCTTAAAATGAAGTCAAATAAAATCCAATAAAAGAAAAATAAATATGTAAAAGAAATGTGAATATCCTAATTCTAAAAAGTGGAATAATACATCCCTGAAGTAGATAATAAAGTGAAGTGAAATCCATAGCAGTTAAGAGGCTACACAGTGATCTATAGTAATTAGGTTTTCAACATACTAAAAATACACACATATAGTTGCATTTCTGTGAAGCATTACTAAGTCAAGTCAGGAGACTAAGGTCCTTAGTATAGACAAACATTTATAATATGGATGCACTTACACTTGAGATCTGTACAGTTACCTAGGTGTATAAAGTTAAATATATTACTAAAACTTCACAGTATTGAGGCCTAGATATGTAAAAACAAGGTAAAACAAGAAAAATGCCATAGTAGCTTTGCCAAAAACATGATGTCAGATTATGCGGTATCAAAATGGTATATTGCATAGAAGAATAGGAAAGCTCTGAAATGGTGATGGATGTCATAAGAGAACACTAGTGCTATTAAAGAGTTGTGAACTGTAATTTACTGTGCAATTATAACATGATTAACTTAAACATATAGCTCCATCCTCTTATAGATCAATTCTCTTAAAATAGTTTTAAAGTCGTATAGAGGAGTGACCACCATACATTAATGCCAGTAATGTATGAAAGTGTAAATTTGGAGGAAAGCGTTAAGAGGGAAAGTATTTTCTTAGGCTATCAGAAAGGTGGAAGAAGAACTGAAACAGATTGGGAGGCAGTTGAGTTAAGCGGAACTCACAATTAATTGACTTGAGCAGAATAACCTCCTAATCCTATCCTTCATTATGGAACCAGTATGCCTTTAATGGAACATGTTAAACTTCACAATTTTGTTTTGTTAGGTATCAGATATAAAATGTGACAAAAAGGATGGATCCAGACATTTTCTGGATGTCACAGGTAACATAAATTTATCTGTGATTTTATGTTGTGGATTACTATCTACCAGAGATCACTGGTGCTAGTTATTAGAAGAATAACATGCTGTGGAACAACATGCATGAAAAAAGGTTATGGATTAAAGCCTACTTGGTCTTACAGCATATGAGTTACCATTGTTGTATATGTCTCCATTCGCTTGTGCATATGTTTGCTGAAAATCATACCAGTTTAGTCTGCTGCTGTATGAAATGTGAGTTGAATTTGCAGCATTCCTCGTATGTGGCATGTTTTGAAAAGCCAGTCTAAAGCCTCTTTGAATTCAGAGACATTGTACAAAGTGTTGTAGTTTTATTGCACATTTTGTGGTGCACGTTTCTGCTGCAAGTCACTATCACCTCACATTCCATTTAAGTTGAATTTTGATTGTGGAGCATTGGTAGTGGGTGACTTCAAGTGTGAGAGAATTGGTGATGTCAATCTGTAAATTGTCTTGATTCCTAGGAAGACCATGGAATGGTCTGGACAAACCATGGGAAACCCTTTTTTTTTTGCCACAGGGTTTGCTTTCTGAAAAACAAAAGCTATGCATCGATAGTTAAGGAGACAGGAGAGACAGGTAATTAAAAGTTATGTAGACATGGTGCTTAGGGACACGGCTTAGTGGTGGACTTGGCAGGGTTAGGTTTACGGTTGTAGTCTATGATCGTAAAGGTCTTTTCCAACCTAAATGATTGTATGATTCTATGACTGTATTGGATCTTATTTGGCAACCAGTGAGTTCCATCTACTTCAATGAAAAATGCGATGTGGGCTATTTTGGTATATTCTTTGTGAAGTATCATACTTTTGACTTCCAGAGGACTTTATGATAACTAGAGGAAAAGAACGTGAGAATTCTTCTTGTGGATTATTTTTGTTTGTTTATTTGGAGGACAACCATATGGCAAATGAGGTTGTTTCCCAGTAGACAACTGCAATTGTGTACAGATTCACAAAGCTTGAGGAAAGAATTGGATCTGTTGTTGAAAGGGTCATAGTGTGTAGCCAGTTAGCCAGAATTTTGAAGAGTAAGCGAATCATTAGGAGTTTGACATTCAGAGCTCTAATTGTGGTTTTGAGTATTAAGTTAAAGGATCAAAAAGTGATATTCTCTTTGGACCATCTGGAGTTATTCAGACCAGCAGTAAATGTTCAGCAGATTTAGGACTGTTGTTAAGTTTCTAACATTGTTTTCTGTGGAGTGGTTTATTGGGGTTTTTTTCCTCTGTTTATTCAGGGGTGGTCTTAAGGTCAGTAATAGTAGGTGCTTCAAGAAAATATCGGTGTTTTGGGAGAGTGACATCATTTCTGTTGTGTGTGGGCAAGCAACTGTGATAGTCCTTTGCTTTCCTCAGTGGGAGAAATCAGCAAGTACGGTATGGGCAGAAGGTCAGTTGTTCCCAGTCAGAAAGTGCTGACCCTTTGCAAGCTCATCAGCATGACTTTCATTTGTAATGACTGTGCTTAAATAAGTCTTTGTTCATTAAAATATGCAAGCAAAGCTGCTCCTTCTTTCTGTGGATAGTGAGATGCTGATTTAATGAGGACCAGCAAAAGGATGTATGTGGAAGTTTGCCACCATTCAAAATGGTGGGAAAGTGCCAAGGTGAGCAATGCATAGAGCAGATGTGGTGATCTCACTTCTACAAGACCAGTATGAATTGGAAGTATTCGCCTCCAGAGTTTGCCTAACCCTTGATTCTCTTTCCTTCCCCCTTGTCTTGTGCTCCTCCCCGTTCAGATCTCATCCCCCAGCACTAAATCCAGTGTACAGGCTTTGATCTTGTGGCCCAACCAGTCTGAAAAGCAGTGTGCACACAGACACATTTTAATCATTCATATGATGATTGGTGGCTCCCTGTTGTTAAACCGCAAGTATTGATCCACTGCTGTTGAAGTACACGGCTGAGGGAACTTGGCCTGTCAGTTGCTTACTGAAAAGGAAGGAAGCATAGAGCTCCTCTAACCCATGTCTTCTCATCAGGGTGATTCAAAACCTCCATGGTGGTGAATCACTTACCCTGCATTACAAGGTGTTTGATTTGACCAAATTGGCTAGGTTAACATGAATGGTTGTGTTTAAAATACTCGGGATGGATGATGGGACTCCATCATACTCGGGATGGGAGCTGTTTTGTTAGTGCTCATTTTGCTTTTGGATCAGATTTACAGTTCTGCTAGACCACGTGGCACAAAAATTGAGATAAGGAACTCGAGGAATAAATACTGGCACTGACTGTAGTGACAGTGACTCACAAAGTAGGACACAGGGTCATTCTGTTATCCAGGACCAGATACTGGTATAAAATAAGTCATCTCCCCAAAGTCTGTGTTTTAGCTTGGAAAGACAATGAACGAGAGAAATCTAAGATGGAAAATTTGTTAAAAATGGAAACTGAAGGACTGAAACAAAACTGCAATTCTAATAAGATTTTATTAGTGCCTGGGAGCCCATGTCTTTGCTACAACTCACTGAACATTTTATTTTTGTTATAATTACAGTATCTTGCCTGCACTTTGTCCCTCTGATCCTTTGTTAAAGCCCAGATCACTATGTGCAGACTGTGCTTGTAGGTGTGATTTATTGAGTGACAAGTAGCTGTAGGGTAGAACACACGCCTCTGTACCTGAGTAAAGTATTAGACAT
>JAVJGI010000057.1:35638639-35651433 GCA_035590275.1 Ibycter americanus | reverse complement strand
CACAAGGTGGGTAAGGTAGGCAATACAATACGAGCAGTGTATACCACAAATATTACCACATGCAAATAAAAAGGAGTAGGTACTATATTTAATTTGTCTGGGACAGTGGTGAAGCAAATATAAAAATGATAGTTCATTGGATGTTGCTATGTCTTCTGAAGTCCACGTTATACTTAAGAACAAGGTATTTTGTTCTCTTTGTGTATGTCACAGTCACATGAGGTACTTATGGAATTACATTGCTTTTCAAAGTGTCAACTGAGTTATGCCTTGCCTTGTTAGTATCATGTTTGATTTCTTGGACAGGGTCTATAAATCACTATCTAATATCAGGTCTTTTGAAAATGCACCCAAGGTTTATTGCCAGTAACAGACTAGTAGCCTTATGTGGACTTTCCATGAATAAAACAGATTGATGAGCCATTTTATAGCATTGCAAGCTCTATTATAAATACATCACCCTTTTCAGTAATTTAACGTGAAGAGCAGTCTAATGAGCTACCAGCTATAATCTGCCAGAGAACAGAGGACACTGCTAAGCTCATAGACCAAGTGATACAACTTTGATTAAAGGCTAGAAACTTAAAAGTTTCTAACAGCTTTACCTTGCTTTGTGAGTTTTTTGGCTTCTTTTTGAATACTGTATTAAACAGGATAGCAAAGCAGTACTATCACAAGTTTGTGTATGACGTTATAAAATCTGGTGAGTTTGGGGAAAGGAGATAGGATATAGGGAAAAGTTTCACATTGTTATATAATTACAAAATACGTTGAATTTTTTGTTAAATTTGCCAAAGTAAGTCTTTGAAACTGCTGCAGAAATGTAGGGAGTCAAGCAAGTCATATGTGATAAAATCATAAAAGTTGAGGAAGTCCTAGAGATGTTCTGAAATAGGGCTGCTATCTGAAAACTTTTACTTTTATGGCTTAAGAATAGCTTAGTGACTAGCAGACAGTTAAAAACTCAAATCTAGATTTTAAAATAATATTTTTTTACTGTGAAAGCAGACAGGCAGGCAAGCAATTCAGCAGTCCAGATTTTGTTCCTGCAGGTCAAGGGTAAAAAGCCTCGGTTACACAGACTACAAGGCAAAGCTCTGAAAACACTTTAATTAGTTTTTACCAAATTTATAACAATGGAGTATTTTGCATGAAAATCCTAAACATTTCAACAGCTGCCACTAATCTATAGGGGCCTTCTTTTTCCAGGACTTATACACTATGCATCCATATTACTCACATAATTTAAAGCAGACACCCCATTAATATCCTATGTACCCCATTAAAAATGGATGAAAAGTAAACTCCCTTTTTTACAATCAATCCATACATATCAGTTCTGTTTTGGATTTAAGAGAACCTTCCAGTTTTAATGCCATTATACATTTTATATTCCAGTCTAGTTTACAGTACCTCAAGTACTGTAATGTTCACAATGTAGCCTGAAGGGAAAGGATAGTTTTCTGATCTAAATAAACAGGACAAATTCTGAAGCCCTTTACAAACCCTGCATTGAAGATCCCAAGTAAAATGGTGGAATCTTTAACTGAGCAAGGAGACTGATACCTCGAAACTAGGCTTAAGTCTCTGAGTATCAGCTCACCTTAAGACTGCCATTTTAAGTCATGGCAGGAGTTTATTTCGCCAGAAGATCTCTCAAAATAACCAAGATGGTGTCTGTTCTCTGTAAATATAAAGGTCCTGAATCTGTATTCATCACAATCTTGTGCCTGTTGACAGTAATTATATTGGCCTGAACTACTCAACTTGCAAAATCCCATAAAGCCCAAAAAAATCCAGTATTACATTCTGGATACATCAGAGTCCTCTAAAAATTTACCATAATCATCTGTGGGCATTAGAGGAAATTATACAGTATCAACAAGATGTATGAGCATTTCAGTGTTATGAATATTACAGCGTGTGGAAAGCCTCATGACTCCTTAGGATGAAGAGCACTATATGAATGAACAATATAATTTTAACCTTTTGGACACTGCACATTTATAGTTTATTCATATTTCTTTAGTATTTATTTGGCTGAAATCATAGGAATTTTTGTTGTGAAGTATGTATCTAGGCTGTGTAAATAGGGGAACTTACCCAGACTCATCTGAAAGAGGCATCTCTTTGTGGGTAAACAGTTGCAAAACTTCAGAAGCTTAAGAACCTGCATGCCATCACATTTCCTTATGACTTAATATTTGTCCTGCAATGCTTTGTTGCAGATACCTATGTTCTGGGAAGCCATTCCTAGAGTGCTGTCACTTAAAATTCAGTTTGTTGCTTCTGAAGTTTCATGCCAGAAAATAGTCCTCAGAATATTCAGAGAAAGTGAACACAAAGAAGACTCGAACGCATAGAAAGTTCAGAAACATTTTCAGTAAATGTTCATAAAAAGCTGTTCATATATACACATCCATTTTTGTTTAAAAGAATTTTGAAAGATGTAATATTGAGGGACATGATCCTCGCTAAGAATTACTGTGGCCCTTGGGCAGTTCACAAATAACAGTATTTACACTGTTCGAGGGAAGCATTCATTTTAACTCTTCTGGTCCGCAGTTCTAGAGAAGTGTTACTAATTATGCTGTGAAGAGGTATTACAACCCAGTTGTTTTCAGTGAATGTTTACCTCATGACATCTGATCGTAATCGGTACATTACTAGGAAAACACATAATTTCAGTGTTACTTTTAGTGGTAGAAAAGAGCAGACAAAACCCCTTTAAAACCCAAGTTAAATATATATTTGACTGGATGAGGAAGACCAATTTCAGGTGAACATGTCTGCAGAGCACTTAGTAGGGTGTGTTTTTATTTCTGAGCAGTGGAGAATGAGGAGAAAGACACAGGTCTGTATCCAAAGAAGACTTGTAACAGTTTTTATCTGGAGGTGGCTGCTTTCAGGCATGTGGATAGAGGAACTGCAGAGCAATATTCCTGAAGGCAAAACTGAACTTTCTATTCTTCTGTGGATTAAACACTTTTCGCTGCCCATGACACCCCTTTGTGTTTTTGCAGTGCCTTGGAGATGCTTTTTAGCTGTTACTGGTTGTCTGGAATGGCCGCCTTATCTCAGACTTCCAATGTCCATTTTTTCCTTCCATTTTGTTCTTTTAATTGCTCTTCTCCTTACTTCCCACTCACTTCTATTCTATCCTTGCTTGTTTCTTATACCACATCCACACTACTATTCTTTGTTACCCTGTTGGCCATGGTTGCATGGCAAAAAAGACAACATATTTGGTGTCCCAAAAAAGAACAAAAAATTAAAACAAGCCCAGTCCAAGCAAGCTCAGCACAAGAAAGCAAACAGGATTCAGCACAACAGTGGTGCCAGTGTTCCTGAACTTATAACTTATAACCATTTCTTTTCTGCTTCACTGACAGTTTCTCTCTGCTGAGCTGGGACCAGGGGCTGTGCTTCCTATGTGCTTGTGCAGTATCTTTCAGCATGGGGCTGTGGTTCCCTTTGGGGTGGTTCTGTGGGGTTTTACTGACATGTCTGCTACTACTCAAAGAATAACGGTGGTGCAATTTTCCTTCTCCCTTTGCCCTCCTGCCCAGCAGTACTGAGCACTGAAGTGGAGAAGGAGGTTATGGTTGTGCAGTGGTGATTTCTGGAGTGGGATAGCATCTGGCTGAGTTGTAATTTATTTCAGTCATTTATTTCCACTACTGAGAGTCAGAGGGGCATCTTGATTTTGTTTCAGAAGAGGTAAGACATACGTAAGGGATGGCTTAGAAATGGGAGGAAATGTTAAGCAAACATTTTAGTCATGCTGATTGCCTAATTTCAAAGTGTTTATTCTGATTACTTTTTTCTCAGTTCAATAAATGTTTTTACAAGAGGTCTTTAGGACCTTAAAGAAATTCACTCCCTTTTCTTGCCTCTTTAAAGCACCTGAGGAGATAGTAGGAAACTTTACCTAAAACATAATATTTTCTTACCATTGTCATCACTAGTAACTTTTAACAGAATTTGTTTGGGAACAGCTTGCTCTCTTCTTGTTCTTGGTATTTAAGTGCCTAAGTAATGATAACTAATCTCTTCAGTTTTCAGATTCACATGTTTCTGTGCATGGGTCTAATGCCTTTGTCTGTGTGCCCACTTGCTTTTACCAGAACTTTTTTCAATAGAAACAACCAGAGGATCAGAGGAGAAAAGTTAAAACTGCCATACTAAAAGTGTAATACAAGCTAGAAGTAATCAATGCACTTCTGCTAACAACCTGTGAAAACAGTGCTGTAAGTGGAGGGTCAGTGTTTGTTTTGGCTTATGAAACATTAAGATAAATCTTAACTTCGATGAGCAGGTTTAAGCCAAATGATAAACGTTGCTAAGCAACATGTTACTTTTAGTGTTTGCATATGGTGGGAGAATACTTGGCAGATATAGTCAAGTTCCCCTTTTTCTTCCCATTTTTTTGAACCTTTCTAAGGAGTATTACTCTGCTAAAAAAGGAAGCGGGATGTTGCTGTGGACTTGAACACATTTGGCTGTGCAGGTATATATTTTGTGTGTGTTAGACAAAGGTTTAGATTGTACCTGCTGTATTTACAGTGTGGATGGATTTTCTAGTTCCTTCACTTTCTGAGATGTAAGGCTTAGTCTCCAATGGAGTATCTCCAGATAGTTTTCTGTAAGCACTTCCATCCTGATCTGCTGGTCCTGGGCCATCTGAATATTATAGAATCATTTAGGTTGGAAAAGACCTTTAAGATCATCAAGTCCAACTGTAAACCCAGCACTGCCAAGTCCATCACTAAATCATGTCACTAAGCACCACATCTACACATTTTTTTAAATACCTCCAGGCATGGTGATTCCACCACCTCCCTGGGCAGCCTGTTCTGATGCTTGACCACCCTTTCAGTGAAGAAACTGTTCCTGATATCCAATCTGAACCTCCCCTGGCGCAACTTGAGGCTGTTCCCTCTTGTCCTGTCAGTTGTTATCTGAGAGAAGAGACCAACCCCCACCTGTCTATGGCCTCTTTTCAGGTAAAAGTAGAGACCAGTAAGGTCCCACCTGAGTCTTCTCTTTTCATGACTAAACAACCCCAGTTCCCTCAGCTGCTCTTCATAAGACTTGCTCTTTAGACCCTTCACCAGCTTCGCTGCCCTTCTCTGGACATGCTCCAGCACTTCAATGTCCCTCCTGAAGTGAGGGGCCCAAAACTGAACACAGTATTCAAGGTGCGGCCTCACCAGTGCCCAGTACAGGGGGACGATCACTTCCATAGTCCTGCTGGCCATGCTGTTTCTGATGCAAGCCAGGATGCTGTTGGCCTTCTTGGCCACCTGGGCACACAGCTGGCTCATGCCCAGCCGGCTGTCAGCCAGCACCCCCAGGCCCTTTCCCACCAGGCAGCTTTCCAGCCGCTCTGCCCCAGCCTGTAGCGCTGTGTGGGGCTGGTGTGACCCAAGGGCAGGACCCGATGCTGAGCCTTGTTGAACCTCATAGAAATGGCCTCAGCCCATCGGTCCAGCCTGTCCAGATCCCTCTGCAGAGCCTGCCTGCCCTCCGGCAGATCAACACTCACCCCAGCTTGGTGTCAGCTGCAAACTTAGTGAGGGTGCATTTGATCCCCTCGTCCAGATCATCGATATGGTAAACAGAACCGGCCCCAATATGGAGCCCTGGGGAACACCACTTGTGACTGGTTGCCAGCTGGATGCAACTCTTTGGGCTTGGCTGTCCAGCCAGCTTTCAACCCAGAGTAAGGTACACGTGTCCAAGCCATCAGCAGCCAGTTAAACCCAGAAAAAAAGGTTGAGAATAGCCTAGAAAAGGAAGTTGTAGGAGGAGGCATGTAGGGGTTCACTGCTGTTTACAGCTGAGGTGCCAGTGGCTTCTGTGGAGCCACTCCACAGATGCACTGAATTCCCTAAATGACCTGCAGTGCTTGAAGGAGGAGTTGCTGAAGGAAATTGTCATCTGTGTACGGTGAGGGATGGGAGAGGATGCCTGTCTTCCTACTGCCCAACCAGAGACTTATTGACAGAGGGAATGATTGCAGTCATGGTTATTGAAGTGTTCAAAAGTTAATTTGTAAGCATCTGTCTTGAGTCAGTGTTTGTTCAGGGAAGAAAAAAAAATGAATTACAGAATAACAGTGTGGTTTTGGATAAGAAGCTGTATTTTTTAAATATCCATTGTGATTTGCAGGATATTTTCTCTAAAAGGGGATGCTGACAACAGAGCAATTAATGATGATAACATACCAAACAAAAGTAAAATATTTAGTAGTATATGTTTAAATGTTTTGCAGTTTTCCTTGTTTGAAAATATTTTTTTAATATGCTAAGAATTAATGAGGGTGTTCAAAAATATTTAAAATTGCTTTTCAGATTGGCACAATCCACAGCAATAGTACCACCGGATTATTTTGCGTTGTGAAAAGGTCTCCCAAAGAGGTGTTTTTGAATAAAACAAAGGTATCATTATCATGTGGGTAACTATTCAGTTATTGTAACTAGTCCTGTTTATTATACATAATTCTCATCATGAGGGCAAATAATCCATCAGCAAGCGAGCTGATTTCTGATTAACTTGTTGAAAGGCAGATGTAGTGCATAACTATGCCCATTGTATTTCTGCCTAGGATTTCCTGAACATAAAAATGTCTTCACATTCTCTGCAGCACATGCTTAGTGAGTTTCATGCTTCCAAGAAATTCCAGGCCTACAGCATGTGCTCTGAGGAGATAGTCTCTGCAAAGTAAGGAAGGACAGTGTGTTTGGGACACATTGGGCTTAGAGCACGTGAACAGACCACATGTACAGTTGACACTTCCTCAAAAGTGAGACAGCATATGAGTTGCCCAGTAGTTTTTCCAAGCTTGCCAGAGAGATAAATTGTCTTAAAAGCCATCTATGAAGTGCATATACAATGGAATTGATCCTGCATAGAGGTGCTGGGCATGGTGGTGATTTATAGATAACCACCCAGCCCAACAGAGACACAAAGTCACCAGACTTTGGATTCTTCACAGACAAAATGGGATCCCAGATGTTATCGTGCTAATCGTACCTTGTAACTCCTGAGTTGTGCAGCGACTTCTGTGAATAAATCTCCTAATGATGGGAATAATGACGTATAATATGGGGAAGAACCAAAACAAGCTCAGAAGATGGTCACCATCTGCCAGTGGAGTTTGTGTAGATGTTGGTAGGGATGCAGCTGCTGTAGCTTTACTCAAGTAAAAAATAGCTGAGGGAATGTAAATCAGGAGAGTAATATGGAGAATTTCAGAAAAATGCCTCCACACTAGATAAGCATATGGGAAGTTTAGGTAGTCACCTTGTGAGGTTCCACATGTCTTCCAGAGAAGTATAGGTAACAATTGATTCTTCTCAGTACTTTCTAATGCTTCTGTGTCTTTGAGGATTAGTCTGTTCACTGCTAAACAGAATAATTTTAGGAGGCACTGTAAAGGGAACAGTCTCACATGTCTGTAAATGATTTACCTGCTGTCCTTTCATGTGCTGGTACAGATTTGTGGAACTGAGGGATGCTGGGTGTGAAAACTATCCCACCCCATTTTAATTGTAAGTATGACATCAGTGTGTAACTGCTTTCCCCTGCTGTTATATTGGACCTTACACACTGTAATACAAGAAAACACTTCACCACAGCAGTTGTGAATGTAAGCTTACAAAACTGGAGAAAGGAGACTGAAAATATTCCTATGGAAGCAAAAGTTGCCTGTGACAACCTCTTCTTCATATAGGTTAAGTGCATGTTTAGATTTTCACATCTTTTTTACAACTAATCTCAGGTTCTGCAAAAACATTGCAATTCAGAAAACAACTGTATGTTTACCCCCCTTTTCCAGCCAAATGTTAATGAGTATGTGGAAATAAGAACATAATAATTACTAAGTTTTCTACTTGTAAGAATTGTATTATGGTAGATTGACTAGGTACCAGGGTTAGAATGGACTTAAATCTGCAGGTTTGAAATTTCGTTAAAATACAGTTTTCTAATGTTACCAAATGTCATGCTGACTAGAAGGTGAGATCATCATTGTAGCTGCATGCTCTTTGAAATGTTCAGTAAATGCTTATGGGCTCTCTAACTTGTCTTCTATATTAGTTTTATGGCAGTCACACAGATAACTACCTACCTATTGTTGCCTCTTCACAATTTTGAAATATTGACCACACAAGACATTTTGAACAGATGTCTGCATACTCTGGTTTTGAAGATCATTACACATTCACTTACAGGTGAATGTATTCTATCTTGAGTGCTAGTCTTTTTTCTGTGGTAACCACCTGATGTCACACAGTTCAGCAAAATAGGCTTATATTTAAGTTTTTTACATCCTTACATATTCTAGACTCTCCTGGGTTTTCCCTTGATACTGTATGTAAGTGTAAAATGACTTGAGAGCGTATGTCAAATTGAGATTTTGGTTTTAACTGTGCTTTCTCCATTCATGAAGATGCTAATCTGAAAAGAACCAATAATCAACAGCATAGTTTTGGACATCTCTTTGGTTTCCGTCACCTTGAAATCATTATTGAACTCTGTGTGTTTGACATCTGTGTGCAGAAGTCAACAAGCCAAGCAGCAAGATTTTGTTCTGGTTTTGACATTAGTAATTAGTAGCAGAACACTGAAATTAGAAGCTAGAAAAGTATGAACGTACTTAAATTTTGTGCCAGTAGTAACAGACTCTGACAATAACAGTTAGAGGTCTGCCAGTTTTTTCGTGTTAAATAGATCTGACCAAAACTGTGCCTAATTATCTTTGAAAATAACATGCAATTGTATTCAGAATTTTGTAATGGCTAAATAAGGAAAAAGATGACAGTTTATTGATATTAGATATGTATCCCATTTGAATGGAAGCCTGCAAAGTTCTATAAGAATTTGGATTGCTATCTGAAAAATCAGTAATCCCTATCAGTGATTTGTTTTTATGAAACAGGATCTGTCGTGACATTTTAATCTGGAACGCTAAACATTTTTTGAGACAGTTGCCCAGACTGTCCACATAAACCCTCCACATTTAAATAGCTTTTTATCTACTTGTTCCTCAATATCAGGAATATCAGCACATTACGAATAGCTGGTTTCAAAGCATCAGGAAAACAGGATTCAAGCATTCGTGAAATTTTGGAACTAGAAATTCTTAGAAATCTCATGAAATGGGCAGTTTAATTTAATCAACCAAAGAATTCAGAGCAGTTTAGATAGAGATTGCCACTTGTAGATGTTTATTTAAGTGTGAAGATAGTTTGCTGCTTGTTATACTAGGAGATTAGAATCACTGCAGTGTTGTTTATATGCCTTTTCATCACCTTTGTATAAAAGAAAGCTTATTCTAGTGAGAGGATCTATAAGAATAAGTAGTATCAAATTCTGTTTCTTGATGTTCCCTCTCAGTGAATTCTGATTTTTCTAAATTTATGGAACTTGAACTTTCTTAAGGGGGCTTTTGTTAATTACTTCCAGCTTCCATTTGGTATGCCTTGCTTTTTCTGACTGTAAGTTGGGAATGAGTGTTCCTCTTTGAAACCAAACTTCGAGTGACACATGCCATCTGATTTGTTGATACAATAGTTTTTTCTTGTTCATGAAGTTTCTCATTTACTGAAACACTTCTTGTGTTTAAAATGAGCATAATGCCTTAGAAAAAATAATTTCATTGTCTTCAAACTGTCAGCAGTTTTCTTGCCATTTCTCCCCACATTTTTCACAATAAACACTGTTGTTAGTATTTACCAGCTCCCTTCTTAATGGCACTTGAAACAAGAGGCTGATAATACAGATTGCTTTGAGTTACCATTTTGTTGTTTGGGGACAGGTGTAGGTCTTTGATAGATAAAAGTAATGTCAGAAGGCAGGCTTTGTGTAATATCCAGATTCCACACCCTCCAGGTATTCTCTGGTAGTTCATTAGGTTTGCGAAACAGCTCTGTCTTCAGGCAGTGGCCAAACAACTCTGATTTTCATGACCTGCAGGGAACATACGAAGGCATTCTGTGCATCCTGTGGCAGGTCACTGCTGGACACTGAGTTAACTAGATTTGTACTTTTTTGATAAGTCATTTGATCTGGAGAGGGCTGCTGTCTGAATTATGATGAATCATACTGTATTAAGGCACTAACTCTACTGTCTGGGCAACTGAAAGTCAGCTTTGCTTTCTTAAGATACGCTATCACCGTATCTGCACCTAGGAGAGATGTTCATGTGTTCTTTGCCATTTCTACTTTAAAATCTTCTCCCCTTTGCTAAAGTGTCTGTGTTCAGGCACTGTGAAGTGAGCACTACAATTCAAAGAATTTTATTTAAGTGTTCATGTAATGGTCAGTAATTCAGTAATTAATCCTTGCTGGTCTGAAAAGTAGGTATGTAAATATCCCTGTTTCTGGAGGCTCTGAAAGTGAGGCAGCTGGGAGTTCTTGACTTACCAGAAATCTTAGAGAGTCCACAAATTTGGAATTGAAACAGGAATTCCTGGCTCTCCCTCATGTTCTCAGGCAAGTAGATTGCATCTCACTGAGAAGTGTGCGAAAGCTGATAACATTATAGTCCAACTGATAACTCTCTGGGGAGATGGAAAGCTCTCTCTTGAAGTTCACCAGATGTTTGGAAGTTTATGTTGCATGTGAGCTATGAAGAATTGTATCCTTAATATAAGCTTTCTGAATTGTATAGAATTATGTCATAGAGATATAGGTATTTATAGACAGTAAGACTTAGTTTAACACTCCTTGGCAATGTTGCCATTTTCTGTTAAATTCATTCTAATATTCCAAGAAGAGCATCTCATCTAGGTCCTTAAGCATTACATCGTAATAGCATTTCTTATGTTTTCTTTTTTTTCTTTGAAAGCTCATGGTTTTCATTACATTTCTCTGACTAGTTCGCTTGGGTAAAATTTTAAAGCTTTTTCTTATATCTTAAAGATTTAAATAAAGAACAGAAATGGGGTAGGCCTGCTCTTGTTGTAATAGCTTTTGTTTTTCTGGAAGTGTTTTTGTTAGAACCTGCTTTTTCTCCCTGCTAACTGATATATTAAACACTTTATAAATTTGAGGGTTAAATCTTGCCACAGCAAAAGAACAAAATTGCCATGAACTTCAAAAGGATCGGAATTCCAGCCTAAAATTTTACAGCCCTGACAGAAAAATTATCTCT
Organism: Ibycter americanus; assembly: GCA_035590275.1. Taxonomy (NCBI): domain Eukaryota; kingdom Metazoa; phylum Chordata; class Aves; order Falconiformes; family Falconidae; genus Ibycter; species Ibycter americanus. The sequence continues at coordinate 35,640,272 of JAVJGI010000057.1, read as the reverse complement.
TTGCCAAAGCTTAGTAGGGAAATCTAAGTATACAGGTAAATAATGTGATATATACGTAAGTATATATGAAATCTTCAAGAAGGCATTTATTCCTATCATTAGCATATAGTCCTCCATGATTTCTGCTTAGCCTACACTTACATCATGTCTAATAAATTGTAGAAGATGCTGCCATTATCAAACAAAAATAGTGAAATATTACAAAAGTACACAAAGTTATGATAAAATTTAGAACTACTTTGTGTTTTTATTTCTTTGTGACCTGGTGGTTAATTAATTTTATATGAAGTGGCTAAAGTAAAAAGACATCATAAAGTAAATAATTGAAAGTTATTAATAACTTAGACAAATAATGATGTTCATGCATCAAATTGTAATTATCAGCCTATGTTTGAAGAAAATTATAGATGAGGATAATCTAGTGCACTATACTTTAAAGAGGCTGGTCATCTTGTTACCAGTATAACATGGGATAAAATGCATCCCTTTTTAACTGCAGTGCAATATTCAAATTACTTGTTTCGTGAGCTAAATATGTTCTTAAATCATAGGAACAGCGCAGCCAGAGAGAGGTGAGAAAGAGCCTGCCTGTGAGAGAGCAATGCAGTGTTCATTATTAAACACTGGTTGCTGCTAAAATATGGTTTCCGTGTGGAGCAGACTACATGTAATTTATGTAAACCACATTGGTAATAGTTTTTATCAAGTAGTGCTAAACACAAGCTAAATCCAGCATAACTGTTTGTGTAGACTGCATGTAAGTAAATTGTGGTTATTATTAGGGCTAGTCAGATTTTTCAGGAAAAGATTTCCATTGCTGTCCCCATTATTCTCACATCTGCAGCAATGCCAGCTTTGGCTAAGATGATTTTGGAGTTCAGACACGAAAGAAACTAATTTGTAATAAATCACTGATGGCACTCATCTAAGGACTTGTAGCGATAGTGACATATAAAATGTATCTGTTAAACATACTTTTCTCTGCACAGGTGCTTAAATGTTTTACTCTTCCTTTTAAAAAGGGGGGATGAGGTTTTGGATAGGAAGAAAAGACATGGTAAAAACTATTTACACAGAATTACGACTAGACACTTAATGGTGGTGATGGTAACAGAAAACTGAAAGGGCTTTTCAGAGGGTAAGGTATGCTTTTCTAACATGCTAAAAGGCAAGAAACTAGGAGACTGCAGAGGACATTTCTACATAATTTTGATTTGGGTGACACTTTCTCACAAAACATAAGATCCCAACTTGAATTAAATACTGTTAAGAACTAAGCACAGAGTGGAAATAAAGATTCCTTCTGAGATGATGTAGACTTTAGTATTGGCCCACACAATGTTTTGTATACTCATTATTTACTTGGAAAGAAGTGCATAGGGTTAGTTTGCTAAGAAAGACTGATCTGAAGATGAAGTCTGTTTAAAAGACAACGTAAACCCTGGTTAGATAACAGTGTTTCACGGATAGATCTGCAGGCTCCCAACATCTGATCCTGCCTGTGCCATCTCTTTGTGGACAAAACTTTCAACACCCTTGTTTATTTTTCTTATTGTAGGCAGTAATGCTTAATAAGGTAGGTCAAGAATTGTGTTATTGGTATAATTTTAAAAATAAAATAAAAAAACCCACA
>JAVJGI010000057.1:35604890-35622368 GCA_035590275.1 Ibycter americanus | reverse complement strand
CTTATTCAGAAAGAGAGTGGCCTGAAGTACTTTGCTGGTTCCTTTCACGTGTAGAGTTGCATTCTCCTATCCCTCAGCATTGTTCATTCACTTGACTAAAAGACACTGTTGATGGATCCAGATCACTTCCTTCCCTCCCCCACCCTCAGTATGCATACCTCGGCTCTCTTAGTTGAGTGAGAGCTTGACAGACAGAGATCCCCTTTCAGCTTAAGCATGTTATGTTGCTCAAATCATCCATGCGTTTTTAAAAGTAGCACTTATTTAAGGGGTATAGAATTGTGTATTTATATAAGAATGTGAGCTTAAACCGGTGTTTTATCTGAGGGAGAAACAGAGCATCCCCTGGGTTAGGTACTTAGGTGACTTGTGTAAGGGTGACCTTGATCTTAAACTTTTGTGTGTGTGAGGTAATGGAAAATTATTAGTGACAGAAGTTACTCAGCGCAGTGTTATACCAGGACGTGAATGTTTGTAGTATCAGGGCTTCAGTTTGTAAAACATTAAATAAATGTACTGTGCTATATAAATATTTTTCAGTAGTTGTTATTCCCAATTGACTCATGCTGCTCTTCAGGTGTCCTGTAAACAGCTCTGAATGGAGCGATGGTCGGTAAGCAATGAGCGTAGAGGTTAAGATGCTTCTCCTACCTGCTGTCTCTCCCGACCGCTTTTCCCAGAGCCACTGCCGCTAGAGCTGGGAGGCAGAGGGAAATTAAAACTCATTGCTCAGTGATTGCTGTTCATGTCCTGGCCAGAACTGGGGCACATTTCTCCTTCCTCAGTTCTTTACTGGGACAGTAAATGCTGAGAAAGTGATGGCGTCAAAACGTGGGGTGGTGGCAGTACTGTAAGTAGCACAGACTTTTTCCCACTCATTGTAAGACAGAGCTCTGTAACCCGGTATTTCCCTTTACAGAATGGAAAAGCGTGTTATGTGAGTACATGTACAGCTCAAGCAGAGCTATACCATCAGGAGATCTAGAGGAAAACTTTTGGAGAATAGAGGACCAGCTGAAAATTTTTTTCAAGGAGCTTTCTTTTCCTGGCAGTGGGCAGCATGTAAAAAATGGGCTGAGTGGAAAGAGCGGTTTCTAGTATGAGCTTTTGGTTGGAAATGATAACCAGGATTTATAAGTGTAGTGAAGTAGTTGATATCTAGCAGACACTCAAGTGTCCCAACTATTATTGAAATTAATCATATACCCTGTAATTGTTTTAACTCAGGCCTCTGCACGGTAGTGGTTTTTTTCCACCCTGTTTCACAGCTCAAAGGGAAACACATTACAGTCTGTCATAACTTTGAATAATTTGATCTGTAATTCAGAGATGCAACCAAAAAATAATACAGCTAGATTTTGCGCCATGATGAACTGTGGTCCATGCAGTAACTTTCAGTGATTCAGGTGTAATAGTTCTTTAGTTGTCCCTCCCTTATTTTATTATGCAAATATATTTATACATTGAAGGTGGGGAACATTTTTGTTTCACCTCTTGTTGCTAGAATAAATTAAACACCAATAGATAATCTCAAAAATACTTTTATATTTGGAAAAAGAATAGCAGTGCCATTTATGTGGGCACTGCATCATGGAACGCCTACTTAATTTCAGGAAACAGTCTAATGCATATGAACACTTTAGAAATTAGTTGCCCATTTCATTAATTGTTTATTTGCAAATGAAAAGAGCTAGTCAAGCAAAGATACTGTTTGGTTTCTGGAAATTGCTCCACCAAACTATCTCCAGATGTTGGGGGACGTAGGGAAGGAAGAAACTTCATCCACATTTTAATATGTGAAACTTTTGTAGCATGCTCACAATTCATGATCTGTGTTTGGATGTAATTTTTGGTTTGTCTCTTGTGTGCTAGGTCTTCTCTTGTCACAGTTTTTGTCCAACAAAAGAAAGTTTGTAGCAAAGAGTCTACAGCAGTATCTCCTGCTGAAGTGTGAAATATCCAGCTGAAGAAAAGAAATTGGTTGTTGCATCTTCAGTTTAAATAATATAAAGTTTGCATTTGTCTCCTTTTGGAAATAGTTGGAAAACTATTTACATATTGGAAATTGTTACATCGTAGGATAAGTGATAAATGTTTTACAAGAAAGGACAGATATTAAAACTATGAAAAGTAATGAATTTCAGTAAAATTCTTAGTAGTAAATGTGTTTCTGGAGTGCTAGCTTGCTTTAGGATGCTCTCGTTCCAGCTAGTTATACAAATGACTGCATTCTTAGAAACAGTAGATTTCTTTCCGAATCTGCATAGGATGTCAAACAAGCCTGTGCTTTGTTTTCAATACTTTATCTCTTTTCTTCATTCCTTTTCTAAAGTTGAATTTTTCTGGACTGGGTGCTTAGATTTTTGTCATTATTTGTTTACTCTTTTAGCTGAGCAATATCTCACTCGTTATACCCTTTACTGTTCCCAAAAGAAAGAATAAAGCCCCTATCCATTTTTGCTAAGAAATATTAGGGAAACTAATTTCTGGGTGATAACTGGCCAAAAACAACACTGGATTTGTGTTCAGGGTTGAATTGTACATGTCTGTTAAAAAAGGCAACTGTGTCACAGTTCACTTTACAGTTATTTTCCAGATTATTCAAAATACTTGAACATTAGAAGATTCTGTCTAGTCCCACAGGAAAAACTGTCCAATATGCCTTTCCCTTCATCTAAGGGTCATAGAGGAAACCCTGGCTAGACGTTTTGGTGACTAATTTAAAATATCTGGCAAGACAATTGATAGCACCCTTCCTTTGTGTTGTGACAAATACATTTCGACTGCAGTTTATTAACATAATCCAACACAACCACAGACATATTGTATGTATTATGGCATAGAATTAGAAACATTTTTTGCACATCACAGTCTTTACTCTCTCTCTTTTTAGACAAGGATCTGGATAATTGCCTCAACAAATGAACTGCTGTGTTCAGTCTGTTTCTATAATTCCATAAATTGTTTTTCATGCTAAAACTAAGCAAGCTTTTACTGAGTAAGTATAAAGAACCACAGTGTAATTACAGGAGCAGTATTATTAAAAAGTGTGACAGAAGTGGCAGTTTAACTGACAGCTACTTTTTCTTTGCTTTATTACAACAAATCAAGTGTCTCATGAAGTGCCAGTTAGTGAGCAATAGTGTCTTCTGCCTCTCTGTCTCTCTCACTGTCACGTACACATGCATGCTTGCACGCACATACCTTAGAGCTGAGACTTTCCATAGAAGATTACCACATAAGCTGGATTGTCAATCACCAGCTGAGGTTCCTACTGCTCCAGGAAATTTTATTTAAAATTAAAAATAAGGAGGGTTGTCTCACAATTAGATAAGTTGAATATTTAGCTTTTGTGTATCTCCCTTTGTCTGAATATATTGGTTCCCTTTATTGATAAAGGGAATTAGAATTATTCCCATTACATGGATGGAGAAAGTGAGAAACAAGAAGTGATTAACTTTCCCAAGACTCAGAACCCAATGAATGACCAGGCTAAGAATGAAACCTAAATTTGCTGTCTTAATCATTGAACCACACTGCCTGTAATCGATATTGGCCTTGATCCAGAGCCCACTGAAATCAATGAAAAGAAAGTTTTTGACCAGGTCCTGTATGTAATGTAAAGTCTTTGCTTTGGTTTTTTATTTTCCTCCTAACAATGTGGTTATTAAAGTGCAGCTTTTCCATACAGTACTTTTGTAGAGAGTAATTGAAATCAATGAGTGACACTGATACCATCTGAATGAGGGTAAGGGCTAACTTCCCAGTTCTAAGGCTCCTGTCCTATTCACGTGTTTTCAGTTGGACACGTTATTATATAAGAAATATTCACACATTGCAAATCTGTTCATTTTCTTTAATTTTTTTTTTAAATATATGGACTGCTTTTCTTTATGTTTCCCAGGACTCTGTATTCAAACCCTTTCTATTACTAATCTTAGAATCAGCAGAACTGCAAAGGGGTATTCTCCAAATATTCCACAAATATCAGATTTGAATCATTTTTAACACTAAACAGGCGATCATTACTTTTAAGTTATATGCTCAATCACTATCTAGTCAGTCAGGTGTAAATATTAAACTCCGGGCTACTATGAACAACAGTAAGCGAAAGGCTAGCATATATCGTGTGTCATTGGGTTTGTAAAGTGTGTGCAGGCTGGAGCTGTGTGGGTTGTGAGGTTTAACCTTACTAAAGAAGGAGGCAAACATCTAAAGGGTTTTGTGAAAAAATTTAGCTATAAACATGATTTTAAAATTCTTTTTACTGATCTTCTCAATTTTTGGACATAGTTTAAATTGTGAAGACTATGGCAAATGTCATGATTTCATTATTTTTAACATCCTTTTTTACTGTCTGTGGTGTAACACGTCCATAGGGTTTTATTAGATTAATAAAATTGCTGCAGAAAAAGGGTGGGATTGTCATGAAATATGAAAGGGCATTCCATTTATGTTTTGTAGTTGTTAAAAGCACCTGAGAACTAGGAAAAATGAGAACAAATGCAGTACTTAATGATCTGAACCATAGTGATTTTATTTAGTTAATCACTTCACAAAAACTGACTGTATGAAAATTTGACTTGATTCGTGTCCTGATCAGCTGCAATCTCTAAACATCTATTTGTCTAAAAGCTCAGGATCTGCATACAGATCTGTGAAAAACCTAAACTGTATGTGATATTGATTGGCTCAGTAGTGTTGGTGAGTACTGGCTGCAATGCCAAGGAAAGAGCTCAATCAGATGTTGCTACCAAGGAGCCTCCTGGTGAAATATTTCTTAAACAAACCTTTTGGAAAATAATATTTAAAACCTATACAAATGTCTTCCATAAAAGTCTGTAAATCTTTCTGTTTCTAGTGTGCTATTTTGAATCTAATTTTAGCATGTCTGATCCTTCAGTTATATTTACCTTTTTTGCACAGTACTGAGAAATACACTTGAATGCTCTCAGATCTTGTTGATGTCTGGCAAAGAACCTGTACAATGTCATGTACTCAGGTAATTTATTTTACCATTCCTAGATGAAGTTTGGGGGATTCTTAGTTCTTAGATGTCCAGTAATTCTTAGTTCCAGGCTTGGCATGAATAGAGAGATTTTCTGTTTTCTGGAGTTCTCATAAGATGGAAAATACAAATTTGAAATGTCTGTATCAGGCAGACAGTTGAGTAAACAGCACTATTAGTAAAACCAAATCTCCTGTAGCTTTATTCCTAGTACTGAAAATTACTACAGAATTCTTAATCTTCCCTCAGGCTTCCCCTCCAGCCCTTCTTCTGTAGCACTCTCAAAATGCAGAGCTACCTTTGCTTGGCTTAGTAAGAGGTGTGGTGTGACTAGGCGGGAGCTGCTGATTGGCCAGCTGGCTGCTACCTCGTCACTATTAAGTAAGCGTAATGGAATGCCCTGGCTGTAAGTACCTGGCAGGCCAAAACAAAAGGTTTTTGGGACTGCATGCAGCTTCTGGGTCATGCTTTTTGCAACTGTATTATAAGAATTAAGTGTCTTTGTGAAGTCTACCTTTCTAGGAAAGATAGTGGAAGTAGATGAATGGATTCAGAAGTCGTTGAAGGGTAAAAAGATAGACACATAGACTCTGGAATTGTATAACTATATTTCCTTTGGAAACATAATCAGATAGGTTGGCAAAATTTATTTTTTTAAATCATATTGATTAGTCTGTCAAGTTATTTAATCTAGTAGGACATACACTCTCCACTTTTCATCATACCCTGCGCACAAATGGAAGTGAGTGTATGACGTTGTCTGACTTCTTCCATCTGGACATTATTGTGACTTCTGACTTAATCTGGTGGGTTATGGAGTACATTTGTCCCATCTGCTCCCCATGCTGACAGGTTTAATGCATGTGGAGTTTTAAGGCGTATTGCTTATGCTGGTTCTTTGCTTGTTGAGAACTTACAGTTCTGTGAGAAGTGATACCTCAGAGAGTTGCTCTCATATTGCTCCATTTTTTTACATCCATACTTTGTGTTCTTGCAAAAATCAGGAGACTTTTAGTAGTTAAAGAGAGTACTATTTGATGAAGTTAAGATGAAGAATGAAAGCAACACACTTCTGGCCTATATAAAACTTTTTATTAAATTATAGGTATATTTTTTCCCTTGCATGTTAAATATCTTTTTTGAAAGTTGTCCATCAGTTATAAGGCTAAATTCTGAGTAGTTAAACTCTTCTGGTTCAGACCTGCACAGGTGAACCTCAAGAATGTTGCAGGTGCTTTACAGATTAGTTTGAATTAAGTAGAGCTCCAGATGTTTTACTATAACCACTAACCATTGGTAACACGCGTACATTGAGGACACTGGTAAAAGTTGTTTGAAAGGGATGTGTGTATTGGGGGTATTTACTCTAGAAGTCATTAAACTGAATTTGTACTTCCTCTTTTGGTGATGAATGTCTGTCTGCATTTCAGCAAGATGGATGTACATGGTATGCAGTGACATGTTTTCACATGTGAGCTTTGCAGGGCTGTAGCAAATCCATCAGTTTGCTATTATGCCCACTAGTCTCAAAAATGTAATACTTCATCCTTCACGTACCAAATTTTAAATCCTTCTAAATTTGAAAAGCCAATAGTTCTATCCATTTCCTCTAACATATTTTCAGTTTTTATTGTTTGCATCTTTGTCCCTAGTTCTTTTGTTTCTTTCTCTTGCTCTCTTCCTCTGCCCCCCTCTTCTGCCTTTGTCCCCTCCCTTCCCTGTCTTCCTTCTCTACATCTGACCCAGTGCTTTCCTTCATCCTTTCCTTCCTTCGCTACTACCTGTCAGGTGTTTTGCTTCTCTCACATATTTTTACTCCCTTGAAGTTTTACAAGGGACTGGGATAGCTTTGCAACTTCTCCTTGTACTGACTAAACACTTGAAAAGTCATCACTTTCTCATAAGAAGTGATTTCCCAAAGCATGTCAAGTATTTAAGATTTAGGAAAAAGGAACAACCTGGCATAGACCCAAAGTCTTATGTGACCTCAAAAACTGCTTGACCAAAACCCCCAGAAAGCATCAGAAAAATCACAGAAGTGGCAATTTTATTTGGGGAGAATTATGTAGAAAGTCTGTTCTCATCTGCTGGGATTCCCTTCAACAGTATTGAATTTGGATGCTGACACTAACAGATCATTTACAGAGCTACTGGAGTTATATGTTTCTTTAAGTACCATTGAGTAGTGTTACTATCTAATAACTATTAGATACTGCCCTACTTGGTAATTAGGTGAGTGAGATGCCCTCTGAGTTATCATTTTTGCCAGTCTCCTAGGAGGCATCTGCTTTTCATCTTTGTAGTCCATATTGAATGGGGCCACTGTTTCATAAAAGGGAAGACATTTTAAAATAAAGTGAAAAATATTACCATATATGCTTACAACTGAAAGGTGTATTTTAAACTGCTATACCAACAAGCTTGAATGATAATTTTGAAAAGCAATAGATCCATATAAATGTATGGATACCTGCCAATAATGGCCTCCAAAGGTTTCAAAGAATACAGATGAGACCTGCTTTCTGCTATTTAATCAAAAATAGTTCTGAACTTGCTTTTTTACCCCACCTCTGTCATGCATACCCTCCAACATGGCAATGTTTCTCCAGTTCCTCAGCCCTAGTCCTCAGCTGCCCATCTTTCCAAGTCCAGCAGTTGTTGCTAGTGCCTGCCACCACACCTGATTTTTAATTTTTTTTTAGATAGCCCAAATCCCAGCACAGCCATTTCTCCTAAACAGGAGCAAACAGCTTTCAAGTAAGGCCTCTCCTGTCCCTCCCTGTCTAATGAGCTCCTCCTTCCCTCCAAAAAGCCTGCCTCCTGGGAACCATCCATACTCTCTGCCTCCTCATCTTGTTCTTCTGCTCCCTGCTCAAAGATGTCCCCACCTCACACTCTGCTTCATGTCACCAGCCACAGGGCTACCTGGCTGTGACCAGCCTGCCCTGCTCCCCAGGGAAGGGTGAGAACGGCTCTGGGCAGGCTGCCAGAAGGTGTGTGGTTTGCTGTCTGGGGACAGAAGCATTTGAGGAAGAGGAGACACCCTTCATGTAGCCAGAGAAGGTGCCTTTGCCTGCACTGTAGCCCATGGTCCCTGCCACCTAACGTTCCCCTGGCTGCTAGCACAAGGTAGATCTCAGGCTTTCTGAAGACATCAGAAAAGAGGAGAACATGTTTGGGGCAGGGAAAATGGGAAAAGAGTGGAAGAATAGCTCAGCCAGCAATAGTCTACATGCAGCTTTTGGGACTTGTCTCCCCTGTGTACATGGCTGTTCTCCTGCCTCCTCCTAATCTGAGAGTTCCTGCTTTATAGATCTAATTCTCAGGCTCTCTTCCTGAGCTGTTAATTCTGGCTGAAAGGTAGAGGAATTGAGAAGGTACATTAAGTCACTCAGGAAGTCAGTGGAACGGGACTAGAAACAACATCTTCATACAGTCGTGTGACGACCTGTTCCTCGTCTTCAGGTTTGGCTTCAGAAATGCCTTTGTTTTTCTGGCTGCTGCAATCAGTAGGTGAAATTTTAAACAAGAAGAAACAGAGGCTCCCAGTTTCTGTTTTGAGGACAGAACCTCGTCTTCTGTGCTGGACTGAATTTTTTGTACTGTGTGTCACTGGGGCATCTCATGGTATAAGACAACCCCTTGGTCCTGTGCTGCTGGGAGATACCTGGCCTGCTTTTATATAAAATTGCTCAAGTGCTAGAAGCACTGTGGTCAAATGTGTGTGGAGCACTGCTTGGGTTCATTTGTTTTGCAAAGCTGTGCAGAAGAGTTTTAGGAATTTCTGCATGGCATTCTTTCCACTGTGCAATACAGACATCACTGGCCCGCGTCCTGCCGCTGACCCAGCCAGGCAATGAATCAGTGGTTTTTTTTATCTGAGAAGTATGCTAACACCATGCTGACGGCCACTACCGTCTTCTTGTGTAGTTTGGTCTTTGCTTAGGAAAACTGGGATTTTTCTCTGTACTTGGCATTCTCACACAGTCATAAATGGTGCTGATATATATATTTTTTAAAAAATGGGTGGGAGGGGAAAAAAGATACTAAATATCATTGGTTTATAACTTCTTTGTAACTGAACAAGTCAAGTTCTTTGTTACAAAGACAGGAAAAAGTACATGTGAGTTGGTAGGTCCTGTGTGACAACGTGCTTCCCTAATCACTGCTTATTCACAGTCTACCATTGAAAAAAGGCTAAAACTCAGAAGTGCTTTTTCCTTCTTTTATGTGTTTTTTTTCAATTTGAAAGGGATTTACATTTATTTAAAGACATTTTTCTAAATTTTGCTTTGAATACAAATCATGTCATACAGTTTTGCCAAAATAAACTTGGCAGCTTACATTTTCTTTCCTTTTTTTTGAGTGCTGGCATGTAATGAATATTAATGGAGCATCACTTCCTGGGTTTTGGCATGATACTTTCTTCATGTAAATACTGCTTTTTGAAATACCAAAAAAACAGTGTGCAGTTCAAAGCCTTCAATTAAATTTAGATGAATTGATAAAGAATGTCTGTTTTCTATTTTGTGAGAGCTTTAATGTATTTGTTTCCTAATGAAGATTTTTATTACTTTTTTTTAGAAAAGTAAGAAAAAGTAATTCCATGAGTTTCACTACCTTCTTAGCTGCTTAGTACATCTTGTTCCTCTGTGTCTACATTGAAACTCCCAAAGTTAAACTCCTCTTCTTTTTGAGGATTTCACAGCAGCAAGCACATTGTCGGCAATCAAATAATAATAAGGAGAAGTGAACCAGTCTGGATAAAGTGGAACTGACCTGAATTTGATCCTTAAACTCAAACTAACCACAACTATTCTGGGGTTTTAAAAATTTTTGGGTTTAGAAATTACTATCACACACCTCTGCACCATCTGGCTTTTCCTAGGAGTGGAAACAGACTTATCAACATACTGTAATAGAGTCTGGTTTTGTGGTGTGTCTGGCAGAGTTGTTACCCGAAAACTCTGGAAATCTCACCAGAAGGGCAGCTTTTATGCAATTTCCAGACCAGTTTTCACACCAGAGAGGATTAGGTGGTAAGCAGAGTGGAGAAAGAGTCTGTGCTTGTGGTTGCATCTTGGTTTTACCAATCACTAATTTGTGCTAGGCTAAATGTTGCTTTTAATTATGACCTGGTGGAACTCTCACAAAAATGAGAGAAAAATCTCCCATTTGTCTCATTGTGACTTGAACTTTTCATCATGGAAATCCGCTGGCTGTGATGAGGTGACACATGAGTTTCTTGGAGCTGAATTTAGTCCTCTCTGTGTGTGCATGCTTGTTTTATGCAAGTGTCGTCCATCACGTAGACCCTGAGGTCTAGACAGAGGAACCCATTCCATCTGGCCTGTGCTTTTGTCCCATAGGAGAAAAAAGTTGCAATTAAGGGCTGAGTGTGCTGATTTAACCCTTCCTGCACACAGACTGGCATTTACTGTACAGCTGCTGATGACGTGTGTGTGTGTGGGGAGGTGGGATGAAAGCAGAAGCTTCAGGGAATGGCATTTGCAATGGTGACAGTGGCAGTAAGAACCTGTCTGGGAGCTCTCACCAGAGCTGCTGCTGAATTTGACTAGGGAGGAAGGACATGGAGGAGCAGCTATAGCAATATCGGTGAATAAGGAGTACCATTGATACCTGCTATGGTAACCACAGGTTTAAGTATCCCCGTGCAGTCCCACTGCCATACGAGCATCAAAACGTAAACTGAGAGCGGAATTCAATCCCATCTGTTAGGTAGTTAGGCTGATAGTTTTGCACTTCACTCTCTTGGGCTGATACATTTGAAGTGTGCTAGAAAGCAGATACAGTTTGGAAACTACATCCTGATATAATAATCCTCAATTTTATAAATTGGGGGAAGGGAGATTGTTACTGACAGACTTCCAGGTTACTATGCTAGGCACTTTTTCATAAAGCTGGTAAAAAAAGACTGTGACAGGCTCATTCTGCTTTCAGTGAAACAGGACAACACTCCTGTTGATGGCAATGGGAAGAGGCTCTGGGCCAGTGTTTTGCACACACAGAACCATTTCACTTTCTACCAGCCTGGTCTGCTTTTTCCACAAATATGCACAGTATATGTATTTGCTGCAAAGCATCTACATATTAAATGGTGACCAAAGTAAGTTTTGTCCTGTAATAAACTGCTGAGTGCTACGGCAGGAATCAATACAGGGCTTTGCATGAGCACAGCACGTGCACCAAGTACACACACTGGATTAGAGACTGCAGGCTGATCTTTGCATAGGGAGCAAGAGCATTCCTGTTTGCAGAGCCCATGCTTAGCACTGTAAGTGCAGAGTAGCAGTGGGATTACTGTAGCTGGTGCTAGACTTACTGTGATCTAACACCACTTTGGCAGAAGGCAAAATGAAAGAAATTTAAATATGCACTGGATATTATCTTCCCCTAGATAAAGTTGGGAGAGACCTCATAAAAGAAGCTGGGAATGTACTAAATGCATACAGATGACTTCTTTGTCTATGAGGAAGTGTGTTGCTTGGTTTGTAAAGGTGCTGAACAGTGGCAATCAAAATGGATGGTCAGGATCTGATAAATACAAGGTACAAATGAGCACTGTGTTTATTCCTGGTATCAAGATAATCTAGAAGGTAAATGGGTTCAAACAAAATGCGTGCAGCGTATTACATAATACATTTTTCTGGATATGGTGGCCTGATTGTTCCTGGGGCATCTGTATAGCTGTTCTTGTCCTCTGCTGAATACATGTGTCTGAATGGATGAGGTTTATTTCATCAAATAGCTTATTTTCTTGAAAAAAAAAAAAAAGAATAAATTGAAATAATTCCTCATTAGCTGGTGTGCTTTTCCTGCGCTTTCTGTAGAATTGTGAAAGTTTGAGTATGCTGGGAGTACGCCTCCCCTTATTCCAGCTCTGAGATACAGGAACGGGTTGTTGCAGCAAAGCCGTGACTACCGTTGCCTAGTCTGTCTTGATCTGTGGATGACCAAGACTTCAGGGTCCAGATGTAATATTTTAGCATGCATTTCAAGGTATAAATTCACCTAGTAGTGTGAGGAAGTGGATAGGATTAAAGTCAGACTAGTGACCACTCCTGTCACCAACTAAAACCACAAGCAGCAGAAATTCTAAACAAACCAAAATTGTGTTATTAGGCTGCTGGTTTTCCCTTGGGTGCACTCTAGCATCTGCATTCTCCTTGTAGATGAAGATAAGCTATTATAAGATAAGAGATTAGGAGAAAAACTGATTCTGTATTTAAACATCAGAGTTCCTGTTTGTTTGTATGAACATGCTTTCCTAATGAATCACCTGTTGTCTCCCCCCCACCCACAATGCAAAACCAGAAGAGGGGCTTATTGATCTTTCAAAGACAATTTGGTAGTAATTTGGCCCAATTCAGCTACTATTACTGTGAACTATGCAAGACAATAGTACTAACTTCGTAAGGTCAGAAGCAAGAACTATGCAAGACAATAGGACTAAATTAATAAGGTCAGAAGCAAGAAATATAGCCTCCCTTGACTACCTGCTTTAATTGTATTGCTCAGGGGCAAGTTACTGTGACAGAAACTGTGGTAATGGGCTGGCTACAGTCCACCACAATGTATGAACAGCTAACAGTTTGATTACATGGAAGTCTTAATCTCAGGACATGCACAAATGAATGCGCATTGTGTAAACCTCTAGAAATGGTAGCCGTACTGAACATTTCTTACCCAACAGCAAAAAATACCCAAGTGTAGTACAGGAGGAAATTAAATTTATGGGACTGGTAACATATATGAAAAGCAACACTACTGTGGGGTAAGCTTCCTGCACTTTGTTGTCCTTCTCCCAGGTGTTATGCTTAAAAATTGTTTTCTCCTTGCTTACTGCTTCTTGTACTTTAAACAGATAAAGAATTTTCAGACAGCCATCAATTAAACAAACAGCGAAGAAAGAAACTGATTCTGTTCTCCCTCCAACAGTGCCCCCCCCTTTGCCTTCCTCCCTCACTGATGCTGGTCACTGAGCTCAGGGTCATTCTGATGCAGTATCTGCAATTGCTTGTGCCTGAAGTCTTGGGCAGGTATGAGGAAATGACAGGGGGAACATTAGCTGTCATCCCAGCAAGTACAATACTCAGCTGGACTCCACAGGTTTTGAAGTACTTCTCCCAGCTTAGGGTTATTCATTCTCCCTTGAAGCAGAGATTATTCTAAAAAGTCAGGTTTTGAGGCATACATTGCAAGCCACTGAATTCCGTTACTTTTAGGTTTTGCATTAACATTAAATTTTTTATAAAACTAACACATGTATTCAGCATGGAGGTGTAGAGCCAACAAAATCTATTCTAGCCTCACTGTCAGCAACTTACATCATGTTGGCACAGGTTGCACTGAGGACTGTCTCCTTAAACTGCAGCTACCTTGGCTCTGATTAATTTTCTTTATTTTCTGCCCATTATAAAAATAAGGAGTAATAAGGAAGAATAAAGTTACTTAACATCAAGAACCACAAAACCTGTGTAGGTACAGAAGGTCCTGTATGCTTTCCAAAATTGAGTCCCAGACTGAAATGAGCACTAAAAATTGGGAAATGTCAAGAAATAAGTAATGAGGGTCACTGTCAATGATCCGGAATGTTATTGTTTGATAAAGCCTTTATACACAATTGTCTCACATACAATCTTTTTACACCCATTTATTACAAATTATCTTAGTATTGTAATATTTTATTAAAAATTATTAAAAATAGGCATTTTTCACTTTTGCATGTGAAAATACATAAAAGGGAGCAGTTTCTTTTTCAGGTTGATGGGAATTTTCTTTTTCTCTGAATCCTTGGGAATTAAATGAAAGTCATAACTTGGGAAGAAGAAAGCAGCCCAGTTGCTGCATATTCATTGCAAAGATATTGTTTCTCCCATTTAGAAATGCGACTAGATCTGGTGCCTTCCACCCAAAAAGACTCTTTGTTTGTAATATATTTTCTCTTGTTTATGTCCACACTGGTTCTGAAATCTAGAAATTCAGTGAAGTTTTAGCACAGCATATGCATTAGGAAATCCAGACTCAGCTTCTGTGTAACTCCTCTGCCCACCCTGAGACAGACAGAAACGACTGTGACAAGGTTGTTACCTTAATTATGATGCGCAGGGGTGAAGGTAATTTTAGAGGATGAGTTTGTTACCTCCCATATGCTTTCAACAGAGACTTGCTGACTAAGCGCATCCTAAATATTGCATCAGCCAGAGCCGTAAGTGATACAGCATTTACCTTCTATTCTGTGAAAATGAATTTTGTTCCTGTGAGGAATGTTTACGCTTGTAGACCTGCTGGCACACATGTTTCTCAGTCTTTCTTTCTAGCATTTTGTAGATTTCACTTTCTCATAGGAGTAAGTAAAATCCTTACCATACATACGTACATTAAGTGCAGTGCCTTTTGTTAGTAACTCTAGTGTAGTCCCCTTCCTCAGTCCGAAGCTCACATTGTACCAAACCCCCTAATTTTGAATGAGAAGGAATCTCTTAAAATTTAGTCAAGACCAGATTTCTTTTAGGCAGAGGTGGGGGTTGGGAAGTGATTCCACAGTCATTAACAACTCAATTTTTTATGAAAAAACAATTTCATTGCTAAAAGCAACCATCTCTGGAGAAGAGGGTTATATCTGTGAGAGAGCTACTGCCCAGCAATGAGGAAAAATTTAAATTCATGTAAAATTTCAAGGGTTCTAATAATGCCTCCATGGAAAGCATGTTTCAGGATCTTACAAGAGAGACCTTATTCATCAATGTTTTTGCAGTTTTCATTCAGCCATTGATTCCCCATTGGTGATTGTGATTAATCATTGACACTGACTTGCCCCATTTCCTCATAATATCAACTTTCTCTGCTTGGAGAATGAAGCCTGGGGGTCTAGTGACTTGATGCGCGACTGTTTTGAGCTGTGAACATGCTATTCCATAGTTAGAGAAATTTGCAAATGTTTCATGTTACTGTCCAACCAACAGAACACACAAAAGACAGGCAAATCTTGTTTCTGCCAAGCTGGGTGTTGCAAACTGGTGAATATGCAGCATTTGGCTCAGAGATGCTAGGTAGGTATAAATTGTATGACAAATCAGTTTTAAAAGTAATTGATAGATATATGGCTTGCTTTTGTGGCAGTTGCGAAGATGTGCCTGTTTACAGGAACTTCAGAAACTGGAATTCTGATAGGATTTTTTGTGTGTAGTACTTTGAGGACACAATGATTTAATTATTTATTGAATTGTGTAAGAAGATTTTTGCCTATCTTTAAAGAGAAGAGTATGAATATATGTAAACAGTGAGAATGCAGGCATTTCCAGAATCAAGTAATATGGTTGATAGGCATTAAAAAAAAGGTGTAGACCATAAAACACCTGGAAATATGTATAATTTTTGTAGGACCTTACTTATCTTGTACTTTGTTCTTTTTTTAGTTAACTTATAACTCTGTCTTGTCATTATTATATCAAAGATAAATATTGTCCCTGTGTATGACAGTGGCAGTAGATCTTACTTTGTTTTCACACCCCCTTGGATTAAATTAAATCTGGCTTTGTGTACACTTCAAACATTTTCTGCCAGACACAGTATGTCCTATCTTAGCTGAGTTGGACATTGTATGTTGTAAATCTATGCAGTTGAAATAGTGCTTTTAAATATGTGTTATAATGATTTAATGAGACATAAATTTGAAGATCAAAACTATTTAAATTTGAAGGTTGTGCAGAAGAAGAGGCCTGGGAGAACAAAAATCTCTTTCTGAGTTCATACATGATATTCTAGGATGGAAACTCCAGCTTTGTACCAGTAGAGGCAGATTTATTCTGTACAGTGGGAAAAAAAACCCGCTTGAATAAAAAGAACAGACTGATAAAGCTTGTGATTCAGATTATAAAAGCAAATAAATATATGTATATTATATTGCATTATGTATATATGTATTCTTGAGTATAGCTAAAGGACAACTTCCCATGAAATAAGGCATTCCTTTAGAATTGCTGTAGATTTTCATAATTTTTTTTAAACATTCCTATTGTAACCTACATCAAAAGGGCAGCTATGGTTCTTGTGTCTGACTATACATATGCATTATAAAAAAGTGAGTCTACTGTAATTACCAGTTTGCAGAGCGAATTCCTGCAGGGTTTGTACTCTCCCCATTAGTAAAAGAGATAAGTTGAAATGTATTAAAATTTCACTGTACAACTGGGAGTTTTTGTTCACAGTAAATGTGGTAATGTTTCTTCAGTGCTTGACTGTTTGTGTTTAAATTTAGGCAGTGTGCCCAACAGGGACAAAATTATAGGATAAAGCTATGTATAAAAGAAAATCCCTCTGAGAAAACCAATAACATTCCGCCCCCCCAACCCCCAGCCCTGGTTATATGTATAATCATGATCCTTTCTGGCCAAGGAAAAACATTATATCTATTTCACACTTACTGGAATTCTCTCTCTCACACATAAGCTGAAGGGATAGACTATACATTAGAAATCTTTGTGCAAAAATTCCATGGCTTTGTTTTGAGGAAGCATTGAAGAAGCAAAATCTAAAAGATACATGAATAGAAGAAATAGATGTTTAGTGACTAACCTTATGTAATGAAGAGGAAAATGTTCCCCTGTTAAGCTGGCATTTTGGGGGTAAAGGAGAAAAAAGAAGTTGCGTGGTATGCTTGTTCTAACTTGCTTACAGTGTCAGTTTTGTGGCTGACAGGAGTCAGAGTTGGCCACCGAAGAAGCAGTGCAGGATTGAGTCTCTAACTGATTTAAATAGGAAGTTATTGCTTTACATTATAACTTATAAATATGGTACGGACTGTTGATCTTGATGCAATAGAAAATATTATTTTCTTTTTAGAAAACATTATTTTCTTTTTAGAAAACACCCAAACTTCTCTAATAAATTTTAATTCATTGCACTTACTTTCAAACCAATGAAATCTTTCATTATAACTTTTTCATGTAACTTCTAGTGAACTCATTTGCATCTTCACTGGGTAAAATGTAGTGCAGTCTAAATAGATTTATTTTTTTTGCCAAAATAAAAGCCCATCATTTAGAATCCAGAAAGCAGTAACATCTGAGAAGGTAAAGAAAAGCCTGAAAAGTGAAGTCTTCCTGAAGAGCAGAGTGGACAATAAGCATAGTGTTTGTGGTATTTTTGAAGGAGAATTCCTGAATAAATGGACAGAAAGGAATAGCTGCTCCAGAAGCCATGCTGCATTTGACTTTGTTTAGATCAGATTTTGCTTATTCTTTTGACTTTCAAAAGAAAAAGCTGGAATGTCACAGCACTACAAAACTGTCACACTGCAACAAGGCTTTCCCACACAAGGGTCCAAAAGTTCATCTACAGTCCGCGCTGTTTCTTCATCCTCTTCAGGCCAGTCCACCCTGCTTCTTGCAGGTTCCTGGCTTCTCCTCCAGCCAGCTTCTCCTCATTCAGGCCCCCTTCTTCTCTCA
>JAVJGI010000057.1:35528737-35544936 GCA_035590275.1 Ibycter americanus | reverse complement strand
TATATTACAGTAGCAGTTAATTCCAGTATTACTTGCTGAGTTCACATATCCCAGATTAACCAAAGCATTTATGGTATTGCATTCATAACCATAGGTGGCATAACATTTTATCTCCGGAGATGTCTGTTCCTGATGTAGGTCAAAGGCATGAGAGTCTTCACCTCCATTTGTCTGCAGCTCATTTCCGGCCATTCTCCTGACCTGAAATTCAATAGTGAGTTTCTTTCTGTGAAACGTGACATAGGCAGCAAAAATAGTGTGAATTCCCCTTTAGCTTTTCCTGGCTTTGCTCAGAAGGACAAGAATTTTTTTTCAATATTGTCTCAGAGGTTTGATTCCTCAGACTATGAGAAGTTTTGTTTTCCAGAGAGGTCTTTTCTAAACACATATAATTGGGCACAGAAACATTAGTCAGAAATGTGGCTGGGCTTACATTCTGCCTTTGCCTTGAATGAGAGGTGTATAGAGAAACAAAAAGGACTTTTCCATTCATAGGCTATGGGAAAAGTTTTTGCTTCATAACTGAATCTTCTGGAATGTCCTTTTTGAGGTAGTTCAACTGGAAACTGTTGAACTCCCTTTCTAGATAAACCCCCTGGAAATGAATGAGTTTCTCTCTAAATGTATTTCATGGGCTTATTGGCATATTAAAAACTATATGCCATATTGGTGGCACATAGATTGGCCATTTAATCATTAATAATGGCACTTAAAATATTTACAGAGGCACTATTGAGTTGGTGTATATATAGACATACCATGACAATGACAAAAATGCATTAATAAATCACCCATTTGCAAATTCTAATGATAATATAAATTATATATAGTTATATTCTGTAGGAATTATATATAGTATATTACCTATATAAATGTTACAAACTTGTGCATATATAATGTATTGACTACTAAAGAGATTTTGCTGTGTCGTGAAGAGATTCTCCTATCAACATGGCTCAGGGGATCATGCATATATTAAGAAGGTCAATGCCCATTTTTAATGTTATTGAAACAGTGTGTTGTACTCTGGTTTAAAAATTCTCTGGCAAAGGGTGTATTGCTACAAATATGTATTTCATTAACTAGTCCACTGATCAGATTTTACGTTATGTTTTTGACTGTGTGGGAACATGAAGTTAAAAACACATACTACATCCATCTATCTGAAACAACATTATTTTCCTACTAAATTTCTCATTTTGTTGCTGCCATTTTGTAATAATCTGTGCAGTTTGGTTTGAGATTGGAGAACACCATCTCCTTCTTCTGGGTGAACCATGAGAGAAATGGGTGGTTATGTAGGATGCCAGGTTAGGAAACTACAGTGGATCCTTTGTCCTGATTTCAGCTGGGATAGAGTTAATTTTCTTCTTAGTAGGTGGTGCATGCTGTGTTTTGGATTTGGTGTGAGAACAATGTTGATAGCACACGGATGTTTTTAGTTGTTGCTAAGTAGTGCTATATACTAAGACAAGGACTTGTCAGTTTCTGAGGCCCTGCCAGCGAGAGGGCTGGAGGGGCATGGGAAATGGGGAGGGGACACAGCCAGGACAGATGACCCTAACTGGCTAAGGGGATATTCCATACCCTGGGATGTCATGCTGGATGTATGAACTGGGGGGAGTTGCCTGGGGCTGCCAATTGCTGCTGGGGAACTGGCTGGGCATCGGTCAGCGAGTAGTAAGCGGTTGTATTGTGCATCACTGGTTTTCTTTCCTCCCTTCCCTTTGGATTTCATTCCTCTCCCCTTCTCCCTCCTTTTCATGATAATTGTTGTTGTTATTATTGTTGTTTTGGGTGTTTTCTTCCTATTTCATTTCAAGTATGGAATTGCTCTTATGTCAACCCTTGAGTTTTACATTCCTTCCCGATTGTCCTCCCCATCCCTCTGGGTCGGGGGGGAGTGAATGAGCAGCTGCGTGGTGCTTGGTTACTGGCTGGCGTTAAACCATGACATCCTTCTGGGCTCAGAATGTCTGAATCCTTGAGTCTCTGCCTCAGCTTCACCACCATAACCTTTATGATTGGAGACAGCAGCCTTTCAAGCATCATGCAGGATTTACATTTCCATTATCTATCAGTGTAGGGGCCTTTTTAGCGATTGTGCTCTGTTCCCTACGAATGTGTGATGACTGTTACAACAGGAGAGTAACTATCTTGGAGAATGGTTTGAGAGATACTGTGGTTGTCTGTGAACAGGTGAGAAAATGATAAAGTTGGCAGAAGCTGCAAATTGAGTGGTACAAAAAATGGATCATTAGGAGAAAAAAAAACAGTTAAAATATATTTTTATTTACTTTGGACAGCGTCTCTAAACAACCTATTTTTTTGCGTTACCACATTCAACCCACAGAGGGGAGATGGTCCTATGGGCAATTGGGTAATTTCACACTAATATTTTTTTTCTTTTGGGAAACAATATTGTTTTCACAGGTGAAGATGCATTTTTCTATTTGCAAATGTCTTCTTCTTTCAGAAAAACCACAAGTGTGGCACTAAAGAAAAAATGCAAAGAATTCTAGACGCACGTACTGTCAGGGTGGTGGTTCTGTCACCTCTTCCTACCCAACTGCCCGACTACCCATCCCGTGCTGATGCCTTAGATGTCTGCCGTGTCCTCTTGACTGATATAAAATAGCAAAATTATGGTGTTTAGGTTTTTTTCTTTTCAGGTTTTGTACTTAAGGCTTCAAATATACTCCATCGGAAGACATTACAGAACAGAAATTTCGTGCTTTGTTGGCTGGCATGTGAATGGCCTGCCTGGATACCTACACTATATGCAAGGCCTTCTGCTCCCCAAATTACCAAGTCGTGCTTTAATTTAGAAAGAGCTATCAAGAATTTTCTGTCTTCTGGAAGGACTGCCAGAATGTACCTCACCGCATTCTAATAAAACCTGGTGAATTGTCACGGGTGTCTGGCTGATTAGAGAACTTAAAATGGGATCTTTGGAGGATTTTAAAGGAATTAAGCACCAAATTCCATTGAATTTCAGTAGCAGTGATGGAGAGTCACAGGATATTCACATTGCTTACTTTAGATACCTAACACAGATGCCTACATTTGAAGCTTTGACTGCCTAAACTGGGGACAGCTAATGGAGATCACCTAAGATAGGTGCCTCCAGTTAAGTAATAGCCTGATTTCTCCAAGGCTCTTTTGGTTAATGATGGTATTTTTTTTCTTTTGTAGTCTCAATACATTCCTTTCAGAGCCCCAGATTTCCCTAGGCAACGTAACTGGAGACTAATCGGGATTTCTAAATGCTTTCTTCAATGCTTTTTTTGCCTTCTGAGAAATGGGGAGAAGATTCTAAACCATAACTTTGTCCAAGTTTCTCCCACCTAATTTTGTGGTCTCACAAGTCTTAGACTGGATGGGCTGGCATATTGTTGTTGATTTTTTTTTTTTGATTGTCCATGTCTTTCTGGAAAAAAAAAATTGGAAAGTATTTAATTAATTACATTTATTTCATGATTTTGCAGCTATTTTAGAGATTAAAAGAACAACAACAACGAAAGACCTATCCAGAGGAAGAAAGTTATCATGCTTAGTTATAATAACATAATAACTTTTGGTTATTTAAATAACTCAACAATATTCTCAGTGTTGTTGCTGGTAGTAATAGTAACCTAGTGTCTGTCCAAATTCGTCTGCATTAAAGTTGACTTGAACAAAGATCTACCATATTTGTCCTGGAAAATTCTGAAGCTACTGTTGATTGAACCTACATAATAACTTTTAACTCTTCAGAGAATACTGTGTGGCAGTGCTTTTATTTCAAACCTGGGATGACTGAGAAATGCTTTTTAGGCCTGCTGTCTTCTCTCTTGAGATTGTCGTATTTCAGCAAATAAGCAAATATGAATCTTGTATTTCTTTTGCATACCTGCTTTTGATCAATGATTGTGACTTTTGAGGAGTTAATTTTTTTTTCTTTTTGAAATCTAGGCCAGAATAAAGCTCTTTGAACTTGCAGAACATCCTTAAAACGCATGAGGGGATAGTTATTGGCTGATTTCTGATTACATGCAAAAAGGGCAGATCTGCAGGTGGCTCTATTGACAAAAATACACAGCTAGATGAAAGAATTAGAATGTAGCTGAGCTGTACCGAGGATACTGGATGACAGAGCAAGTAAGACTTAGAAGTAATAAGATTGGTGACTGAATTTTTTAGCCTGTAAATTGTTACCCAAAACAGCCGAGTGGACCTTGTGCATCAATCAGTAAATAAGAACAATAAATGAATAAGTAGAAAAAGATGACAGAAAAAACAGTCTTGGACAGCGTCAGGAATTTATTTTGATGTATAAGAAAGGAAAACTGATTTGCAGCAGATGCTGTGGCTTTCTCACATGGTTTAGAAAGAGATCTGCATTCTGCAGAAGTTAACTTAGCCGGAGCCCTTATTTCCCACTTCTTTAAAGCTCTTTCTGCCTCCACAATTGCCAGAGGAGCTTAAGAAGAGGTATCAGGTTTGTTTGGGGAAACAGTTGGAGGACCACGGCTGGTAATGAGACACTACTGGCAGTGGAGAGCACATGTCTGTATGTTCTTTGTTTCATCATTTTGGTTTACAGGATCAAGTAGATGGTGCAGTGCAATAGTTCCCATTTTCTTTAAGTCATTTGGTACGGGTGTGGTCTTCAATACGTAAAGTTCCTGTTCTGCCGGTTACTGATAGCGCTGAAGTGTGTGAGCAAGTCTCCATTCTGATGTCAATGAAGAGGAGACAAGGGCTGAGCAGTTTTGGAGCTTCATCCCCCCACCTTCCCACAGCTAGAAGGACTGGATGATGCTGTCTCAGGGTGACAGAGAACTGGAATTACTCTTTGCCATATCCAAGCTATAGTTTAAGGCTATAATTTACTCAGTTTTATCCCCTTTGTAGTAGTACACCCCAACCATTTAACTTACTGCTGAGACATACTCAAGCAGCTGCAGAAGAGTTTTTGTGAAAGTGTCAATATCCTCATTACAGGACTCCAAATAAAAACCTGGTCTGTCGAAAATAAAGGATATCAATATACACAATGTATTTTATATCTGTATGGTGGCCTTCAGACAAAGCAAGAAGTAGGTGTTCATCTACAGAACGAGGAATAAATAGAATATAGTAGCCTACCTGTCAAGAAAGAGGAAGTGTTATTTTTTTAAGATAGCTTGAAGTAATACTTGTGGTGGCTTTTTTCAGGATAGGTCTCTGTTGGGGTCCAGTGCTCTCTTTGGTCTTATTTGAATGGTATTTTATCAGTCAGACAAAATAGTATTAAACTATAATATAGTTCTGCTAAAACAGATTAGAATAAAGATTTAATATGCTGCTTTCTGTGAAGAATCTGATACCCACCATGTAGTGCTGTAATAAAACGGAAACAAATGAGCCAACTCGAAGTTATGACTCTCCATGGTTTTTAGGTCTCTCATACATTTTTATAAAACATATATAAGAACTTCTGAATTGTTAAATTGGGTTATTTTTTTAAAAAGATCTAAAGTAAAATTCTGTTTGCAGTTCCATGTGCAGTGTGAAGTACTAGCACTTCAGCAACACGAATTCCCTTTCTGATTCCCTTTCTGCTGAGCAAAATTTAAAAACAAGTAATTATTTTACATAAGTGAATATATGCTAAGATAACAATGTGTTCTTTAATCAGCAAGTTGCTGATTTTGCATGTTAAATTCTATGCAAAAATGTTTTTGTTTCTGGGTATTGTGATTTTTTCCCCCTAAATATTGATTTATGTGAACACTGGTAAAATCTTTGTGGAGACAGGCATATCTGAAACAAGCTAAGTGTAGCTCCTTGTGTTCACAGAAGGATAAACAGGATGGCTTATGAGTAATAAACATACAGCTCACTTGAGCAATAATGGCAATGATTTGCCTCTCGTTTCATGCATCAAACTGGAAGCAGAGTACCATCATCTTCTCCCATAAAATTGTTTGGGTTTTTTTATTCTTCATGTAAGGCTACTGCAGGTTTGGGGATTTTATTAGTTTTTTAAGTGATTGAATGTTCATCATTACTCTCTTACTAAATGTCTTTTCCTGTGAGAGAGCAAAAATTGTCTGAAGAGAAGGTTATTAAGGAACGACTACCAACTCTGGTAATTTAAGTTTAGCACTTGGCATTCTTTGCCTTCCAACAGCATTGTAAATGCTGGTAGTTTATTTTTACTTCTAAGTTAGCTTTGCATCAGAACAAACATCCCTAAAACGCATTAGCCTTACAGCAAAGGAGTGGAAACCTATGAAGCAGGAAGCCTTACAAAGTCTTCAGGGAAATCTTGAGTGCTTTTGGGAATGATTTATTTTCAAAGGGCTTAAGCAAAATCTGCTCCAAAAAAGATATGAATGTTTCAGGCAAGGTGCAGGGAAAAGACTTTGTGGCTCCAGCATGAACTTTGCCTTCTACAAATTATTTCACTACAACCACAGAACACACCTTTGTATTTTTATAGGCACTTGTTCACAGAAAAGCACAGGTTATCAACAGTGTGACAGATTTTATTAGAAGCTATAAGATGAAGCATTAAAAAATGTAAGTCAAGACAATCTGTGAATACATTAGACCACTGACTAGATGAACCAGGTGTAGTAAGTGTAACCACAGGGGTTCTTGTACTTTTAGGTCAGAAATTTGACAGGAACAACAGATTCAGTTTCACAGATCAGAGGGAGCACTGGTAGACATGGGTAGGAGTGGTATTGCATCAGAGCTGCCAGCTGCAAGGTTGTTTCAGCAGCACAACTGTTCCCAGTGAAGTAATAGGGGAAAGTGAGTGGATTCTGTTCTTAATTAGGAGTGGTACCTGAAGATACTGATATTGCATAGATAAAGAGCCAATGACAAAAAGCACCTGTGGCTAGCAGTCAACAACATAATGCATAAGCATTTCTGCTCTATGTGTCGGTATGAAGATTATGAATTTCTTTCCACAGTTCTCAAATTGACTCTGCCTCTCTTTCCTTTTTTTCAGTTTCTTTCTTTTGAAAGAGGTCAGTTTAGCCTGAAATTGCCTTTAAATTTATACTTCACAGCAAGCTCTAGATGGGAGCATTTGTGAATGGCTGTGCAAATGAGTCCTTCACTAGTATTTTCACATAGGCGTAAGTGGGAGCTGGAGTGTCGTTTTCAGAAGTGGTTTAGACACTTAAAAGTTTAAATCCTGTTCATTATTAGTGGGGTGTAGGCCCCTAAATCAAGACCCTTCCAGGCCTTTTGAAGTTTCCTCCCATGTCTTTTATAACAATCTGGAGATAGGTATTTTAGTTTTTGATAGGCATGTTCCTTAACTTACTACCTCCTGCTCTCAGTAGCAGCTGTTTAGGACAGAGGTAACGTAACCCCTCTGATCCTTCTTGTTTTCCGTGTGATGATTCCTCCACTTTGTCTTTGCAAGTGGAGCTGAGTATGTTCTCTGAACCAAATGCCATTTGCCTCTACACTAAGGCTGGTTGGTGACAACATCCTGTATTTTTGAAGAATTAAATTAAAATTCAATTTTAAAGAAGGCCAGTTACTGAGCTCCTAATTTACTCTGGTGTAGCTCTAGAGATTGTTATTACTCCCTAAAAGTAAAATTTGGAAATTGTTAACTGGGGAGAACAGCTAGCAGATGTTATAAAGTGTAATCTAGGTATATCACTCTGAAAGCTCCTTGAGTCCTGTTACTACTCTCTGTAATCAGATATGTATATTTGCTGCTGCTTAAGATTACAATGTGGAACTCCTTGTTTGAAGCAAAGTTGTGAGAGAGGACCTGAGACCAGTGTGTCTGGTTCTGATCTGTTGGATCTAATGGTGATCAATCAGAATGTATAGCTTATGAATAACTAGTATACATGACTTGGTAACTATCAAGGTTTTATCCTGAAGTGTAGAGGAAGTGATATACAGTATCTTCAAGTAAGACCTATGTATTATAGGAAAAGGTGAAGGCACAAATAGGTTATTTATAAATAGCTTTTCCTCTGACTTCTGTATGTAAATATTTATGTGTGTGCGCATGTGTATATTTATATACACAAGAAAATTTATGTTTTCTTCCTATAAAATTGCAATTACTGATTTAGGAAACTTTGGATTTGGAAATGATTGAAATTTCTGGAAGCTATTTGATGGCTTGCTGTGTGAACCATGGTATGAAATTTGTGCAGCAGTTAAATAAAATAGTCATAAGATATTCTAGACCATAAACTGAGTCAGATCTATGGTTCATGATGGAATGAGAGCTACATGCCCTGGGTTCTTTTGAAGTATATATGGATGACAAGTAGCAAGATGTTTCTCACTGTTAGTGGATGAGTGAACTGGAGTGCAAAGTTCTGCAATACACATGGAGTTCTGTATCCAAACAGTGAGTCTTAGTGTCTTCACTCTCAAATATCTGTATTTAGGTTCATTTGGAAGTCTTGACTTCTGTATGCTTTTAGCATTATGAACAGTCTTTTAACAATACCAATGTAAGTAAATGAACTTTCACCCCTTAGTTTTGTTGGAAGAAATTTGATTTTATTTGTATCTTGATTTAGGTTTTTGTTGATAGAAACTAGTGAATTCTCGGTTGCTTTATATTGTTTGGCCAAATTACTCTTTAAGGGTTTGGTTTTCTTGAAAGGATCTTTAAAAAAAAAAAAAAAAAAAGGAAAGGAAATATAATGCTAATTGCAATGAGTGATAAGCCATCTGGCTGTTTTCACCCTTTGGTAGATCAAGTGAGAATATACAATACAATTTTACTAGGTGAGTAATGCCGTGTTGTTTCCCTCAGCCTTTAAAACCCTGGTAGCTTTTTTAACTGAACATGCATATTCCTTGATTTCAAATTATAGTATGTGAACCTTAGAACACACAGGTTTATTAAGGTGTGTTGGAAGAGTATATAAACTCCTAGAGTAAAAATTATTTATCTGATAAAAGTTAGGGGAGCTGAAAATGTCGTCTGTAGATTTTACGAAGTTGCAGATGCAGCCTTTTCCAATCTGAGCAAAAGCTGGCAGAAATTTTAAGAAGCCTTCTTCAAGATTTACAGTCAAGCAAGTTTTACAGTCTTCTTTCTGTTGGAACCTATGCATTTTTTACCACAAATCTTGTAAAAGTAAGATTAAGTTTATGTAGACTTTCTCAGAAAGTAGGAATTTTCTTTACCAGCAGTTATCTGAGTCTCATAGTTTGTATAGTCTGTGCTTTGTTGCTCTTTAGAAATGAAATGTCTTCCAAAGCAATTTGTTCTGGAGAGCTTACGAACTTCATGTGGTTGTCTGCAAACCTACCATACTTCTCTAAGAGTGAATAACTCAAAACTTTCAGATATTAAACCTCTCATCATAGAGATAACTGAACATTTTCAATACGGAGTGATAGGAATACTGTATATGATAGTCCAGTAGAATAATTTCACAAAAGTCATGAATGAAACTTTTAAGATTCCTAGATTATAATTTCATTAATAGCAAGAAATGTCTGAAAGCAAAACAAATATTTTCAGAGGTAAAATTTTGCCTTCTCTGGTTATCTTCAAATTACTCAACAGAAACATTAATTGAAAGACTCTGGACCAGAGATGAGAAATATCTGGGGAGGAAAATGTCTGGTTTCTACACAAACAGCTAAAGCGATTTTAAACCCCAAATTCTTAATTAATGCTATTTTAACTTAACTAAGCATAGTTGACCAGAAGTTCTGTAGCAGAATGGTCACTCAGAGAAATCTTTCACGGTTTTGTGATTGCAAATAATTAATGATACTGCAGTGTTCTCAAGACATGATACAGGAAAACCCATGAATTCTGGAATAATGTTAATTATTTGCCACTGCATATAGTAAAGATCAGCCACTGTAGACCAAAATATTCCTCTAAAATATATCTGCTAGTTTTCAGTAACACTCTTTCTTCTACAAAATCAGGACAGTTTAAAATACATGCAATATACAAAGTATTACCACACACTGTATAGATATAATCACCCATTCTCTTGAAACATATGGGAGGTATGTGTTTTGTTCCCTTATGGGGAAGTTCCCTTATGGGGAAGTTCCGTTAGCTCTACTGTATCTCCTGGAACATGAACAGCGTTTTAAAAAAAAACCAAAACAAAACCAAAAAAAAGGCAGCATACTGTATTTGCCAGCTAGCTCTGGTTTTTAACACATGATTATTTTATTGGGGTGTACATTAATTAATTCTGAAATAAGATCCTCTGTGACATTCAAAGTTGTGTTGAGTAGCACAGAGTTTAAATATTTTAGTTTTACAACTCTGTTATGCTGGCAGCAAACAATAGCATCTCAGTGAAGTCAGCATATGAACACTGCTTGTGATGACATCTGGAAGGCTTGTTTTATCTATAAGCACAGTTGTAGACAAATGAAAGCAGACAGATGTAAGGCTGGTGTGGCATCTTCGCCTCAAGCATTCTCTGGCTGTACATTTTCCAGTGTGTCAAAAACAGGGAGCTTTTTTCTGGAATAAAAACATTCTGTCACATCTGTACACCAACTACTGTGCTGCCTTCTCTGAGCTCTGAGGTGTAAAATGGCAGATATTGTTCAAAATTTAACACAAAGCCAAATTTCAAAATGCTGAGAACTACCTGAGGGTTTGGAATGTGAGTCACCAAGAAACAATAAAAAGCACAAATTATGAGTTTATGTTGCTAGTCTTATTAATATTACCTCGTAGGGGGATGGTGTTGATGTTTATGGCAAGGATACACAGATATTTCTAAGAGTATCTTTTACACAAATATTTCATTTAAGTAACAAACACATTTGAAGTAGGATAAGAAAAAAATCTGTCTGTGTAGCAAGGTCTATGAATGCCTCATACCTTAAAAAGTGTAGCCTGAATCTTAGCACAAGTCATGCACAAGTCATACTCTTTATGTGGACTGACACTCTTTAACAGGCCTGATGTTTGTCTGTGTAGATTAATTTTCTGAAGAGAAAAATACTATGTGTTTGCAGGAGATAAGCAGGGAGGAAAGTGTAGGCAATATTGTGTGTGAGTTTTTATTTTTTATTTTTTTTAATGAATTGCTTCGCTGTAGTTTTCACCAGGGATCTTACCTGATACAAGCAGTAAAACACACTGCACCTGCTATGGTGCACACAATTCAGGCACAAGTCTCTGGAGGTTCATGGATGAAATACTCCATCCAGTGTATGTGTCACCTAAGCTTTTGCTAATTATGTTTAAGTGTATTTTTTAAGGGAACTCTGGACAGAATTCAGGCTTTGCTAGAAAGGTTACATGTATTGTACCCAAAGCTGGGGGAGGACACACAAAACACCTTGAGCATTGGTAGATTTAAGTCAGCAATAACCAAATTTTCAGAGAAATAAGACAACAGAAATCAGGAGAAAAGTCCAGAATCCCTCCCTGACATGTTTGACTTTCTCCATATCCTTTGCCTGAATAGAAGCTAGCTGTTTTCCCTTGCAGGATATCTTTCTACTGTGGAAGAATCACTAGCAAAAGGTGGTGAAGTGCACAAGTTTTTTAGTAATAAAGAATCATTATGCTGTTAACCTGGGAAATACACAGTTGTCCATTTCCTGTTTGTCCCCACCGCAGTACCATCAATCTATTCAGAGTGCTTTGTATTCAGAGCCCAAGGGCCCCAGATAAGTGCCTTTGTGTACATAAAATGGCACTTTTTTGTTTTACATGCTGTTAGCATAGGGCAAAGGAAGTGAGTGTGTAATCGCATATGTACAGCAAATAGCCATTTGTACCTGCAAGGAGCAAATGGGCCCACTCAAATGGATTGGTCGGCCTTTAATAGCACTTGAGTGAGCTGATAGGCAGACATAGATGTACCTGTTACACCAGAGACCTGAGGCCCTTGTACCTTTGCATGACTTTTCACTTAAAAACTACTGTTTGTGGTTCAGTGGCTCCATCACTCTATTTGTGTTCCTTTGCTTGTAAGACCATGGACTGCTCCTGAGAGTCCTGGTTTCTAAAATTTTAATGCTGTAATGCTGACCCCTTGGTAATGTTCCCGTATTGGAAAGCACATTAGCCTTAACTTGAAGGATGTAGTTTAACAGCCAGCAGTAAATATTTCACTTTGTTCTTCTCAGCATGTTTTTGTCTGCGTTGGGTTTTTTGGTTGGTTTTTTTTTAGACATCCAAACTGTAACAGAAGTAGCAAATCCTATAGTGTGACCACAGACCATAGTTTCACATCCACTAAAATTTCATGTCTCATCACCTAGTTGATTGAGCGGAGGAGTGAAGATGTAGAGACTGCAAAAGATGTAGGTACATGTATGTACAATGACACATCATCAGTCACCTGAAAAGAAGGAAGAATTAAAACTGATATTTTGTGATTTGGTGGTGGTGCTGTTACTGCAACAATTTTGTTGCATCATGATAGCAAACATTTTCACTTTTTCAGGTTAGTATTTCTGGCCTTTTCAGTATTAACTAGGGTGAGGGCAAGTAGACAAACATGTTGCTTTGACCTGCGTATGATTCATCGCAAACCTACTGAAACCCCACCTGAGACTGGAACTACTGTAATTTGCTTACAATTGACTGATCTTTTGCTTCCGATACAATAAATCCACCTTTCCCTGCTTATTGTATGAACTGGGTTTTGTGGTTTTGAAAAACATTTTTGAAGACTCTTTTCTGTAGAATTTTTCCATCGCCGTCTGTGTTCTTATTATTTATTATTTTAATTATGGTAACATTCAGAGGCCCAAACTCAGAATCCGGGCATGCCTATGCTAACAGTGATGCAAATATACAGTCAGTACAGGGCTACCTACATGTATCAAAAGAAAGTGCTTTGGTAAGTCTCTTTTCATATATGATTTTATAAATATTTAAAAGTTAGAGAAATTAATATTGTGAACAACCAGTTGTTGGAATCTTCATTGACTATTATGGATGTTTTTTCTTGCACTGTACAGTAGTAGTTAATGGTTAATTCATGTAAAATTTTATCTGACTTACTGGGGACTATCTCAGAAGGATGGTTCTGTCTGGAAGAGTGAAGAAAGATGAATATAGAGTGGCTATTTTATGTAGTGTGGACAGCGTGCTACAAGCTTAAAATAATGTACCCTTTAACAAATATAAGCTGTTAACATTTTAGTACTGGACTTTCTTGTGTTTGCATGTTGACTGTGGTTTTTGATTGCCTTATTATAAAGCTGGGTTTCTTTGTTTCTTCTGCAGTAGAGAGCTAGTGGTACATCTGCGAAGACAATCTTTAAAGCTAGGGTTCTTCTATGTGTGTTCGTCATAAGCATGATCCAGCAATCTGACATAATGCAGTATGACTGGCAACGTCTTTTGAAAGGAGAATCTCAGGGGTGAGGCACAGCAGCAGCAGATTCTGCAGGTCATCACATACAAATTTTCAGTAGGGCTGTGTGCGCCGTGATTGGTACCTGCCCATGCTTGGGGTCTCATTCTTGTCAGACAGGTTACTGCTTTCTGCATTGCAATTTCATTGATTTCTGTCGAGCTGAGCACAAACGATACAAAGTCTTAGCCAGGGTCTGATTCCAATCAGTTTTACCTCTAGTTAGTTTGAACTTTCCCTTACTGCTAACTTGCACTGGAACCAGACATTCATGTACTTGTGACTGGAGTCTGGGAATTCAAACATGGAAAAATGCACTTGGCCCATGAGAGAAAACTGGGGTGTTCTTAATTCCCTTTTGCCATCACCGAACTCGATGAATAATTTCTCCTTCTTTCTCTAAACAGAAAAACAGTTCATTATATAGCTTTACCTTTACAGAGTGGCTGGCAGGAGAGTTGAAAATCTGTCACACCTTATGCATTATAGTAAGATAAGTTCTTCCAGTATAGGAGGATGTATAAACATAAAGACACACACACTCACATTACTAATGTTAGGGTATCATGCTTTTATTTTCCCTACAGTGGAATGAAACTAGCTTTCTGTGTCTTCATCTGTGCCCTCAGCTTTGTCCTGCTTAGCTCAGCCAGTAGCTGTCAATAATCTGGGAATGGTATTTCTTCTCCCTTACACTAAATAACAAGCTATTTTTTCTTATTGCAAAAGCAGATTTATTGTAATACATAATATGATCATTTTGGTGGTACAAAACCATGCTTGCATCCTTACAATGTGCTCTGGTACAGTCCACCAGCATCCATGTGGCTAATTTAGGTCTTGTGCTTCCTCAGCTAAAAAGCACCTGTACAGGAGATGATCTACACTTATTATATCTAACAGTCCTTTCATCTTATAATTTGCATTAAAAGATGTTTTTAGGCAGAACATTCTGTGTTCACTGAAGGATAAAATCAGAGATTAAGTAATAGACTATCCAGGAAAAAGACAGCAATTTAGAATCTTTCTGCCTGAGTGTTCTGAGTTTGGGTATTTTTCTTTTCATCTTCCACATATTTCCAGACTGATTGGTTTCTCCCTTGTGCTGATACAAATCAGTAACAACTCATATTTACATGTTTGCAAGTGAGATGCATCTCAGGCTCAGTAGTTCTCGCAGTTTGCAGAATTTCAGTGTTGTAAACAAAATGCAGGCCACGGGTCTCTGAAACGAAATCGGTGTTACCAGATATTGGATGGGAGCACCCTATAGTGCAGTCAGGTGCTGTGGTGACCCTCCGTTTTATGAATGAGTACATGATTTTCATTGGGTTTCCCACATTTCTGTGGGAAATTCCTAGCAACTTTGGGAAGAGTGTTTCAGGCCTCGTACATTTTGTGTAGGAAAGCATGGTCAGTCATACTGCTTGGTAGGAGGGAGTAGGTGGCCAGGACATAGATGGAGAAGTGTGAAGAAACAGAAGTACAACAGCAGGAGCAAAAATAAGGAGAGGAATGAGGAACTAAAAGTTTATAAATTACGGTATTGGTATTATATTTATGCTTTATCTTGTGAGACACTTCTAGGATTCGTTAGACCTGCAATAGTCCACTGCAGGTCAGAGATACAGGGGTGCAGCCTGGGAAGGTTATTACGCTATTTAGTTGTACTTATTTCTGGTTAATTAGTATATTATTTATCTACATTGTCATTCACTTTGCCAGTATGATCATTATTTTTTGCCTGTATGAAATCTCAAGAATTTCGACATTATTTTTCACTCAGTCAGGGGTGGGCTGACTGGCTTTTTCTTTGCCTTTCCTATAGCAGTAGATGCAGTTGTGCCCATAGCTCAGGTACTGCAGCTCCCTCCCCACAGACCTCTTCTTCACACACAGCCACGATGTGGAGGGGTGCTCTGGACTGGACCTGATTTAAGCTAATTGAGTTCATTGATCGAGGGTGAGCAAGACTAGATATATTGTGAATCTGACACTGAACATGATTTTGAAATAAATCTCTCTTGTTTGACTTATTGACAGTGGTATTTCATTCCAGATATCACACTTGTTTTTACTTTCATTGCTTTACTTTTCATTGCTTTACTTTTAAAATGTTTATTAGCCATATTGCCAGCCAGTGGGTACAGACTCACTGGGACCAGAAGATGCTTTTGATCCTTTAAGAATTCCTAATTGGTTTTGTATGATACATTTGGCAGAAGATTTATCCAAACCCATTAATTCAATACTGGTGAGGAAATGGACTGTAATGATGGTAAAGATTGTTATCGGAGAAAGGGTAAATACATTTGGCATACATCCTTGTACATCGTTATTTGCGCACAAATATCTGTACGACTTGGACAAAGAGGAGGACATGTCACCTCGTAGACATGTGTCCTTGTAGAGGAAATTACTTCCTTTTGAATTTTCAATAAGGACTTCAAACATCAGAAGACTTTTATATTTATGAAGTGCAGCAGTCTCTTCATAGGGAATATTGCAACCAAAATTGCAGTATGAAACCTGTCTCAGTCCCTTTTAAGTCTGGAAAAAATAAATTGTGATATTTTGAAAATACGAATATTTTCCCAGAATGAGTACGAGCTGTAAATTTGAAGACATTTGAGTGCTTTTGAATAACGAGAGATTTGAATCTAATCAGATTAGATTTTTGTTGATTAAAGCACAGAAAATTCTAGGTTTTAAATCCAGTGAAAATAAAATAGTATATGGAGACCTTTTACATGGAAACTTTTATGTAAAATGTGACTTAGTAGGGAAAGTTTTCCAGCACTTGTCCACAGTGTTAAGAAAACAAAAGCTTTAAAGCCATGTCTCATTTGTTTGGTGACCCAA
>JAVJGI010000057.1:35483339-35498244 GCA_035590275.1 Ibycter americanus | reverse complement strand
ATTTGAAAACAAAATAATATCTGCTCATTAACTTATAAATAAATATGAGGCAACTGTTGGTGCCAAGTGTGATCATGCCACTTGATTGCTAGTTAAATCAGTCCAGATTTAAACATGTAAACTACTTGATTTCTATGGAACAAGACATCTGTAGGTGGTTTATTAAAACCTGCTGATGTCTCCAGAACTGAGTTTGTGCAGATATAGGCCTCTGGGTAGCTGTATTGAAAAAGCAGATATATTTTGTCTGGTTACCTGACTTCCAGCCCTGTACAGGTGTGCTTGAATAAATTAACATCAGTTACCTATGATGAGCCACTGCATACATTATCAAGGGAGGTGAAGATGTGAGAAAGCTGCTACCTGCCCCCTGTTATCACCTCCTTGACACAACGGCACCCAGTTTTCATCATCTTAGTGTGCTTGGAATCTTCTGCAGATAACTTTTTAAATAATTATTTTCTATAAATGCACTCAGTTCTAGGAACAGATAGCTCCAAGAAATAAGATATTTCACACCAGTCCATGATAACTGTTACTGTATTTCCCCTAATATAATTAGCTGTCATATGCAGCTTGCATTTCCTCCAATAAGAACAAGGAAATCAGGTTTTAAGACATTAGCTGTATGATGAACGATTTGTCAAGAGACAAAAGGGCTATTTTTTATATGTATTTAAAATATGAACATATTTACACGTATATGACTGTTTATGGACATAAAGCAGTTCATGAAGAGACTAGCTACACATCCAATACAATTGTATGAACCATTAGGTTTTCTCGTGCAGAGTCACTAAGATGTGTGTCATTGCTAATGTTCACGTAACTCTTCCTTCCCAAGAGAACCTAGATCACAAAGAAACATTTTGTGGCAGCCCTAACCGAGCTAAACTCTTCCATGAGTAGTCATGTTGAACACAGACTGCCTGTCATATTGCATACTCACTAATGTGAACAAGAGAAGCAGAATTAAAACTAGAATGCACAGGACTATTTTTTTCATAATAATTATTTAGTTATTTAGTTATTTATTTAAAAGAAAATAGATAAGCCCTGGTGAGTAAAGTTTGCAGAATTAGCTCTGGCATGGAGAGAGTTCTTTTCCAACTGCACATATCCATTTGTTTTGGGTTTGAGTTGGAGGTGGTGGCTGTTTTTTGAAACTATCTGCTGTCTTCATTATCTTGTTCTCTTTTGGTACACAAAATGATATCACTTTGAGAGTGAGAGTACAGGTTTTTGTGCAGTGCAAGAAGTCTCGTTCTTGTGTGAACTTGCAAAATAAGTCAAGGACTTTTCAGTGACCTGAAAAGTTTATTTAAATAAACTGCTACACCAGCATTAACATAGGTGGTAAGCATAAATAAAGCACTGAAAATACTAGCCAAAAGGCAAACATGCACTGAGCAGTATTTTCCCCTGGTATGTGTTGTGACAAATAGTGTAGATGTTTGATTTTTTTGGTACAAGTTTCCTGTGTAGGTTCTGTATGTTTTGTGTTCGGTGAAAGAGATAATTTGAGAAGGTGACTGGGAACATGAATGCTTATTCATAATATCCTGGTTGCCTCTAGGTTCCTAGGAAATAACTGGAAAAACCAAAACTCTTCAGAGAGTGGGAGAAAAATTGAATGTTTTCCACTTACCTGAGTAAATGTAAAGCTGTTCCCTATATACAGAGATGTCCGATCTTCCCTAGAGTCTTCTGAAAGTGGGATAAACAAAACATCTACCTAAGTTAGTTCCAGCAGAGAAAGGCTCTAGCTGTTCTTTTAAACTTAACAGCAGAGAACTGTAAGATTTCTGCTACGCTGGGGGAAGCTGTACTTTACAGTTACAAGATAGCACCAGGGCACTACTCTCAACAGCCTGGATGTGTGAAAATGCAGCAAGACACTGCAACCTGAGAGATGTGGTACTCTCAGGTGGAAGAGTCTGGGGAGAGATAACGGAAGGGGGAGGGAGACACATCGTGGCAGGAGTAGCTGGGTGTTTACTGCCCTTCGGAGTTACTGCTGTCAATGAAGGAGGGAGGCACTAAACAGACAGGTAAATGCTGTCATACATACAAACATGATACATTTGTTTGTCAGGTGTGCTTGTCTGTCTGAAAATAGAAACTGTCACCTGGAGAGGCAAACTTTACATCAGATCTTTCAGCCTAACCAAAGGTTACTTGTAGATGAGGCCATTTTCTTCTCCCCTTAATGGTGGTGGTGATGATGATCCCCCTAGATTTGAGCCATGTCATTCATTAGAACATGAACTGAGTGACTGTGCTCGGGCATATCAGAATTAAAGCTAAGTTTATTTGAAAGTAAGAAAACTGGTGAGGCAAGTCCTGGAAATTGCATAGAAAAAACATAACCCAGAAGGGGAAAAAATTACCAGGTGTAGATGACTCCAAACAGCTACAACACTGGAGGATTTTTGAGGATAGTGTGCCAGTTCTGTCAGTGTGTCTAGGCAGAAGTAAACATTGTCCACAGTTGGCCTCATCCTAAAGACATAGTCCTTCCTAGGGTTTGTGAGGTCATGGGGTATTTTTTAAAGTAGATTTATGTAGCAAGCTGTCAGTATAGTAAAACAAAATTCATTTGGGTTCCTATTCCATTGCTTATTGACAAGATAAGTCTTGGCTAGTGGATCCAGATGGATTGGTTAAGAATTACAGGGAGCGTTTTGCTGTAGCCACAGATATCTGAGGCGCTGGCCTGAATCCAGGTTTGTGACAAACAGGCGAGACGGTAGTGTTTTGCACTGGAATATACCTTAGTAAAAAGATGTTACTCAAAAATGTTTGGCAATTTATGGGCCCCGGGGAAAGGAAAAGCCAAACCCCAACCTCTCTAAATCTGTGATGCCTCTTCGTGGTTGTACAAGTTGCTAGTGATTAGCAAATATGACAGGGAGTAATAGCAAATTCATAAAGTAGAGCCTGTAATTGCAGGATTATACTGTGCAGTTAGAAATGGTAAAGGGGAAAGATAACCATATTGCTGACTACTTATCTAAATATGACCCTGAAGGCAGAGATGTAGAGTTATCAATGAGATTTAAATACTCAACAGTGTCTGGGAGAGACTGTGTACTCTATAGGCACTGCAAGTGCGCTGCAAGACACTGTGCATGGCTTTTACTACCCCTTAATCCTGACCTGCAGTATTCACAGCCTTCTGTCTCTTCAGGAAAGATGGCCAGCTGTGCCACACATCATGTACCAGTATGCATGACATTATATTGTAGATACTACAGTAGAAATCACTCAGTAACATCCAGCAGATACACATAAAACATTCCCAATGGCAATAGAAATACCTCAGATGGTATGTCGGGACCTGAGGTAACACAGGAATAGCTCAGGTGCAATACCACCTATAGCTCTTCACACATTGACCTTTTAACGACAAACACTGAATACTTCCTGACAGAAGTTTTGAGCCCACCACTTCTAAAGAAAATCCAAGGCTTCTGACTTCCCAGCAACATCTTTTAAATGAGCAGTTTGCTTTGTGCTAAGCAAGTGGTTTTTTTCTTTTTAATTAAGAGCTCATTTTGCATTTAAGCTTGCCCTAAAAAGCATTACTTAAAAAGATCTGTCTAAGAAATAATTTAACATTTTTGCCATAAGGCACCTGCAGGCTTCATATGAATGGATCTGGAAGAGAAATGAAAGAGTTTTAGATTTGCCAAAAATGTACACTGTCATAAAAAAGAAAGGCTTGCAGGACTTGGTTGGCATTGTGCATAAAAGGAAAGCAGTTCATTTTGGATGGGGGAGAGCAGGGGGAGAGAAAGAAAGGATGGGATTGTAATAAGAAATTTTTTGCTGTCACTTGTTTTTGGGGTTTTTTTGGAAGAGAAAGGGAAAAAAAAGCCCTAAGCTGTATGTCCGTGTCAAACTATATGAGTCTGAAACATAAGCTCTAAATTATAAGTTTTATAAGTTGTTATTTCCAATGTTGCTGATTTTGATTCTAGTGCTTTACAAACTTTATTGCTTATTTTATTAACTAGGGAAAAGTGTTGCCCGCTTCCAGTTCAATACATTTTTTTCCTTTCTCTCCCTCTTCCTCCCTCTCTTTCCCCCTCTCTCTCCTTTTCTTTGTTATGCCAA
This sequence comes from Ibycter americanus, assembly GCA_035590275.1. Classification (NCBI taxonomy): domain Eukaryota; kingdom Metazoa; phylum Chordata; class Aves; order Falconiformes; family Falconidae; genus Ibycter; species Ibycter americanus. Next base: position 35,494,125 of record JAVJGI010000057.1, on the reverse strand, counting down.
AATAAAAAAGCAATTACACTTCAGCCACTTACAACTGAAAATAGAAATGGGACATAGTTAATTTTGCTGCCTGTAAATCTTACATTGTACTTTTGTGTTTAACACACAAAATGTGGAGATAAAAATATCCCAAACATGTATGTATGTCTGTGTGTCTGTGGATGCGTGTACTATGTAAGTCCTATATATAGCTGTGTTGGTAGATAAAGATCTAAAAATACAATCGATAGAAAGAGAACTTGGATTCCCACTCAGAAAAGGTAAATGAGCCCTTGTTTAAAGAAGATGATGATACATTATGCAAGACTGAGATTCAAGATTTCATGAGGGGTGGAGGCAGGCCCTGGCAGGAAGGATAACAGATCCTGCGCTGGACGTCTCTCAGGTCTGATAGCCAGATAGGGGAGCAGCACTAATTCTGCAGCCTTTTTAGTCTGTTCTGTCACAGAAGGGGCACTGCTGGGTCAGTCAGCTCACTAGTAATTGTGCTTTACAGACTCTAAAGCAATTGGCCTAGTCAGTCCCAATTCAATAAAAGTGGAGAGCGAGAGTGAGAGCACTTTTGTTCTATTTTTTACTTGAAATTATTTCATTCAGCAGTCTGTCTTTTTTATTACCAGGATTTGACATTAGCACTCCAAGCTATATTAGCATCCATTTCAGCAGTTCAGTAATGGTATTAAAAAAACACTTAACTTCAACGGTGAATGGTTGTATGACAGTACCATAAAAATCCACATTAAAAAAAAACTTATGTATTTGTCCCTGCAAATTATTTTTCACTTGTTTAACCACTTCAAAACTACACTCTCTTGACTGGTGTTTGCAAGAGCTCTAGCAGCGGGGAAGGCTTGTAAAGGAGCTGAGGAGGAACAGCAGCGGCCATGGAATAAAGGAGAAAATGAAGACATTTAAAGAAGAAGAAAAATGTAACAGGAACACACAAGCACACATACATGCACCAGAAAGACCTCTCATTTTGGTTGGGTGCCTGTCATTCATCAACTGAAGTAAGATTTTAAACTCAAATCACTCAAGGTAAAATCTTTGGCATCTTCTACATTTCTGGGATTTAATTTTGAACCCAGCACTCTCCAAGCTTGGGATGGCAGCCTAACTATCTTGGCACTGCAGCACACTCATAAATGACTGCATTAGGTTCTAAATTTTGATTAAACATTCTGTAATTAATCAATGGTAGACATGAAGCAGTTGGCAAGGTCCAGAGCTGCAAAACGTTTAAGACATAAAACATTACAAAGTAATTAGAATGTGCTCCTTCAAGAGAAGGATTGCCTTCAATAAAGAGGTAAATGATAGCATCATGTTTATTGTGGACGTAGGCAGCCAGTGCAATATGATAAACTGCAGGAGATACACATATCAGTAATCATCCACATTATTAGTGTCATTAATCATAATTCTAAAAATATGACAGCAGCAGCCAACTTTTTGACCAATTTTGCCTCTGCCTGTTGGCCGTTATAACTTCACTAATAGACTGCAGAGCTCCTGTGCGTGGCAGTTTGCATTGAGAATGGAAGGTTAATTATATTTGAGCTGCTGATTCCTTCTCTCCTCGGAAAAGACTGAGCACTTTGACAATCCCAGGAGCTCACTGCTGTTAAACCAGTAAAAGTACTTTATTGAAATTTTCTTTGTTGGTCAGGAATGAGTAGATGTTTCAAATGAGATATAAGCGCCAGGCTGGGACGGCCGCTAATGTTTCTTCCAAAATAATCCTTGGACAGCAAGCTGCACTCATACTTCCCTTAGATATCTTTGCACAGTCTCTTGTGGATGGGTAAAAAGTTGAGAATTTAATAACCACTGACAATAGTATGTATGGAAGAATCTCAGAGGGTTGAAATTACTGAGGAGTTGGGGCGTCAGTGAGGGGAGGTTATAAGATAATCAGCTATCAGTTGACCTGAAAGGGGTACTTATTTAGCAATGTAAAATTACTAATAGATGAACCCTGTTGAAGTGCCACATCGTTTTTGGTTTTATAGTTCCTCTGGTATTATATAAATAAACCCAGCATTTTTAGACAAACAAAGCAGTGGGAGTGAGAATTACCATCGCATTGTGACCAAAAGAAATGGTTTACATATTTGCTGTGGAACCTGAAATCATACAAAACTATCCCTGGATCTGAGGATTTATTGTGAATTTGAACTTATAATGCAATCAGTAAAGAGTCTATGAACCTTCTAAGCAAATCATGAGATAATGTGTTGATGTGCCACAATATCTGGGAGAAAGGAATTCATTTCAAAGCAGAATGGGGGGAAGCTAGCTGTTCTGATAGAGTTGTGTCTCTTTTGTATTTACTGAAACTTGAAACTCAGGAAATCCATGAGTGGGATGCTGAACTGAAAGGACTGTTTGCATAGAATCTTGCAAAATTATCACATTTTACATGTCTGTTTTAGTAAAATAAAAAGAAGGATGAAAAAATCTGATTACAAAACTTGTATTATGTAATATTTAGATGATGTAGGTTTGAGAAGAAATATTAATTCTTGTAGTTTGGCAACGATTCTACCTGGATGTTGCCTCAGTACTTCTTGAGGGGAAGTACACCTTGGGTGAAAGACTAGCAAAATACTTCAACACACAGGAGATGAGGACCTATGCATGACTGCTGTGCAGGGCCTTGTGTGAAATGCCTGCACATGATAAATTTTTCCATAGAGCATGTGCAGACTGTGGAAACAGCTTATGGCAGTTGCACAGATTGTCAGTGGTGCTGACCACCTGTAATTTCCATTGAAAGACTTTGTCGTGCATATGATGACCTTCTCGTGCATGTATCATTGCTACACTGACTTAGTTCACTTAGGAAATATTCCGTCAGATAGATCTTTTTATTCTAAACTTTCTCAACCAGCCCGGATATTAGACAAGAGTGCTGGATATTTTGTAATGAGTCTGTTTTGCTTCCAGGCAGCTAGTAAAGTAAGAGGTTGAAGTGTTGCAACACAATTTTGATAATTTCTGAGTAACTTTGGCAAGTACACCAGTGGTTGTGCTTTTTGTTTGTAATATCTTTTGATCTTTGATGGACAACAATAGTAATATATTAAGAGTGCGACATGACCTCGATACTTCTGAGCACACACAGCTGTTGTGAAAGTGTAATTCTGTTCACACCATAAGGACCGTCTCACTAAACACCTCAACAGGTATGTACTGAATTATTGGGCCTTTCAAGAATCCTGAACCTGTCAGATTTTACATTAAAAATTATTTGGTAGCAAATATTGCCATCAGATATCAGTTTCACATTTAATCTGAGTATTTACTCACACAGTCAGCTATCCTACCTCCCCAAATGCCATCTCTGCATTAACATTTTTTATGCATTCCACGGCAATGACGAATTGTTTCCTGACTCTAACTGTGGATTAAGTATGCAAAAGGCATGTTTGCCACTGCCAACAAACCAATAATTCTCACTAACATCTTCAGAGTTACAACATTTATAAAGTTGCAAAGTAGAGTAAACAAACCATCTGTTTGGCTTTACCATATATGTCATGCTCTCTTATTAGCATATTACGATTCATTTAGTAAACAAATTTGGTGATTTCGTTCATGTCAAAGTTAGAGGGAGCTTGAAGATGATTAACATTCCTGGGACAGGCACATTAATACATTGCTTCCTCTGCAAAGTTAAATGGCTTCTCAGGAGAATCACCCCTTGTTGACAAGATGAGACTGTCAATTTTGTTTGCCTGCCACATTAGGGGCCGTAAGGGGATGGGAAGCTCTGAGAAAGAGGAGCAGTGTAGGCAGCATAATTCACAGCGAATTGAAAAAAGAAGTCTAATTCTGATAAATGGTCGACCCCAATACATCCTACCTGTTATTACAACAGACGTGCCGTATCTGTGCAGTAAATTAGTTAAACCCCTAAAGAGTTTGATGGGAGCTTATCTTCAAGTGAATAATTTGAGCGTAGAGGGAGCTGTCTTCGTGACCAGTGTGAGTGATTTGTTTCATATTGAAAGGGATTGAAATGACTGGGCTCCACATCTTTAATTTGCAAGAACTTGCTTGTCCTTTATTTCCTGTATTTAATAAGCACTGTTTTTTTACTTTTTTTAATAGGTGCTGAACTGTATTTTACCTTTTGGATTTTCTTCCTATGAAAGGTTAATATTTTTCAGATTCTATGCAATTTAAAGCTTCAAGAACTGATGTTATTACCCCAATTGTTCATGTAGAAGTGCCGTGGTTTCATTAGCTAGTATAGCATTTTGTTTTCACTCGTTGTTCTAAAGTTTAGCCCCTATCACTACTTTCCCTCTTACGTTTAGAGGTAAACTAAACATGATCAAATGCATGGAAGGGCTAGTGCACAGACTGAAACCTTGGCCCTGTCCAGATGAATGTGAATTCTATAATTTATGTCAGATCAGGATTTCAAACCTTTATTATCTTTGCTCAGGTTTATGGATTTTTATTTTTATTTTTTCATTGAAAAAAACCCGAACTGTATCAAAGACTGCTGATAGCGTGGCAAAATTAGAACAGTAACTGAGAAAATAATTTCTTTAACAGTTTCCATTACTAATTAAATTCCAGGAACTGTTTTATTGTTGATTCTTTTAAGTAAATGGGGAGAATGATTGCTGCTTCCTTCTTGAAGAACTATCAGAATTAAGGCCATGTCTTTTCTCATAAATATGTACATTGTTATATTTAGCCAGAGTCTTACTTTCTGGTTCTTTGATTTTCGCTGCATGAAACTCAGCACTTTCAGTCTGCAGAGATTCTGAGAAAGCATAAAATTCTGGGTTTACTTTCTGTTATGATCTGTTACATTCTGAGCCTTTCTATGAGTTTCAGGCTTAAATAAGCAGGAAAGGAACATGAAATTGAGGTAAGACCACAGTACTTTGCTGTAGTAGCAAACTGCATTCATGATTAAAATAATGTGAAATTTTTAAACAAAACTGTAAATCTTAATTAACAGCCTTTGAGGTGAAGAGAAACAAAGAGAACTTTGCTATAACATTTCATTATAGGTAAAAACATAGGCTGAATACTGAGCTGAAGACAGATACAGGAGAAGTTTTGTGGGAGGAATGATGAAAAGCTTAATTGTTTATGGTATTTTAAAGCAGATTGACAGAGCTTAGTTTTAGACTAGGTATAGCAGAAGGATAGCTTGTATGGGGCCTGCACAATCTGAACGGCTGCTTCCATATCGAGCTTTAATAAGAGGTTTGCCAATCTGTACGTAAACCGCCAGACAGATGTGTCCTGGCCTTTCATTTTTTTACAGAACCTTCTTCAAACTGCTGAAGATGGTGTGGTTTCAGGTTTCATAACCCAATATTAGCACCTGTGTTCTTTAAAAAAATAAAATAAATCTACTATTACCTGGAAAGAACATAATTTAACAGAAAAGAATTTAATGTTGACTTCTAATTCATTAAGTCTCCAAATACAATTTTATTGTTTTACTTAATGCTGGGATCACTTATTGTATCTTAAAGCAAAGCTGCCCAAAGACTGATGGCCCCCTGCTGTGACCTCCGATAAGTGGTTTCTTTGCAGTGTCAGAATGATAGCGCTGGGTGGTGTTACTTTGGCAAATCATATATTTGCCAGAAAATGCATTTTTCAGAACATTTGAAGTATAAGAGATTGGGATACTGTTTTATTTGGAAACATAGGAAGAAAGGATGTGCTGGGATACAACTGGAGATGTTGAAATTATTGATTTCAGAATTAATGAACAATACAGTGCGCTTTGGTGTTAGAGTGAGATTTTCACCAGGGAACTTTGTCACTTACAGTCAGCCAAGGAGGCGCAAGGGGCCAATAGCTAGGATATTTAACTGGGACATCAGTTGGCTTGGCCTTTCTGTCTGACTGCATCAGGGACTGGAAAATGGGTTTCTTTAGTGCCTAATAATTATGCTGCTGTTTCATTGTCACCCTCTTTTTTCTCTCATGTCCTTAATATTTAAGTGTAATCATATTTTTCTCTTGATAAAAAAATAAAGAAAATAATGCTTTATGTTCCAGTTTCAACAACGTGCCCTGCCCCGAACTGTGAACAACACATTCCACCAAATTTTTGATGCAGTTAGTTTTCTGCTCCGTATAAGACTTGAATTAAAATAAAGAGTACTCTGTATCATCCAAATTCCCTAACTCTGAGGTGCATATCAGAGATAAGGTTTGTCCTAGTGCAGATAGAACTGCAGCCATAGGTGCATCCAAAGTTGGCCTTCAGTCGTGCATAGAAATCATGCCAATTTCTATGCCACGACAAATTCAACTCATAAATTCCTCCTCACTCACTTCAAAAAGAAATAAAAAGACTGACTAAATAAAAATAAACTAAAATAAAGTGGCCATTACATTTTTCTTTCCAACAAATAGATAGTAAATTAACAAAATCAGATCCATTGACAAGTGTAGAAAGAAACTGATGAAGGGAACCCAGTCTGGATTTATGAGCTGTGTAAATGGCATGTACATTTAATTGACCACATTTCCTAGGCTTATAATCCCCTTTCTTTTGTTGATGCATAGTGCATCTCTCACTAGAGGAGCTTGCTAGTAGTAGGCGGGGTGGAACCAACAATGAATTCTAATTATGGAAGAATACTTCCATGAACTTCACAAGGGAAGGAAAATACTACTGCTAGTAGGATCATGCCCACAGTCAGAGAGCTGCTGTAGTTGCTGTAGCACTCTGCCTTGCACTGCTGCTGAAACTCCTGTCTGAAAGGCCAACGGTGAATTAGCTGAGATACCCTTACCACTTTGCCACAGCCACAGATTTCATGTGTATCATCATTATCATTATCATCCTTACAGCAGCACTGATCCATTCTTAAGATCATTGAATTCAGAAGGCTGAATTCACTCTGGTGAGGACTTCCCACACACTTGCCCACAGTATGTCTAATTCCTGAATAGTAACTTGAAAGGAGAATAGTAATTATGTGGAAGAATCAGGCATTCTGGGCCTCCTAAAATAAACCAGACTTTGCTAAAACTTCTTGCCACAACCAGCCAAATACTCTCCTCATTTTTAAGGGTACATGACACATAGTACAGAGCTAAACAGATGTTTGGACATTCTTTGGCACACACAGTATTTTAAATTCTCAGCACAAACCTTCTTCACTGTCCCTTGTTGCCTAGGATGGGACAGATCTGGTAACTGGAGCTGAGTGAGCTATGCCTTTAGTGAAGTTCTTTTGACCTCTTATTTCTGCCTGGAACACTTCATTCACCAGTTGTCTTTACGCAACATTTCCATTGCCAGGATCAAATGTCCTTTTGATAGTTGATGTACAAATAAGTCTAAGAAATCCAGAGTCATTGAAAGGATTTTATTAGGTCAAATATTTTATTTTTTCTATACATATCTATACTGCTGTCATTCATTTAGGTTCCTCAGTTTTTTTCCCTGCAAATACAGCAGCAGCTGCAGTGCAAAGGACACCAGAGATAGCCTTAAATGAGCTAGCTTAGGTACAAGAAATAATGTAGCCATGGCAAGCTGAAGCTCAGCTGTTTTCAGCATATCTTGCTTCGTGATTTTTAACCTGTTTGATGGCAGTGTTCATGAACTGGCATAAATTATGCTGCCCAAGCTGTGCCTCAGCTTACCCAGGGAGCACTGTTTAGGTGTACCTGGCAGCAGTATTCAGAGGAGGAGGCGGGTAGCAGTGTTGTAAATCACTTCAGGAACAGAACAGCTGAAGCAAGAAACTGCAGGTGCCGTGGAAGGGAGCAGATGAACAGATGACAAGGTGGCTGGCATTGCCTGCGGTCTGGTGGAGGACTTGCTAGGATTTGGGAGTGACAAAGCAAGGGAGAAAGAGTTGGATTAGGATGGAGTATTTCAATTTGGTATGGAGAAGGAGGTCTGGGAACTACTGGAGCTATTTAAGATGGCTGAATGAGTACATTTTCCAAGAAAAAAGGTGAGAAAGATCAGCATTGGATGAGAGGAACAGTTAAGTTTATCAGGACAAAAGAGAGTATAGGCTTGGCCAATATTTGTAATGCTACTCTTTTCTTCTCGTGTCTCTCTACCAGCTGTTTGCAGCTACTAGGTCAGAGTACAAGTTGTTGGCCATGTACACTTCTGCCTTTCCAGCTGAATGATGGTCTTCATAGCTTCCTAGGAAGTCATGCTTCATTTCTGCCCATAAACTCAATCCTATTCTATTTGGCTATTGCCAGTGCTTGCCTTTTCCCAAAACACCTCCCTTTTTAAACCTTCCTGGTCTGTACTGCTTCTCTTTCTAGTCTGCCTTTACCCATACTCTTCTTAATTCCATGGTTTTGCTTATTGATCCATTATTTGTAGCCATCCTTACATACATGAGCATGTTCCTTCTACAGAGAACTCCCTTGTCATCTTTTCCCAAACAAACCTTGGGAATGCTGCTGTCAGCCCTGAGAAGCACCTCCTTTATGCAGGGCACTGTTCAAGCAGCACCCTGCACAGGATGCTCAGCCTGCACTTCAGGGTGCAATGCTTTTTTGCATTTAGTTGTGTAGCAGATGGAAAAGGGGTGTAGGGTCAGGTTCCGCACACTCTAGACCAGTGTGTCTATGAAAGCATACTTTTCCTTCTCTCCTATCCCCACGATCGTTCAGCTATTGAAAATGTGTGTTGCTAGTACCTTCAGCACATAGTAGTCTTAATTTTGGCAAGGTTTTAGCCCCTGTGACTTGTCATAAGATTTCAAAACCTCAGTGTCCAAATAGATGAAATTTTTCTCACAATTCTTTCCTCTCATACCTACCAGAATGTTTTTGCATATGATATTTAGGGAGAGTATTAAACACAAGTGAAATAGATTAAGAAATGAATGTAAAAGAATCAATTCTTTTGAACTGTGGTTGCATAATGGAAATCGACTGCTATGAATGAACCTATGTTCAGAAGTTATGAACAGCAGAGCTAATGCACTGCCATGAGTTCATCTTTATTATTGCATTACACCTGAATCAATTGATAAAGTAGCTTCTTTTTAAGGCTAGGAATGGCACTTAATTGAATAAAAGTCAATGTAATTATATTAGGAGAATCCAACAGTACTGCTGACAGCGGAAAAGGGACACTACTGAGCAGAGTGCCAGAACTGGTCCGCACATTTCTGCACATCGTTTGCCTGACAGATATTATGGGCTGGTACATACTTTAACTAGATTACTGATTGCCACTGCTGTAAGTGAGAATTGAATAAGGGAGGCATCTCTTCTTATCAGAGAATCAACAAGGTTTGGGTCTTTAACACTGGTCTTTCTCAGAATGGCCTCTGTCCATCTGGGGCTCCGTGGCCCTTCTTTAACATGGTAATTTATTCTTATATCTTCATTCAGTGAATGCTGAAGTTATTTTCACTGCATGCCTGGCTGCAGTTTTTCTCAGCAGCAAACCAAGGAAACAATAAGCGCAAATGGGTGGAAAAAACAGTTACAGTTATCCTGACTGGTTTCTACACTGCAACAAATCCCCGTACCACAGGAGTGAGGAGGGGAGAGAGGGGGAGAAATCATAAGAAGAAAACACATGAGCACTTTACGAGTAGTTCGCAGTTGGTGTTACGATGATAAGCACAAATGTGTTTTTATGGTCATGTAATAACACTGGTCAGTGTGGACAGGCCTTCACAGTAAGCGTTTCCTGTACTGCACTTAGCAACTTTACATGGAGTTGTACGCCATCTGACACCAGGAAGGCGAGGGACTGTCAGGACTACTGTTTATCATTCATGTATGTGCACACTGCATGCATCTGTTCAGAACTCATTTGTGGATGATAATGGGGGTGCTGTGAATATGCTTTGATTAATTTGCTTTGTGTTTTTCATATTGTGTGGTTGAGTCGGTATCCATCAGGACAACAGTATAAGCGAGATTACAGCTGACAAAAAACAGTTTCACCATCAAGACTTTTTTTGAAGTCTGTATTTTATTGGTTTCAGATATTATTTTCTTTTGTCTTTATTTTTTTAAAAACCAGATATGTCTGGATTGGAATGTGAATTTGTTCTCTCTCTCTCTCTCTTTTGTGATCTCAATTTAGCAAAAGATTAGAAAGCTGATCTTATCACAAGGTAAGCTCAGCCTTCCTAAGTGCAGTGTGGGGATATGCATAATGACACTTCTGCGCCTCAAAAAAGCAACAGTGCTATACTTGCTTGTGTGAAAGGAGTATTTCCCATGTGACAGAAAACCAAGGAATACTCTCCACTTTTTTCCACCCTTGCCCATACCTCTCAACTGTCTCTCATTAGGAGAGAAATTCGTTCTAGATCCCCCCTTACTGGAATAATTGCGTTCCAAGCAGACATGAGTCAATTAAACTGCAGTTCAGTATCAGTTTTATGTCAGAGAACAGTTACCTGCATTTGCAGGTGAGTGGGACGAATTGCTTCTATTGCTGCTATCTTTATTTATTCCCATAAGTTATGTGCAACAGATAGATGAATCACAAAGTGAGTGATAGCAAATCACAGAAATTAACTCCATGTCAATTTATTCTTCCTAAATTTGCATTTTCCTTATTTATCTGCATTGTATTTCTGTACCATGTTTGGGACTTCAGCTGGTTGAGAGGTATGTTTCAAAGGGTTTCTTAAAACAAAAGCTTCAATAAGGAAATATTGCTAATAGCTGTTGCTCCCCTTCTCCCTTTTTTGTTACTGTAGGACCTGAATGTCTGTAAAATATTTTATCATTGTTATGTCTCCCCATGCCAATCTTATACCCAGTGCTTGGTGGCACATTA
>JAVJGI010000057.1:35422422-35446574 GCA_035590275.1 Ibycter americanus | reverse complement strand
GAAGAATATTAAAGCTCTTACCTAGTATTGCAGCAGTGTTTGTCACTGCAGATCTGTAGTCCTTGAAAGGAGTATCCAAAGTCTGAACTCTATGTAAGAGCTGACACCATCACTATAAGCCATTTAATCTTCCAGACTTCTTATTTCTCCTCATTTCCTTCATTAAAACAGCAAAGGGCAGTTAGCACAGTTATTCTCTGAGCACAGAATACATATTTTACTGATGGGGCATTAAGGAGAAGCAGATGGATGTCACTGCATTTCTCATAATGGAAAAGACAGATTTCAGTCACTGCCATGACTAGAGAGAAGGGAGGAAAGCAAGGAAAAGAAATGTACAGAGAGGAATGAAAGGTGGAAAAAGAGCCTTACTCCCCCAGATCAGACACTAATGTGTTAATGTATTCTGTCTGAACATATGATACCAAATGGAGGTGCACGAATCTCAACCCTGAAAACTCAGTGGATAGAAAAAAGCTGACTACTTAAGACTCCTGCAACAACTTCAGTACATCTCTAGACACAGCCTGAAGCAATAAAGTGTGAAAGAATTTTTATTTATTTATTTATTTTAAGATTAGATACCTGTTTCAGTTTTTAGCACATTGTTTTTAGCATTTGAAGACTCTGGTTTGTATCGCAACGCTACACAAATTCTCTGTCATTTATTTGCCTAGTAGTCTTTAAAAGGCAGACGTATCAGCCATGATTACAAGAAAAAACTTTGCACCCACACAAGGAAATGAATATACCTCAAAGAGAGGTAACAAGGGCACAACAAGGGAAGTATTTGCCCTGGGAACCCTTCCAAGTGGAGCATAAAATGGAGGCAAATATATTGAATAGGCTGCAGCTGCTGCTTCTGCCACCCAGGAGGAGTAATTCTTCAGTGGGGATATGAGTAGGGAAAGGTTATAAGGAAGAAGCAGCCACAAGACTGGGTTGGGGACTAGAAAAGGGCTGCTCTGGGCAGTGAAGTGCTTTCTGGGGCTCTAAGATCCCACTGAAAAACTTTTTCAGGTTTGTGGCTGTGAATGGGTACACATCATACCAAACATGCATTCAAGCTCATAGGCTAACTTCCCTCATGACTGAGCCCAGACCTTCTGAAATACGTCCCCCTCCCTAAGCACTATCGTAGTACAAGTGGTAAACAATATCCACATATCCAGAGCTGGCCTCTGCACAGATAAGAGACACAAGTCCAACAAGAGCTCCTATTTTTTTGTAGCAAGCAAAGGCTCCTGCCATATTTGTGGCTGAAAATGTAACCTCCACGACCAAAATATCTCAGCTATTATCCAAAGAAGAGAGGATCCTGCCACTAATTTTGGAGCTGAAGTCAGAGACTGACCTGTTCAGAAATGGTTCTAGAGCAGGCAATAGCCAGCAGAAACACAGTGGACTGATGCTTCCAGAAGTTTGCACCAGGATATGATCCCAGGGCAGAAATGATGGCTTGCAGTATGTTGTACAGGCCCAAGTCCCCTCACTCCTTACCCCATGTGATACTGCTTTTTACCAATACCCTTTTCCCCATTTTCACCAGGGCTAAATATTTGCCAACCTCTAACAAAATAAAAGTACACACAAAAATGAGGTGAGTGGAGCTGTTAGTTCAGATGCCGCTATTTGAGAGCTCACATAGCTCTGGGGAAATAAGTAGTGAGTATGTAATCCCAGCAATGACACTAAAGGTAAATGGATTTGGGGATTTTCGTCATGTACTGTGGTAGCAATAACAGCAGTGACAGGGCATTTGTATCCCCACATCACATCTGGTGAAAATATTTCATCTGGGAAGCACAGCTTTTATCACATAATTTGGTCCCATTATTTTAGTGGCTAATGTTTCACACTGCTTGTGATCCTTACCTGAATCATCGCTGCAGGGTGTCACTCCACTCCAGATTCGGGAAGCTTGAGATATAAATTGAAGCCAATATATCCACTATCGGAGAAACATGTATTATTATTAAAGCTCATTCATCACACACTGAAGTAAATACCTTGCATGAGGGAATTGGAATCATTCTCAGTGAACTAGATCCATCACCTTCTAAATCAGGTACATCAGCTAGTGAATCAAATGCATCACCTTTGAATTAGATGGACTCCCGGTTGAATTAGATGCATCACCTATTGAATCAAATACATTACTATTGAATCAAAAACTGTACGTCACCCAGTAAATCATGTAAATATTACCCACACTGCACGTTGAACAGCTGCATCACCAATAAGTTTAACAGATGACATGTTAAAGCTGCTATAACATTTAAACAATTACCGTAAGGGCCAAATTCAATATATCAGTCACCAGTCCTGGTAGATCAACTTTTCAGAGCCAGCAAAAACACCGTAAAGAAGTTTTGCATTTTTTGTAATATGTTAAACCTGTAAATGAGCAGGCAAAACCAGAAGGAGTAAGAAGGAAAACAAAATGCAATTCAACAATATTGCCAGTGTAACTTACAGCAACTGTGCGATGCTGGTGTTGTCAAGACTTAAGGTATCTTGATTGCTCCATAACATCTCTAACTGCTGTGCCACATGGCTCAGAGAGGGCCGATACCACTGTTTACAGCAGTGACTACCTTCCATCTGTAGCATTTTCAGTCTTGCCAGCACCCTAGGGGTTGAAGCACTGACCACTAAATGCAGGAGTTTATTTATTTAGTTATTCATTTGCAAAAACTCTATCCCTAGGGTAGGCAAAGATTTTGAGGGTAGCACCAGGTAAAAACGGACAACATAAGATGAGCTGTGCTTTGATACTGGAATGGAACTTGAGCCAAATTCAGACCTCAAAAGATACAATCTTTTATGAATTGTAATGTTTGCAGATGTCTTGCAACCTTTAAAAAATGGCCCTATGATTGGATGCTTTGCATAATTTTTATAGCTTCTTATCTGGAATTCCAAGCAGCAGGGACACATCAAAATATTACACTTCCTGACTCCTGGCCCTCTGATACAAACCTAGATAGTCCCATTTTACAGGTTGACAAAATGAAGAAGGGAGTTTTTTAGTGAATCCTTTCTTTCCCTTTCCATTTTCCTTTATGTTGCACTGGTCATAGAAGGAATGTGTCAGAGTTAGATGGAGGAGTTGTTGGTTTTGCCACTGACTGGCTTGGTTTTGGCAGAAGACAATACTTCCTTATCTGCCCCAAGTTATCCGGAGTGCTGGAACTCTGTCTAGTCCTTGCAGGAGTATGATTCAGATGCAGTTGTAGTTATGTCTGAAATAGTGAAGCACAGATGACAGATATGCTCAAGAACGCTGCAGCAGCATTGCTCCAAATGAATGAGAGCTGAATCTGTGCTAAACTTTCCTCTTCAAGTAGTTTCTTTGTGTTTCCCTTTTGCTGAGGAACCCATGGAGGAGAAGCACAGAAGGCCAGAATTAGGAGTGGGGATAGACAAAAGCCTTGTGCAGGCTGGTTAATAAAAAGGAGAGGGAAGGAAAAGGAGGACACCTGGAATATTAAAATCCTTTGGTACTGGTGGCCAAGAGCAGTGGCTCCTTTGACCGTGCTCTGGCAGAGGGTGAAAGAAATGTGAATAGTGTGCTGAGCTGGAGAGAAGCTGACCTGCAAGACCACGTCTGCAATGGTCATTTTTACCCAGTAAGAGTATCAGTATCAATTCAGACTTACTGACACTGAGGCAGTGTCAGCATCCCGTTCCACTGCAAGCAACACACAGGACAATGGTAGAAAGACTGCTTGACTTAGGTACATGTGGGTGTGCACAGCATGTTTTCTGAACATGCACAACATTTACCATCCTTCAGACAGTTTAAGCTAGGCTTACTGTATCTTGTTTTCCCAGGCATTGTCATACTTCAGAAAAAGGAAAGTGTAATACTCTCCTCACAAAAATCCCCCTTATAAATCCTTAATGAGAATGGCTTGCCTTTCCCATCCTTTGTCATCCTTGTGACAATCATAGTAAGGAAGTATTGGGAACAAGACATCCCAATTGCAATGCCCAGTCATCTGTAACAGACAGAAGTTGCATGCTCTACTCCTTAACCTTTGAAATAGTCTGGGGTTTTTTTGAGTGGCTGGTTGTTCCACCTTTTTCCTCCCAGGTTCCCAGGGCTGCATGAAGGGAGAACAGGAATCAGTCAGCCAGTCAGTCCAATTACAGCACACGGAGACTACTGCTGTCTTTCATGAAGAGCATGAGTGAGGAATGAAAAAAACTCATTTGTGCGACAAGGGTTACAGAAAGAAAAGAGCATGAGACTCTAGCAGCACATGCCTCTGAAAGTGGCCTGCACAAGAGGGGGGGTGAGCCTCTATCCATTATTTCCACTGGGTGGGGGGAAAGCATATCTTTATATTCCTCTTTTGATGTATGTCATGCAAATGTCTTCCCTGACTAAAAATTTTTGCTCTTTGTACCTGTAGGGCCCTGACAGGCATTCCCTGGCAAATCAAGTTCTAGCAGCTTACAGTGGTACCGCCCTGCCTGTCTGTGCCATCCCTGCCACTGGGGTTAATCTCACTGCAGAGTCAGCAAAATGGACAAAATAGGGGTGTGCCAATGCCTCAGCTGCTCCACTTCACAGCTTGGTGGTTTAAATTAATACACCAGACATGGACTGGAGCACCTGAGGTATGGGCACACATCCCTGCAGCTGGAGGGGGTGATTATCTTTCAAACTGCTGCAAGTAGCTTTATGAGATAGTATCTGTCAGAGTGATTATCATAGCACTTGATTAGCTTCTCATTGTCTACACAAGCAGGCCACCAGCAACCTGCCCAGGTATTGTCTGTGCCCAGCCCTTGAAGCAATAACCCATGGGAGATACTGTAGTACTTCCTCTATATATAGTTGTTTTGTAAAACTTTGGAGTATACTGTATTGGATTCAATATGGAGATGACTTAGTAGATGATCTCCCTGTCTAATTCACAAGGGAAGCCATCTGTTTCAAAGGGTGACTTACATCACCAGAGTCAATAGATGATGTATCTGATTTAGAAGGCAAGCTTGACGCTTCAGTATGAAATACTGTATATCCATTACAATTCCTTGTACAATGCATTTACTTCAGTGCAGGAATGTATATGCGCGCATGCCTTTTGGGGTGTGTGCGTGTGGGGATCACGTTCAGTTTGAATAGTTAATAGGAACAGCAGCCTTTATGGCTGTTTGTTCTGTATAGAAACTTTCTCAGGAAAAGCAAACTAGTAGGCATGACACTGTAAGGACATGGAGGATTAGTCCAGGCTTGGGGAAACACATTGGTTTCTGTTATCAGGGGCTGATACCACTTGATGTAGACCTGCACTGAAAAAAACTTCAGAAAGATGACGTCTGCATCCTCAGTACTGAGTCCGTTTCATCCAGGCAAGAGTGGGCTTGTCTTTCAGCTCAAAACCCACAGAACTCAACTGTATCCAAAGATACTGCTATCAGTGAGACCCAGCACGAACACAAACTCTTGAATACAGCTGCTCAGTAGGAATAATTCCTGTTTCCAGGATCATATGCATGCTGGGGCTGCTTCTGGGTGGGTCACATGCTGCTGATAATTTGCATGCAGAAGATAGTTAAGTACAGCTAGTACAGACACGCTTTCCCAGCAGCAACGCAGTGGATTGTGGTGGACGTTCAGGAAAGGAGAAGCCACAGGATTTTTCTACCGGTGCACATCTGGCCTAGACTTTGAAATGGGAGATCAAGAAAAGAATAGTATAAACATGATTTTTAGGAACTGCCAGCTCTTGTCAGATGATAATTCTTCTTGTGGCCGTGAGCAACTCAATTTTTTTTACTTTGTTTTATTCTTTTCTGTCTATGAGATAACATATACAGTACAAACTATATCTTACTGGGGCTTTATGGTATCTTATAGACCAAAGACCTTCCAACATATTTCAGTGCCAGGGAGAAGCCAAAGCTAACAATGGTGAAAACAGTGATGCAAATCAAGCAGGATTTGGCCTTCAGCAAAACATCTGTATATGTTGTGGTAAGATCTGCATGCTAATCACCTTTTACCAGTGAGAACTGTGTACTTAGTCCAGCTTTACATGGGGACAAATTTGGAGAAACTTTTCCTTTATCTGAGCTGTTCCAAGTTTATCCCAGGAGAATTAAGTAAAGACCATGACCATGTACACAGGATGGAAGGCCTGCAAATTAAAGCGGAAACACAATGTTCCTATAATTAGCCTACGAATTTTCCACTCTTTCATCCTCCCTTGTTGCTACACACCTTTCTTGTTTTTATTGAGTGATTATGTGATTTATAGGACAAATGCAACTGCATTTGCAGCACTGTACTTAGTGATTACTGAAAAAAGAAAGTAAACATTTACTTTCCTTGCCTACTTCTCCTTTATCTGCAGGCGCCCCCAGGAGAAGAGATGTGGAAATCTAAAAGTCCTCATGATATTATACCGCTTGTTGCTTCTTAGAAATGTTTCTCTAAATGGGATCAGCCATCACTTCCTATTAGCACAACCAGCCTTTTCAGTGATGACATTACACAACAGGCAAGACTGTGATTACTTAAGAGTCATAAGACCAGTCTTGTGAATATCTCCTATGTCCTACTGCATTCTGAGGGGAGAGTGCTTTGCTTTGTAAAACTACTGCAAAGATTTGAAATCTTAAGTGGGTGTGGAATGGTGTACAGTTGCTCTCAGCTCTTTATTATCCTCATTGGTATTATGCACCACAATCTTAGTCCCTTCCATGTCCATTTTTCATAGACACTGTCTAGTTGGCCTCATTTTCCCCACTGGATGGGAGCAAGTAACCTGATTGCCATGCTGTTATGAAGACCAGGAAGCCTTCTTTGGAGGAAGCATATTAGGGCTGTGGGGACAGGTCTCAGGTCGTGCAGTTCAGTGCCATGCCAGTGACAAGGGAGTGACCAGAATGATAGACTATATGTGTTTGGCCTGTGGTACTTCCTTTCAATGCTTCCCATGGTCTACATCACCCTTTCTGAAATGTTAATGAGGCCTTTCACTACTCGAACATCCCTAGCTGGGGTTATACTTCCAGAGGAGTGTACCTCATGTGAGATGTATGAAAGAGAGGATACCACTCAGAAACCATTGGCAAAGAAGAAGATATATAGCCAGGTGGATGAGGCAAGGATGGGAATTAGTTTAGTGGCACAGGAAAAAACTCGGTAAGCACTGGATGTAGGACTGAAGGAAAGACATGACTGCCCTCTCACAGCTGTTACTATGGCATGGATCACCTCATTTGCTGAGAGCCCAGAAGGAGACAGTGTTATCTTATCTGCCTTTACCTTCTTATAAATCAATTCCTTGAGCTGGTTGCTGACTTCCATGCCACTTTTCAGAGGTCAGGTGACAATCCACCCTGCCCCCCCTGCCGCCCCCAACTCATAAATTATATAGCACAAGTCCCACTTGTGCTGTTATAACAAGAAGGGCTGGCACTGCCAGTAAAAGATCTTCTTCAAAATTTGGGTTTCTCGTACACCAGATATTGGGACAACTGCAGACAAAGTGGGGACATTCAGGCTGCAGGTTAGTATTGAACAGTATTCATTTTAAAACTTTGCATCAGAACAGTGCATTAGCCAGGGCAGGAGGTTCTTAAAATCCCTATGTGCCTGAGCTGTCTTAGTGGATTAATGGTCAGGTATTATCAGTGAAGCAGATGCCCTCAGTTTGACTTTTTGTCTGGTCTCCTTTTCTTCCAGCTGGATGGAATTAGGGACTGCTACCTCGGCAGAGAACTATGTGCTTGGTACCTTTTATGGGAGAATGGGCACAGATCTGCAAGTCACTAAGGAGTATTTATTCCCTCCAGTGGCATTCAAATGCAGGCCGACATTGTGCTTGCTCTCTGCCCCGAGGAGAATTTTGCTGTTGATAGAGCTATAGCAGGGGATTTCAGGGAGTTCTTAGACAGCAGAACTGTATATATGACAGGATCTTGTAAGAAAAGGTGCACCAAAGTGACCTCATAAACACCACACAGTAAGAACTCGGTCAAGAATATGGAAGATTTCCTCCCAGGAAAACAAACCCAAGCTTCTAAATTCTTCACTCATAATGACACTAACTATCACAGTTTTCACTTGCAAGACCAGTTTTATGATTTTGATGTAGGTTCCTCATGCTATGTAGGCCTTATTTAAACCGAAAAAGCAGCACCCTCCAGCACAGCCCCATTCTGATCTCACTATACAAATCTGGGATGGATCGAATGAAGTCAGTGACCTAACGTAGATGTAAAGTCAGTGTGAGTGAAATAACAGTCCAGCAGCAGCTAACTCAGCTGTGTAGGTGCCTGTGTACACAATTATTATAGCGACCCCAAAAGGAAACAGGTATGAGGCGATCACTTCACAGAATATATGTGAAACCATCGTCATAAATGTTTAAAGAGTCAGCATTGTGGTGCAGTCCCTTCAGCGAAACAAGTGCATTAGCACAGAAGAGAACAGCTTGTAGAAAAGGTAGAGTATTCCCACCTCCCCCTTGTTCTTGTCCACTCCCATGGTTGTGATAACCCTTCACCCCTTCATTCCTTTTGTGCTAATTTCTTTCTTAAGAGATACAAAGTGCTGCAAGAAAAATAAACAGTTGGTGTAAGTCAACAACAGCAATAAGAATGTGGAAAAATAAACCCTCAGAATATTGTTAAAAGGCCAGAGGTCATGAGTCCCACGACAGTGGCCTTCTGGTGTACCTGGAGTAGGAGACTCTATGGCACAGTTGCAAATTCATGCGTTCTGCAAGGGGTCAAACTCTGGATACCAGTGGTACAGGAGTCAGGGAGCCTTTGGACCAAACGCTGCAGAAGTCATCCCATGATCTGAATCTCTCTCTAGAAGCACAGAAAAGCTGGCCACTGTGGCTGTGAATTGGTCCCATTCCTAGGTGAACCTGCAAACTACATGGAGTACCTCCAGGCCACTGTTGCCCAGAGTATCATAGAGCCCCTTCATTGTGCTGGTGGGGATCTGTAGCTCTATCCCAGAAAGCAATATTGCCTGAGGTGTTCAAAGCAGGATAACTGTATTAGAAGAACATACTCTGCCTCTTAGCACAACTATTTAGCTTGGGCTGAGTAACCCACAGATCTAACTTTACTATTTTCTGTTCCAGAGTTGGGCAAGAGTGCAATAACTTGCAGCTCCCTGCACTGTGTCCCACTGTTTCATTGGACCTCATATTTCTCTGTGTGACAAAGAGACCACTCTCGGCTGCTTCTGTTTTTCTGAAAGGCCTTCTTTGTCTCACATGAGTGGTGTTGATACATGGAAAGCTACTTGGACTGTAATAATGGGGTACACATAGGTGCCTTTGATGGATTCAAAAAGTGCTGCATCATTGACTGTATCATTGTAATTACAAAATTACTGTTTTCTAGAATGAATGCCTACTCTTTCCATGACAATGCAGGTAATTCTAGAGACTATCCTAGGTAATCCTATAAGAGTGTGTGCTGAGGTCCCTGAGTTGCAGTATTTCAGGAGGAGTTGTCCATCCCTGACTACAGTGGGGTGGGATCAGGACCATTGTGGCTTGTGCAGCAGGCAGTATTGTGCAACAGTTCCCACAACTCCTTGCAAAAGCAACATTGAAATATGTGTGGTACACTTCTGTTGACCAAATGTAGATGTCTAGTGCTGTTTCAGATATTCTTATGTATCACCGTCTGGCTTACACCTGCTGCTTTAGAAGGTCACAGGTCTCCCATAGGCCTTGTGTCTGATCTGCCAGTTTCCTGCAGGTGTCGTGGGTATACCAGCATGGCTTACATGGCACCATGGAAAGACCTGTGCAAAGCAGCTGAATTGTGCTGAGTGCTAGGGCAGCTGAGGTGACAGGAAACCAGTGGTACCTACAGCAGAGCCAGGGGAAAGCAGTACCAATGAAGGCAACTGCAAATAACAGAGGAACTAGCTCAGGGTTCAGGTGCTGCGTTGAGAGTCAGGTGGCCTGCATCCAGTACCCTGTCACAAGCGCTTGACTAATAGGAAGCTACTTTACATTATTAAATAATGCTTAAATAATCTTTCTTCATCTTGCTTTTGCCATCTGTTGAACAAGAGATGATAATTGTCTTTCTTCAAGGAAACTAGCATGGGGCTTAAACCGTTATCGCCTACCTGCACAGTGCACAGTACAACACGAATTCTTCTTTTTCTTTTCTCAGAAATAAGAGAGGGAGAGGAGGAGAGAGTGAACTGCTCCTTCTGCACTTCTTCACTTCTTCCATCTCTTTGCTCTTCTTCTGAGGCTGATTCTCTGAAAACCATGGTACAAAGGAAGCATGGCTGTCCTCCATTATACTTAAATTTCTGCACTTTGCAATCAAAGCATTAGGATAGGTCCTTATCCCAGACACCTAAACTACACAGTCTCACTTTTTAATTTCTCCCTTGATTAGCTGATCTTTCCTTTTTTTCCCCCTTAAACTAGAACACCCTTCTCTCTTTCTCTAATACATTTTCTGCCTTTTAAAAGTGTATGTGTTGCCCCAAGTGCAGCTGAAATGAGTGAACATGTTATGTGGTGCTTCAGGGAATTCCTGAAGAATTGATTCAATTCTTCTGGGATCTGCATTCTGAGAACTGAAAGCGTAAGTGCTGTAAAACTGGTTTGTGAATCAAACCCAGACATTAGTGTGTGTGTGCGTGCATGTATGTACACATGCATGTGTGCGTGTGTGTGTGTGTGTGTGTGTGTGTTAAAGAAAAAAATAAAGGTTGACACAAAGAAAGAAATCGAGAAGCAGGGGGAAAAAAAAAACCCACATGATCCTGAGGGTGTTTGAGTATGTTTTTTTAAGTGAAAGCTAATGGAATCCAATATAACTGCTGAAACCTTGTCATCCTAGCTATCAGTGAGAGCCTTTGAATAAGCTAAATCCTTAATCAGTATAGCCTAAGACCCCAATGACTATGCGTAGAAGTGTTAGTCCAGATAAATCCTTGAAGGTTTCAAAGATTTGAAGAGCACTGGCACTTTTCTGTGTAGTGCCTGCCCTTTGTCCTTTTCTCCATGATGTCATTATTGAAGTTTTACACTCACTATGCATGGTGTAAGTTGACATTGACAGTTTCAACACTTTCACACTGACTCTGGAGGATTGTTAGCTTTGAAGCTATTTGGCCTTGAGCAGTGAATTCTTTTTTTGAGCTCATACTGGCTTATAATATCTGAGAAGGTTTGCATCAGTATAGCCCCAGCTTGAATTATGAGAAGAGGCTGGTTTCCAAGTTGGAACTGATACCCACATGATAGAAATAGAGAACACTATCCCGTTTCAGACGGACAGCAAAGTCAGTGTTCCTGAATCCCTCTGGGATGCAACAATGAGTTTTCATTTTAACATCACAGTTAAAGCAACATCAGCAGCATGGCTTTTCTTGTAATCAGAACTCTGAAGAGGAGTTAGGCTTGGAAGTGACTGTAAGAATATGTGCTTTTCTGCCCTGTGATCTGTTTGTTATTAGGCTTTTTGGAAACATCTGTATGGGGCCAGAGGCATATTTCATATGAGTGTAATTCAAGTATTTTATGAAAATGAAAATAAAAATAAAAATGCTGTGTGGTGATTTAGACACATTGAATATCAAAGCACACAAGCACTAACAAGCAACACAAAGAAAGTGAGTTGTTCAGACGCTTACTTATGTGAGTTGTCCCATGGAACCTGATCAGGATGACACACGTGAGCAAAGACTTAAAGCCTCAGGCATTATTGGACCTGTTGGTAGTAGGTTTTGAGACCGCTCCAGCTGAAACCAAAGAGACTTCATTATATAACTACAAACCATTGTGGAGCCAGGCCCCGGCACCTTCAAGGATGAAGGGCTATCATAATAGGAGAGAAAATCTTCCAGGAACTGTGAGCTGAGTCTGTACCTGTCCTTAACAAAATTTCTAGCATTCCATGGAGTTTCCTGCTGAGGATAAACACGATAGTGGGACATTCAGCTACCTGAAACTTACTAGCTCAGCAGGTAAAATGCCATCAACTAACTTCGTTGAATAGATATGGCATAGTGGAGTTCAAAATGCAGTGTTCCTTTTTGCAGCTCTCAGCAGACCATATCAAGGGTAAATCCAGCTGAAAACTGAGAGTAAGGATGGAATTAAATCTGATTGTTTCATAATACCTGTTCCAGTCTTTTAAATAAGAATGAAAACCGAGTAAGTCACTGAATCAGGGCAGAAGTATTCTCTCCACCTGTGTGTATATTTCACTGTAATCCTTTAGCCAGATATTGTGACCAGTCACAAAGTTTATTTAAACAGCCTTGGATCTCCGTAAGAGCCACAAACACAGCTATCTTGAGCTCTTCTCCAGAAATTTTTTGAATCAGTAAAACCTTTTGTTGGATACCCTAATAGGCAATATTTTCCCATTGCAAATCCAAGAACTATGCAAGGAAAATTCTAGTTTTTGAGGAGACAACAAAACCTCAACACAGCAATGGTGTAGTTGTATGTATGATAGCTAAAAGACTCTTCCACATAACTTTTGGCAGTAGTTCATGATCTCTGCCCCCACATCCCACCAGTTGCCCTCCCCCTTGCAGTCTGAATTCAGGCAGGTGAAGTCCTGCAGCTCACCTGGTCCCTGTACCCTCAGCAGTGGCACAAGTCTGTCCTGAGGCTGTCTCACTTGAACTGTTCTCAGGTTGGACCAGTGTCTGGGTAGGAATGACCACACTGAGTTGACACTGACTAAATACAGTCCTCAGAGAGGGGTGGTGGAGAGTCTTCTCAGTAATAAGAGAGAAAGTGATAGTTGCCAAAACACACATTGCAGCCCTCTAAAAGAAAAGGCCATTTCTTTTTCCACTCTGGTCAGTTCCACTAACCAGCAGTTATGTAGGATGCATCCTCAGATGAAGCTGTTTCTGTAGCCTGCTAGCCAAGAGGTGCAGGAAGAGTTTCTTGCTCTCCTGAGCTTCAGCCTCTGGAGCTTTCCCATCCCTCTCTTCTTTTGTCTGAAGGTCAATCTTCCCATATATTATTTATGCTTATAATTCAGGGGTTTCAAACTTAATGACCAGTCTTAAAGGGCAAATCCATTTTCTGAGTTCTGGAAGAAAACACATTTCTGAATTTCTTCCTGTTCCTTCACATGTTATCTTACTAGGACAAATAAATAATGATATCAACAAACACTTGAGTAAAGGTATTTTACTACTTTTGGTGATGACAATCCAGACACAAGGCAATAATCTTACATTGATATAAAATCTCTGTAAGCTATGAAACTCACCAACAGTGTTATAACTTTAATCAACTCCATCTCTACAATCACTTAAAACTTCCATGAGTACAAGTATGAACAGAACTTCATTCATTGATTTTGCTGGACTTTTTTTCACTAAAACTGGAAACTCCTGCATGTGTAAGGTAATGGGTTGACTATTTCTGAAGAATGGATGGAATTTTAAGGTCCTGGGGAGTACAGGTAGCTACAAGGAAAAATGAGCATTTCAACCAAGTATAATCATAATAAAATGGTGTGAAACGAGAACATGCATTTCATTATCTAACTTCTTTACTTGAATACTGGATAAAACAAAATGAGGTCTACTGCTGAAAGTACTTTAGGCCAGATCCTCAGCAAGCGTAAAACACCACAAGCCACTGAAATTAAAGGGCTAATACTGAATTTTATTCACATAGGGTAAAGCTGAACAATTGCACTGAATTATCCTTGCATCCTGTACAACCTGTGGCACTTCAGTACCAGTGCTCTGGACTCTGCTGATGTTACTGTACTTATAAAGTGCTTCTGGCTATCTTCTCAGTTAAGTCACCAGTAATGTAACAAAAATCAATATAAGGGGAAAAGAAGTCTTCTCGCTGCTATGATTTTCTTCTACTTATATACAGCCTGAAAGGTTCATAGGAAGACTACCTCTAAAGCTTCAAATCAACATTTTTCTTTTCAGTAAACTAGTTACTCAATATATGGATTCATTTCACTTTTAAGCAACGTTGTTCTAAGGCACAATTTTAGTCTGTTTGGTTCACTGATGTTTTTGTGGGCACAAAAATATACTCATGTCTTTGTTCTGAGGACAGCTATTGTTCTCCTGTGGTAAGCGACTGTTAGTTTTTAGAGAGGTTGGGTCAAAACTTTGCTTAAAGCTCCTTGACTTGGCCCTGTGTGACACTGCCCCAGGACCTGGCTCCTGATTAGGAAAGTTTAGATAAGGTAGCATAATGTGTCAAAATCTCTGATCAGGGTGAATTTCCTCCTGTTGTTAGGTTAAAGATAAAAGTATTTGCCAGATAAGGACTTAGGAATATGTATGTGCTGCTGTTGAGAGCTACAATAAAATTCCTATTGACTTTCCATGACAGCTACTATATCATTCTTTACCAAAACTCTCAGTCAGTTGCTCAGTGTTTTCTCTCATCTCCTGACCAAATGCTTCAGTACAGAAGTACAGTCCCCGTATAACTACTGTTCCCGTTCAGTGTGGCATTTCCACAGATGCGGGATGGGCACATGGGTGTCAATGAACAGTAGTAAACATTTCCCAGATACCAGTGTGGATTGACGCCATCCCAGACTTGCAAAAAACTGCTTTTTCTGTAACATCCCAACCTTTCCCCAAAAGAGGGAGTCTCATTTAATTATTTATTTTTGCCTACAATGCATTTGTGAATGGCAAAGCCGCATGAAGTGTAGCAGACACTGACTGGTCCAAGGTTCCCCTGAGGGACCCATATGAAGATGCTGATGCATCTTTGGGAGTCAGAAGAGCAACTTGAGGTGGATGTTTAATAATCAGCTACCTTTGATTTGAAGCACAAAAAAGAAATAAGACTTAATTACCTTAGAGACAAAGAAGGACCTGGATCAAATTTCGGTTTTTCATCATCTTGCCATTTTTAACCGAGCTGAGCACTGGGGGAGTGGGGCAGAAGATGTCTGAAATATTTACAGAGTTTAGGAACAGCAAGGGGAGAGAGATAGGATAGAAGGTTAATGCCATCTTTAATATGGAAAAACTACTCTCCTCCCTGTGACATATGCCTATGGGATAATCTTGATATATGCATAAGTGTGATCAAAATGTCAGCCAGACTTTCATTAGTTTCCACCTCCCCCCTGAATGCTCTTCTACAGTCCAGAAGTTGCAAGAGTCTAGAAGTAGATATTATCTAGTTTATACAGCTATAACAACACAGTTTTTGGAGAGGGGCGAAAATATCTGTCAGATGATTCCCCTTCACCCCTGTAACTCTAATGAGAAATGTGAGGCTCTCACTGTGTGCCTGTGCATATGCTGTGACACGTGTCTTGGGGCCATGCTACACAGGATGCATCTTGTTGCATCAACCTAATGACTGAAGGATTTGGCAAAGCTGAACTTTTGTCTAGGAAGAAAAGGAATACTTTGGGTTTTTTAATACTAGAACAAACTCTGTACTCAGAACAATACTCTAACTTTGCCTCTTTAACTCTTACTAGTGCTCCATTCTGCAGCATGACAGCATAAGGACATTTAAGGATACCTTAAAGCAGTAGATGAGACAAAGTACAAGGCAAACCCAAGAAGTACCCAGGATCTTTGCAGAGAACCCTGAGTGTCCTTAGTTACCACTCTTCAAATGTTAGGGACTTGCCTGAAAGCAAGCAGCCTCTGGCAGTATTTGGCCTATAAGGTCCCTCTGTTTTATTCTCTGCAAATCCACCTGCCTTGTTTGGGCAGGATTTATCTCATCATATACTAATTTCTCTAACTCTGGGGTTATGTTTGAGGGCATCTGAAAGAACAAGAGAAAACCTTTAAAGCAGTCTTCTTCTTAATACCATAGCAGTGGGATTTGGTTGCCATCTGCTTGCTGAACACTAAGTCACATGCAGCCTTGCTGGGATACCTGAGAAGACATGTTGCTGTCCTCTATCTCTGCATGGAAGGCTCCATTGATTACCTGTGAAGAAGCTGGTGCTAGATAAATGAATAAATGTAAGGCTGTCTCTCAAGGCTTTGTAATATTTATAGTGCCAAATTCCTGAGGCTGCCTTATCACAGACCTGTGCAGCCGCTTACTGAAAAATAAGGGTCTCCTGATGTTTTATCTGTTCCAGGTCCTAATCTCTCCCTAAAATCCACATTGTGAAAGTCAGCATTAACATGTCAGTGGAGCAGTGAAACACACTTGGGACTACCTAGCAGCCGCCCCCAGGAATCAGTGAGAATTGTGTGGCCGTTTTATAAACATTATCTTTATTAGTAATGGTAGCAATGATTATTATAGTAGTATTTGTTAGTGGTTTGCATAATGGGTCAGCTGGTCCCTGCCCCAGTGAGCACACTGTATCAGTTACATAACAGACATTTTTAGAAACAAAATTTGGATTCTTCTCAGGCAACATAGATAGGTTTGTTGTGTGCCCCGCAGTTCCTCAGGGCACAAAGGAAAGCACAAAGGAATGACAGGAGCAAAGGAAGGGGAGAAGATATCTGAGGAAGAACATGGAAGCTGAATTTGCTGCAAAGCCATGGAACAAGATTTTGGCATTACAGATGAGGGATAAGAAGACATGAAGCTTAGAAAAAATTGTGGCCATGAATCTTGGTGCAAAGTGCAGAAGAGGGGGCCAAAGATAAGCACAGTGTTGGTAGTAAAAGTGACCAAAACACAGTGGAATAGTAGTCTCTGGAGGAAAGGGAGAAATGAGACTAATAGAAAGAAGGAATTGTATGTTGAGAAAAACAGTGGGTATCTGCATATATCTGCATATATCAAGCATAGGAGCATACCTCTTCCTTATCAGTGTATTCACAAAAGCCAACAGTCCAAGCCAGAGTTTGCTATCAACATGGCTATTATAAACAAGAAGGAATGGGTACCTGGGAGAGTGGAACAAGAGAGTTACAGTGCATTAGAACAAGAATATAGGGTGAACTAAAGACCAGGATCACGTATTTCTCACAATAAAGCAAACAAGGCAACTGGCAGAGTTCTACAGGGAAAATGACATCACTGCAGATTTTTAGGGATAATCATTTAACTGGATTAGCCCCAAAGTGCTGTGTCTAAAATCAGCATCCCTGTCTCTTTATGTACTCCAGATGAAACACATTAGCAGAAATATGGCAAGGGACATTCACAATGCACTGTTCTACATTATCAGCATTTTTTGCAAATCTGCAATTAGTCTAAAGGGCCTGGGTAAATTAGGCCTCTTGATAAATGAAGCACCTAGACAGGTCTCAGATTTATTGGATCTAGCTGTCCTGCTGTCCAGAGCCTGTCAGCTAGGCTGTGAAACAGAGATGGTACAGTGGGAAAGTCTATGAAGACAACATAACTGTGAACTGCTAAGCAAATTGTGAAAAGCCCTGACTAGGGCTGCTGACTGATTAGTTTTGAAAGTTTCTGCCAGGAGTAGTGTAAGTTTAGGGAGAATGCAATCAGTGAAGAAATTAAGAGATCCTCTTCAAACTTTAGTATATATGCATGAAATCCTGTGTAACTAGTGACAGGGACACTTAGTGCCTGAGGCATAGATGCACATGCTATGTGAGAGACAGGGGAGTGGGTGCGGGACAGGGGTCGGGGGTGTGGGGGTGGAGGGGTGGAGATGGGGTAGAGAGGAGAGAGAGAGAGGAACAACTTACTGGAGACAGAGCTATTATTTTCATATTGCAAAAATTCTGGTGAAAAATTACGCAATATTATTAACTCTTCTCCTTCCCCTGACCCTAAACAAGTCTATTTCACAGGTGATTATTTGCACTTCTGACGGGAAAACTGGCAGTTTCTGTTATTTTTCATGCCCAGAGCCATTTTAAAGAAAGGAGTATTCTACGGTAGGACATCTGTAGTACACACAGCTATTTGCTTGCATGCACAGCCCTGCTCCTAGCTGTTTTAGTACCTTCCCCCAGCTAACCAACACAGAATGCAGTTGTTGTCTCCTGGGAAGGAGGAATAGTCTAGAGGAGGGGAGGAGGTATAGGGACTGTCCAGATTATTCTCATTTATATCTTGAGATCATCTGCAGTGATTTCCAACTAAAGTGTGGCGTCACCTGCCAACTCCTCTGCTGTTGCTGTTGCTCTCGCTGAACTCAGCTGAACAAGCCAGTTAGGATTTTCCAGCAGATGTTCAGATGTTTCTCTTCTCCCTCTCTTTCTTTCTTGCCTTCTGTTTTTAAAAGCCCTGTAGGACCCCAGAAAAAGCTTGCAACTGTCCCTAGCTTCTCAGAAACAGACCACATCCAAAGTTCCAGCTTTCTATTAGTTACTGCAGTGCTTAGATCAGCAGAGCTAATAATTGAGCATAAAACCACTCTGTATTGGTTGTGGAAAGGGGGAAGAGCAGTAGAAGGATCTAAAATAGCTGGACCCATTTGCTTCTAAAGGAAGAGCAGTATGCTGCCACTTCTCTCTGACTGCTTCTTTGCTCCCTGATCGCTCAGCATTCTTTAGTAAACCCACATTGATTTTCCTGTCGATAACATTCCCTCCAATCACAAAGAAACCGTCACTGCCAAACAAATGGCCAGTGTTTTCCTGCAGCACACTTAGCTCTTCCACCCTGTAAAAAGCTTACTTTGCTGCTGCATCTCTCCTTTCAAATGAGTACACTCTATGTGATCTTAGAAGAAAGAGAGAAATCTCTTGTGCCTACGAGGGACCCAAATTCACCCTGGAAGTGCACAGTGTATCCAATTATGCTGCAGTTTGATCCTGCTACTTTTCAAGGCCTTCTAAATTATGGAATTAAAATGGTTTAGTGGAAAAAAGGACTGGTGACACTAGCAGTGTTAAGAATTTAGAATGTGCCTTCTCATGTATTAAAAAAGGCTCTTTGAATATCATCAAAGAGATTTAAGAATTTTTATTCCTTTTTAAAGCTGTTTTAAAACTGATTAGACTTTTTAGAATAGACTTCATCTTATGTCTGTCTGTCGCGCTCTCTTTTCCGCTCCCTTTCCTCCCAAGTCTTCCCTCCTGCTGATTAATCAAACTTTTTCTTTGTTAACATAGGGCACTTCTGCCAAAACATCATTTTGCCAAAGACTGAAGCAGGCAGCCCAGCACTGAGACCTGGCACTGCTTTGTGTTAAGGTCTCCTAAACGCTGTAGGTGTAAAAGACTAGGGAGAATCAGCACTCTTCCAACCACTTAATCTTTCCAATAACAACAAAAATCCCTGACATTAGTCTCATAGCAATGCAAGGGGGAAAAAAAAAAAACCAACCCAAGTGGGGAAAACACAGCACGAAGCTAAAAGTTCTGGTGTCCTAGGCACTTGAAAAGGATAAAGGCGCCTGCTTGGGAAATGTCTGCGGGTTCGTCAAGGAGGAGGTGAGGCCAGACGACTGTCTGTTTGTCTATGTATTAATGTGCACTTAGCTATGTTGAGGCTGAGCGCATCTTCATCCATGAAGCCTAGCCTGTGCAGCAGCACCTTGAAAATGTTGACATTCACCATTTGAAAGTAATTAGCAGCGCTGTTGTCTTTAAAGTATTCCCTATGTTGAAAATGCTTACAATAATAAACACTAATTGCTTTCAAATGGTAAATTGGAACCATGGCATCTGGGTGGTGTTCCATTTGTGTGCATGAAGGCATACATGTCTGTGCCTGTACAAAGATAGAGATATACATGTATGCATGTTCATCTGTGCACATATGTGTAGATGTGAGTCTAACATACAACAACACAGCCATGCCTGCCAGAAACAGAGACCTTCTGCATACGTTATTCCTGTCCAGGAAAGGAAATAAGAGATAAGGTGACTTACACAGGACTGATAAGAGAGAAAAGCTGACAGGCTCTCCTGCAGTATTTAAAGGGGAGAAAGCACAGTCTTGTGGTTCAGGCACAGAACTGCATATAGCCAGCTCTGGGCGCTGGGACCAGTCTTGCCAGAGCAAGTTCCTGGCCAGAGACACCCTGGCTGTCGAGGGCATTCCCTGCTAAACCAGGGCCCTGACGAGGGTTTTTCAGCAGCCCTGATTAACATCAGGAGCAGAGGTGAAGGGTGCCTGACTCTTTCCAAACTGCAGGATACAAAGTTGGGCAATGAAAAAATAAAGTGTCCAAAGTTAGTAGGTGCTTCTGAACAGTCTAGCTGATGACCTTTACCCACAGTAGAGGACCTCCTGGGGCTAGCACTGAGGCTTTGTTCATAAATGCTTATCAAATACATTGACATTCTCAGCTGCCCTGAGCTAAGTTGCAAAATGTTCTCACTCCGCGAGGAACAGGTTGCTAACAAGCCTGAATCTCTTCTCACACCAGTGTAAATCAGAAACAATACCAAAACAGTCAACGTAAGCCACGTTGTTGTCAAACTGGAAAATGTGAGGGGAAAATCATGCTTCATTCTGCTTGTTAGTTTACAGCTTAGTTGGAAATCACATGCTTGGCCCTAATTAAATGGTTTTAAATGAAACAGAAGTTCAGTTCAGCTTCTTCTAACACCCCAGGAAAAATTAACTTATCCCACGCTGCCAGCAATAATTAGGTAAAGTCCTGTGGGACTGTAAAGTTGCAGATGAAAAAAAAATCCTCGCAGTTAGGGTGGCATTACCCTTACCGACAGCAGAGGAAGAAGCTGGGGTCAGAGCTTGCCCTTAGGACCAGGGCTCCCAGAAATGCAGAGGCCTTGCACAATTCTTCCACTGCTTTTTTATAGCCAGGACAAGATTTATTGCGGTTGTCCATGGAAGCTGCATTAGGCCAAACAATGAGAGCTTTCAGAAAATGTCCTCACATGTGTGAATAATAATTGGAAGGCAGATAGAGGATGGCTCTCCAGCACAATGTCTCCCTGTGGGGAAGGCTTGCAGTTTCCTGTGGAGCAAGAACAAGTGGGAGACCCGTTGCCTCCTAAAGGCCTGTCCTGGGAGATCCCAGCTTGCTTTGGTTTGGCAGGAGAGGAGGCAGCCATGAGCCCTCTGGGCTTTCGGGGCTGGTGCTGGGTGGATTTGTGGAGCTCTGCTGAGCCATGGGGCTGTGCCACGCAAGTGGGCTGTGCCACTCAGAAAATTCCGTACTGGTGACAAAGTTTGGGAGGGAGCCGCTGAGGGACAGCCTGCCTGGCAGTGCACTCCCCAGCAGGGGTACCTGGAGCCTGGGCATGCAGAGGGAAGCTGGAGTGCAGGGGTCCGCCATCGCCCCAAGTGAAGTACAGCTCTGCCACGGACGCACGTGGAACCTTTGGATGGCAGCAGAGGATGCATGGCCTTTCTCCATTGCCTGCGAGTACCCATTTCCAACTGGGTTTGGGATGTAAACGATGGAGAAAAAGGCCCTTGGAGTGAGGGCTACTAACTTTTCTGGTAAAAGGGAATCCTTAGAAACAGCAAGGTGACCAAAAGTGACTGCTTGTACCTTCTTCTGAGGGACAGGGAAAAAGGCATCTGAGCTTGTGACTGTCCCCCTAAAGGCGTACGTCTCCCTCTCAGTCTCTTTCCCCCTTTGCCAGCTACTGGCATTGCCTTAGGCACCAGCATTGGCAGAGGCTTTGCATCTCCCCGGCTCAAAGCACTCTAAGACATGACTGAACAGGGAATGTCAGAGGCCGTTAAACATGCTTTAAAAGTTCTTTAATTTGTTATATCATGATAACTGCACTTTAATAAAAGCGATCTCTGGTCTTAATAGCTATACAATAAACTGTTATTTATATGAGTCAATGTGCCTGGCTGAGCCCTCCAGGTGTGCCCCAGATTTTGAATCATCAGAGCAATCCAGAGGGAGGACACAGTCTGACAGAACCCAAACAAGGCTTATAAACAGGTGCCATTTTGCCTAGCTGCATCTAGGGGTATGCTGGCTATATTAAGCCCCTGGCACAACATGGCACTTTCAGTGCTTTGATTTATTTCAGTATTACATTTAATTGTTTCCTTCTTGCCGAAGCTTTAACATGCAATGCTTGTAAATATAACCTGCGCCCTCCATATGGCACTCTGGTTTTCCATTTTCAAATGCAATCGTCCTGGAATAATGACTGTGGTATAACTCAATTTGAGTTCTGCTGCTGGGGACTTTATTACATAATGCTTTCTAATTGACCCTCATAGTTTAATAAGACAGAACATTTCGCCAGAACATTGACAAAAGTTATTAATTTTCACTTCAGCAGAGACCAGTGTCCCAATTAAATCCCATGATAATGCCTGACTGACTGACTGACCTCATTATGGCTAATGCTTATTAGTCCTGCAGAGAGGATAACATCACACACTGTTAAAATGCCTAAATGAGCACATACAACTATTCAGCATGATTATAATTTACATACATGACTAATTTTACTCCACCAGTCCTTGTCTGGTGAAACTAATGCTGTAAACTCCTGTCACACAATAGGATAACCACTGAGAATTCTGAACCTATCATAAAAACAGACCTGAGGTGTTTTAAAAGGAAACAATACCCAGTTAAATCCTACCTGCCTTCTTGAAAAACGATTATAAGTACACATACTATGTGTACTTGAACTGGTGCATGTTTCTTTTCAAAAAGTAAT
Source organism: Ibycter americanus (assembly GCA_035590275.1). Taxonomy (NCBI): domain Eukaryota; kingdom Metazoa; phylum Chordata; class Aves; order Falconiformes; family Falconidae; genus Ibycter; species Ibycter americanus. Next base: position 35,424,067 of record JAVJGI010000057.1, on the reverse strand, counting down.
TACTTCATTTTCTTTAATGAAATAAAATAATGACTAAGATCAAACCTTTCTGCAAAGCATTTTTACATGCCTTACAGTTTAACTGCTCTTCTTCATGCAGGGCTGTGTCTTCACATTTTCTTAGAAACTTTTTAAATTTAGTGTAGGTAGCAATTTCACATTCATCAGAACCCTTCCCTCTGCCTCTTTTAATAGTTCCTCTCCAGGAAAACACTTAAGCCAAAATTCTTTATTAATATATTATAAACTATAGTAAGCACATGTTTAAAATGTCACCTGTTTAGACAGAGCCCTTCTAAAAGGTGAGCCAGAACAGCTGTATTTTTAATGTCCTTTTAAAAAGAGGGTAGGGGAGTACAACGTCTATTTTTACAGAGCGTAAGAAGTTCTCAAATCTTTCTTTTACATTTTTAAATTGTTTTAAATACTTACATCTCACAATACAAAGCACGAACCAACGTTCCATCCTCAAGATTTTCTGCAGGTTTATTGCATCCTTTTCTCACAGGATTTTGTATTTGACAAAGGGTAACTGAGAAACTGTCTCCCAGACTTTGGGTTGTTCAGAAGCAGGCCAACGTGACGTTTCAGGTGAGGAATCTACAAGACATGGCAAGACTCACAGGTGCTGGTAGATGAAGATAAATAGCAGTGCCCACTACCACACACACATATGCAACCTCACCAGGGCCAGGTGATGGCCTAGATTTCCAGGTTAACTTTTTCAGGCACACCCCAATGACACCACAGTCTAAGTAAAATTGCCTTCCAGTGAGATTTACCCTCTAATAGTGTATGCCTCTTTGAAAAGAGGACTTCAGAGCCTGGTGGCATAGACTCAGAGTTCATTCTTCTTCAAAATGACCATGAAAGTGCATCCAAGGTCAGCCACGGCAGCCACTGTCACTGCATAAACACTGGATGCATGAGAAAGACTGTCAGGGAGCAGCCTCTTTCTTCATACCAGTCCCTTCAGACGTACTACTTTTTCATTCATAAATCCCTTGACTCATGAGACTGGGTTGAGTCTTTCAACCTTGTTTTCAACCACATTTTCTGCTTTCATTGCTTCCAGTCACATACCTCACACTGATGTCTTCAATATACCTCCCCCTCAATCCCCATCTTAATCACATTTCATCTTCTGCCATTGCACTTTGGAAAGGAATACAGCAGACATTGTCTACAAAAATGAAGTGCAAACACAGCAGAAAATTAACTCTCAGACATACACAATAGATGTTTGCCTGGTTACAACTAAGCAAAGAATTTGGCCCAGCATGTTTGTAAATAAAACCTGGAAAGTGCTGGAAGGTGCTAATTAAGTTGCTAGCATATTCTTGATTTGAAAAAAATTATTTGTCTTTTGCCATTTAACTGTCGTGTTTAATTGCCAGTATTGTGTCATGTTCACTAACAACATGATGAGACATAGTATAGCGTGATCCTTCACTATGTAGAATAAGCCAAGCAATTGTAAATGCATTAAAGAAACATCTGATCACACCATGCACTATATAAACAATGCCTCCAAACAGAAATTAAGGTACTGTAAAACAGATCTTCAGTCCTGGTACAAACCTTCTCCATACTCTATTTTGCTGCCATTTTTAATTGTTGTTTTCAAGGCTTAGAGGGAAGGGAA
>JAVJGI010000057.1:35402434-35416169 GCA_035590275.1 Ibycter americanus | reverse complement strand
ACAAGTTCAGCTAAGAACTCTGAAATCTTTCAGGAAAACCTATTTTAGCTAAATTTCCATCCCAGTTTTGCAGATTCAACAGATGTGGATGGTTCCAATAAGCTTCTGGACATTTCGTGTTTGTATAAATCTGAATGCTGTCTCTCTGAGGTTCCCCAGATCTAGAGACCTCCCTGCACCTATTGACAAATTCTGAACCAAATCTGAACCAACATCTGTAACTGACCAGAATCAGTTGTCTGAACCAAAACCGTGGACAGAAACAATCTCTGCCCTAGAATCTTTTCAGGGTGTTCCAGTCTGGAGGCAAGCCTGGTACTTTGGCTACATCTCTGACTGATATCAGGGGCCAACCCCTCATCTGGGGCAGATGACCATTGCACTACTGACTTTCTAAAATTTCTGGATTACTTTGAAGTGAATTTATTGCTTATTGAATAAAAGTATCCCCCAAACAAATTTTGGGAAGAAAAAAAGAAAAAAGAAAACTCCTCAGTTGTATCACAAGGCTCTGGATTCAATTAATTTGTAAGAGTTGAGAAAAGCCCTTTTCTTTTTTAAACCAGACGTTTATTTTTAACAAGGGATGAAATCATTGGAGAACAAAAACTGAGACATCTGTTGTTTTATATCTGTTTATTGTAAGTGCTTAAATGTGAGTTTGGTTTCACACAGTTTTGACATTGTTGCTTCATTAATAATGATTACGTAATTGCAACCACAAAACAAGCTGTAAGGCTGTAACGTTTTCATTACTTATTAGCAAAGAACTCAAAACAAAAGACAGGATCAGCAAGGAGGTAGCAAAGATTTTCATGTTGAAGGTGGGTCATATATAGAACTGCATAGCAGCTGTGTTCTGGATCAAGCTGATGAAAGTAATTAATAGACATTTCTGTTAAGGAATGTTGTTAAATAATAAAAATCCAAACATCTTTGAAGAACAGGTTTAATTCAGTGAAATTTTGAGTAACAGAAAGGCAAAAGGAACTATTTCACTCACTGTTGCTGTTTGGTAAAGTTGACACATGTCATGTTGATCAAGTAAAAATATTTTTCTGATGTTTTCTGTCATTCTGATTAATTTTGTTTCACTTCACACATTCATACAAACAGTAACTATTTCTAATTGATCTGAAATTTAAAGCAAAGCACTTATTTAAGTCACTGTGGAGTTTTATGTTTGGAGTACAACACTTCTACGCATATGTTTTATTTTTAACATGCTACATAAAAATTGAATTTTACTTTTCTGAAAGTTAAAATTTTGAATTATATTTTTTAAGAAAAAATCAGGTTTTTTCATAAATGGAAATTCAGTTTTTTTACTATCTGCCACAAGATAACCCCTCCTGCACAGACTATGTGGAACAGGCCATTTTCTTTTATAAATTTCCTAGGCAGGAAGAGTTAGCTATGTGGTAAAGACAAAGTGTGGTGGCATCAGGCAACACAGTTGTAAATGGGGAAAGCTGGTATCTGGCAAATGATACATTACATCCATGCACGTAGCAGACACCACTTCCGAGAGCAGTAACAGACCACAGCGTACGGTATATTAACCACAGCTTTATTTTTACATATGTGATGAACGTATTCTGGTTTTTGCTTAGTATTTACACAGATACATCAATTTTCCACTCTGTAGAAGTGGTGCCAGTGTGGACAGTTGCTGTGGTGCCTGAATCAAAGTAGCAGCCACACAGACATGTGCTTTGCAGGTTTCAGGATAGTCAGGCCTCTGCTCTACTGGCACCCCTTAAGTTGCCACCCCAAACTGACAATACACTAGGCACATAAGCTTTCCTAAGCAGCAATAAACCTGAGAAATAGAAGTGCTCAGTGTTCAGCACGTCTGTAATTGCGAACACAAAGTTTAAACCAAATGAAAACCAAGATGCTGTGGTGTTATATCGTCAAAGCTTTGCAGGCTCAGATGGAAAGACTAGGGAGGATTGGCAGGCGTTTGGAAACAGAGCTGTAACAGAGAGAAACAGGGAGTCTTAAAACAGAGGACGGAGAGCAATTGACTCTGCTAATGGAAGCACATGCAGTATTAAATGAAAGTGTTCCGCACCTTCTTCATAAGGTGGCACTTGGGAGTCCAGTCTTTGCATCCTGTAGGGTATGTTTCTAGCACAGTGTGAGGGGAAAATCAGTCACGTGATTTCAGCTTTTGTTAATGGGAGCTGTGCTCCTAATCCATGTTGTACAGTGTAAAATATTTACCTATGCCTTTCTAGTGAGGCTACTCATGTAATTTCAAGGGAGGAAGTAGCCAAGGGGAAGCTGCTTTATACCAATTAAATGGAGAAGAATTGGATGGAGGGCAATTCAGTGTACTCACCCTTAAAGGGAGATCTGTGTTTAAACATCTCGCTGGGACATTTTTTAATGAAGAACTAAACTGCACACCCTGCGTATGTCAGAAAGGGATAGCTGGGGCCCACAACACTGAGTTTCTCTCTGAGGAAGGAGACTAGTGTGCAGTGTTGTCTCCTGCTGGGTGATATATTTACCTTATCAAGATGCTCACAGAGAACTGTGTAAGCATGTATATAGATAAATCACTTCACCTCTGGACTATTGATGGGAAAATGTTACAAGGTTAGAAGGTTTAGAAAACACCTCCAAGTATGTTGAGGCCTTTGTCAAAGTTTATCAGATTCTGTCTGACCCTATGGAGTCTTCTTATTCCTTCTCTTCATCTCGCTTTTAAGTTTTTCTCCACCCTCCTCCCATTGCTCTCATTCTCCATTTGCTCTTCTCCAGCCCTTCCTTCAACTTACTACAGTGCTGCAGCTCCTGTCTCTACACACAAACAACCGTGCAGATCTTCAGTCTAAGTCCAGACTGAAAGGGCCAAATCAGAAGATTGCATAAGATATAGCTGCATAATATATCAATCTCTTAAGCCACTTTGACCCACTTTGCTAAGGTACAACTGAGTCTAAGCAGGAGTAGTTAACGCCCCAAGCACCTAAAAGAAAGTCTAATGTACATATTGGGCACCTTTTTGCATGTTGCATCAATAGAAGCTTTCCCTTACTTTGGAAGATACCATCTGACTTACCAGCTCTGGTGATGTTCCTGTGCATCCTACATCTACAGATCAGAAGCCTCACAAGCAGATGTTGAAAAGAGCACCCCACCTACTATCAGACCTGGGAAAACTTTACTATGGATGCTGCAAATTAAAAAAAAAAAAAAAAGAGCACAGCCACAGGATAAGGAATAGTTATAAACTTACTACATTTATCCCATATCTCAAAACAGTCCAGACTTGTGCCTGTTCTTTGGTTCACCATTGCTCAATTATTCTGGTTCATCATGCACAGTCTACTGTAGGAAACACAGTTTGGATGCAACTCTTTCTCATGCCGGATATCAATGAAAGCCCAGCTCAGGCCAAGCTAGGCAGACAGCTTTTAGGGCCACACTTTGGCATCAGTAGAGTTACTTGGCACTGTAAAGGGTGTAAATGAAGTCAGAATCTGGCTTGTGCCATACCACTGCAATCATAGTTGAGAGCTGTGCTAAGATTCACAGGTGAGAATTGCCTGTATCTGCCAAGCCTATCAGCTTGTTGAACCTGGGGTTAGGTTTGTTTGCAGATTCTCTACATGAGCAGTAACAGACACAATCATCTGGTGTAGGACATTTGTGAAAGGTATCATTTACAGTGAGCTCTGGTACGCAGTTCTTGCCTCCTTTGATGTATGCAGCTATGAAGGTATTGACCCCTTTTGTCTCCAATGTCCTTCTAGTTTTCCCAGGAAGCAAAAATCGGCCAGACAAAGAATGAACTGCCAGATGCTTCCATCCAACTCCCTCAAGTAAACACAGTTTAGGCAGAGGTGGCGAGGAATGACTGCTCAAGCAGTTCCTGTCTGTTGGACTACATGTCAGAGGAGGTTACCATGGTTCCCACAGAGTAAGAGAGGTTATAGCTGCTCGGTGAGTGGAGAGCAGTCAGGTGTGAGGAGGGCAAGGGGAAAGAAAAGGCTGCAACTCCTTGTCCTACCTCTGCATTTGCCAAATTTATCCTCCTGCTGAGACCTGCCCTTGTGTTGAGATCCGTAGTGAGCTGCCTAGAGTACTCCCATGGTCCACTCTCTTATGCACACTTTATTTCTCCTTTTTTAAAAAAACTCTTTCATTTGTTTTCTGCATCTCAAAACAAGTCATTCAGAGAGACACTACACACCAAGAATTATCATGCATCCTCTCTCACAAAAAGAGATGAATCCTTCTATGGTGTACCTCTGGCTTAGGAGCAGTATCTGCTGCTTCCCAAAAAAGCTGGGAAACCTGAGAAAGCTGGATGAACATGCACTTTTACATGCTGCTGTAAAGACAAGAAGCTGAGGAATTTGAGAAAGGATTGGCTTACTCTTCTTCCCAAGCACTTCCCTGAGCTGTAATCGCCTCCCCCAAGAAGTGCAAGACAGCCCTGAAGAGAATGAAATGGTAAGTCTGGGAAGGTTGCAACACATTAGTGTCCGAGCATGTTTCTGATCAATTGCTCAATTTAGGACCCGCTGATGCAACCCAGTCTGGCTTCCATGCAAACAGAGATGGTGAACTGGGGGAAAAAAGACAGGCTTCCTTTGGTATTTGAAGTGGAGGATGGCTTATCTTCCTTAGTTGTTTTTAAAAAAAAAAAATAACACAAAATTACACAAAAAGAAGGCAAAATTATGAGTGACTCCAGGAAATCATGAGTAATAACAAAGATCTGGGAAACATCTGAAGTCTTAAAAGCCTTCTGCATCCTATAACCCCAGGACATGCTGAAAGGTAAGCAGAGCTATCTTGAAGAAATCCAACTAGGACAGACCTTCCTCCCAGTGAAAATTCAAACTACTTTTCACGTATTTGTTATCATAAACTATTTCAGTAGCCAATGTTCTATGTTCTTGTTCTACTCTCATGAGCTCATTCTTGCCAGTGCCAAGTTTTAGCCAGCTGCCCCTTAATGCTGCATCTCTTGAGCTACTAGGGCAGCTAGGAAAGAATTTTTTTCCCCTTCCCATCCACTCCCATTAAGTTAGGACGTATAAAGACTTAGCTTGTGACATCCTCATCTGTGGCAGACTGCAGGGCCATGGAAGGTAAGGAGACGTAACTAATGGTAAACAGCCTGAGGCACCAACGGGAGTTTCAGAGCTGGCTTCTCACTAGTTTGGGCAAGAAGGGACAACGAAGAAGACTGCAATATCTGTGGAAGCGTATAGGAAAGTCAGAGAAGGCAGCAGGTATCTGTGTTCACCTCCGTGTTCATCAAGGGTGCTGGGTTCTGCTGGGGATGTAGGCAAGACCCGCATTTCTACCCACCTCCACTGCAGGACTGCAGCAGTTACTCTGATTACAAGGAGCAGTCTCTGCAATGCAATGATGCACCAACCCACTTGGAGGAACACACAGCCAGCCACGCTGGCCTTGTCAGACAGTAGCCACACCAGCATCCTCCTGCTGAGCCACACTCCTGTGCAAATGACACTTTTCTCCTGGTCCAAGGGTCCCAACAATACCACACACAGCAAGCCTAAGAAAGGGGTGGTTACAGGGAGTTCATGGTATCTGTATCTCTTGTTGATGCCTGCAGGCTCCTCAGGGCCAGAGTTCCCTGCCCTGCTGCAGCAAAATCACCTCAACTCCCCATATGGAGGGAGAAAAAAAAATTTCTGTATGTATTTTTTACCCTTCAGCCATGGTGGAGTGGATGACTGGATGATTCCCTTCTCTCCTCAGAAGAGTGATTGCTTCAGCAAATGTTCTTCCAAGCAGAATGGACAACCGCTCCCTGTAGAACCAAACAGAAGATGAACATGGGTTCATTAAGTAGCCAGTCTTTCCTACCTCACTTCTCTAACATCTTTGTCTACTGCCTTGCTCTGTGCTCTTTTATACCAATATAAATTCTTTATGCAACAGTCCTACTAGACTTGCATCCTTGAACTGTTGTTTCCCTATCGAAACTAACAATTAACAAGAGTAGGACATGCACCAGGCAAGGGCCCCTCCAAGTGTTGTGTGGAAAGGTGGGGAGGAGAAGGGAGAGAAATGGTAGGAATAAATACCTTCCCCAAGGATTTGGAGTCCAGAGAGGAGGCACATACTGTATTGTCATGTGAAGAAACCTCTTTACATTGTCAAGTGCAAGCAAGCTGAATTGGCTTCACAGAGAGAGGCTGCTAGCTAGGAGAAAGCCCTGAAAGCCACTGCACACATAACAGCTCTCTAGAGACTGCCTGGTCTAGTGGAAGACCAAAAAATCAAGAGAAAACATTTAAAAGCAACCCATTCCTTCTCACTAGGAGCTGGCTCAAGTAAGCCAAAGTGCACTGCAGTGCCTGAGGAAAGCCCCCACCCCTTGTTTAATGGGCCATCTTCAGTTCGGCGTGGCCCGACAGAGGAGCAGGGAGGTGGCTTCCCACTCCCCTGCCCCTCGTTCCAGGGCTGGCTTAGAGCGGGGCAGGCCTGCCGGTGGATGCTGGAGGCAGACCACCCCGGCCTGTGTGGGCCAGCTGGAAACCCTCTGAGTCCACCCAGATGCAGGCTGCCCAGGGGCCCTGCTGGGGCTACAGCCTGGCGTGGATTACTCAGGGAAAGACAGGGAACATAAACACTGGCTGTTTCTGGTCTGGCCTTCAAGGGCAGGTGGGAAACAAAGAGCATTTCCCCACGGTGGCATCCTCCAGTGTCTGCAGAAGCAGAGTAAACAAAACTAAGGGCTGTGAATCCTCCCTGCCTGCCACACAGATTAGGGCCACCAGTCTGGGTGCTGGGTTTTTGCCCGTGTGCTGGTTAGAGAGTATGGTCTGGAAGAGGGGACATGCAGCACATGCTGCCTTATGTAAAAAATTAAAATAATAATTGAAAAACTTTCCCGGAAGCCATGAGGCTGACAGAAGGCCTCTTGCTTCTTACCAGACTGCAGGCCCACCACTTAATTTGCTCTTCTCACCCTCCACTGGTAGGTCAGCCACCAGAGCATGTTGGAAGTCACCTGCCACTGGCCTTGGGGTACTCTAGGTGAGATCAGACCCCTTGCACAGCTGCACGAACACCCTGCTGTGCAGGGAGCTGCCTGGATGCTCTTGTTTACTAGTGCCCCCCAGGCAGCATTTGTAAAGGTGCCTGGAGGCTGTGCATGGGTGGCTGGCAATGGCAGCCGGTCACAGGAGGGAGCGAGTGGTAGCACTCCTGCTCTCTGGTCTGCCCTAGTAAGGACTCAGGTTGGAGACATCTCTGCACCGTTAAGGACAGCACTGCTGTTGAAGGGCCTCAAACTGGGGACTCGCTGCAGCTTCTTGGCGTATGCTGCTGGTGGCACTCCCTCCTCTCTGTGGCATCTTTCACTGCGCTGGGTGAAATACCGTAAGGTCCTTTCACTAGCAGGCAGAAAGCCCTGCAGACCCCCTGGTAAGGTGGCAGTACCCTCTTGCTTGCCCACATGCACCCAGCGGGAGCTGGACAGGCCTTCCCGGGGGAAGAGCTGTGTCTCCATGGACTTGGTGAAGAGGGCACAAGAAGGCACCACAGGCTTCTTGGGCTGGTTGCTGTACTCACTCTGTGAGACAGAGTGCTAGGCTTTTCTAGACATAGCTGCAGGGCAGATGTATCTGCATGTCTAATGTGAGCCCTACACATGGCCAGCAAATACTATTCCCAGACGGGCTTGAATCCCTTCTTTCTCTTATCTGTAAAATCACGGTGACACAGGGGAGGCAGATAGCGGATAGCAAGCAATTGCTCTCTGTAAGAACTAGGGAGTGGCAAATGAAGTTAGTGGGAGGTATGTTCAAAACAAACAAAAGTCGTTCATGCAGAGTACAAAGACTTCATATGGAGCAGGACTAACTCTGCTGATCCACTACTGCCGTGTGAATCTAACCGTGGTAACTTAGACATTTTATTCTTTACCCACAGCCCTGCGAAATAATTGGCTAATTCAGAGCTCTGCTTCCTGCAGGAAAGAATCAGAGTAAGGTCTGACAGGCTTACAAGTGGCCTGTAGTCTTAACCTGTAGTCTTTTAGCAGAAAAACAGTCAGCAGATACGTGAGTGGCTCTAAACAGCATATTGCAGGAAGATGTACCCAAGTTATCAAATAAAAGCACAGCCACTTTTGACTTCTCAGCTGTCCTTGTTAGCTCGGCCTTGATGTGCGGAAAGCAGAGTTTTTAGGTTTTTTCACTATATCAGCCTCATCCTACAGCGCTCTGCAGAGGAGTCATTACAAAAGGGTGGCTGAGCAAGCTCTTGTCTACTTTCAGTTCAGCTGTGAAGTGCAGGACCCAAGAAATAATTCCAGCAACATATTGTTACTGCTGTGTTGTTGATGTCCCGGTTTGATTTTTAGTGCTGGCAGGTGCAGTTTTCTTCCCCCAGTGTGAAAGGGTGCCTGTATATGCTAAGTAGTGCTACTAAGTTTGCTGTGAGTTCTGACTTAAAAGAGAGAAAGAAAGGGAAGGGAGGCAGAGAGGGAGGTTGGGAGGAAAGGAAGGAGGTGGGGAAAGAAAGGAAGACAGGAAGAACAAAAAAGAGAGAAACAGAGAAATAAAAAGAAAGATGAGAGAGGGAAGGAAGGAAGGGAGGAAGGAAGGAAGGGAGGGAGGGAGGAAGGAAAGGAGGAAGGAAGAAGAGAAGGAGAGAAAGAACAAAGAACAGAAGAACAAAAGGAAGGCAGGCAAGGAGGAAAAGGAAGAGCAAGAGAACAAGAGAAAAGCCAGAGCTCTTTTAGCCTCCCTGTGAGGTCTAGAAGGTTTCATTACCAGCGATAATTTAGCTAACAAGCATCTGACCTGAATCAGCTTATGCAGCTATTTGGTCCTTTCTTCACTTTAAAAATAAATCCTCCAGCCCCTGTTGGATAAGCTTGCATGGCAAGGGAGATTTAATCCATACCAAGATTTTGGTCAGATATTTTTCAAACACTGGCATAAATTTTTAATTTGGACTTTGATATCCAAACAGGCCCAGCTGTAGTCCTCCTGGGGATCCTTCCAGAGGCCTGGACTTTGAACAGGCTCTGCAGCAAGCAGCAGAGACTACTGAAAATTCTAACGGCTGATGCTGAACTACCGAGCACTACAATAAACTGGAAATCAACACATCCTGCCACTTGGAGGGACTGTTTAGAAAGAGCTTCTCAAAGGAGAACAAATGGAAATGTAGTACATAGAGGCAGGAAATACTGGTGCATTTGTGTCTCCATCTGGGAAATATTCTGGGAATGATCTCAGTAACACAGGATTAACACCTTGAAACGAGAAAAGCAAATAAACATGACTGGATACAGTTTCATTATTTGCTTCATTCTGTTTTGATTTCCTCTTCACATTGCATATACTATGTACACTTTTCTTCTAGATGTGGCTCTAGATAACCATATGTTAACTCTTTGGATGCTGAGCAATAAAACAATCTAAAAAGGCACTTTTCTTTTCCTATAGCAAGCCTAAATCTTATTAGATCTTCCAAGATGTCACTTCACTGCAGGTTATGGCCAGCTGCTGCTTTGTGAGAGCAGCAAGTTGAGAACTTGCAACATCTTAAAGACTTTTTCCTACTGCTTGAGGTCCAATACCCATTAGAAGTGTCAGGCTTTGATATGCTAATATCTAATCTTACCAGTGCAAATTAATGCTGCAGATACAACTCCTTGTACAGTCATTATGGTAAGTTCAGCACAACCTAGATGATCTTGAAGTTTCACTGGAAAACTGCGCTTTGAATAAATAGGGAGATCAAAGTCATTACACCTTGGTTAATTAAGAATGCTTGAGTCACCTGGGCTTGAAACAGGAAAATTTGACCATGCTATGACAGCTGAAAATTGAGCTGATGTGGGTAAGTATTTGCTCACCATTCTCTGACACCACGTAGTCCCTGCCACCCTTAGAAGATGGCAGATTCAGCTACCTTTCTTGAGGTCCTAATGGACTGGAATCCTTCAGATTGTTTATCATGTTTTATAAAGGATTCCTTAAACTTTTCCCTCCAAAATAAAAACGTATTTTCCTACTGGTGAACCTTATAATGCATCATGGAAACATCATATGTCACTGTGTATACAGCAAGAGATATTTTAGGGCAGAATGGAAATTATGTTAGAAAAATTATCTCAGAAGGATGTCCACCATCTTTTTTTCTGTTGTGCTTGGCTTTAACCAACAATTACGTGTCACATTTCATGAGCATCAAATTAATTAACAAAAAGAAAGTGAAATAAGAGATGTCAACTAAAAAAAAATATTTTTTTTTAAAAAATCATTTTATGAAGAGGCAGCCAGATAGGGAAGAGCACTTTGTTTTTAAAGACTCTGGCAATGACGAAATGTGCCAGACTGGAACCCCTGGAGAATGAAGTTCTTGTTGCCACTGATTAATACATGATACACTGTCATCTTCCCCAGCAAAATGACTACATCTACCATTCTGAGAAGAGACATGATTTGCTTCATAGACCTTCTTGCTGAAACTATTGTGGTCTGCTTTTGTGATATGAACTCACTTCTCCAGGAGCTGGACTCTGTCCACCAGATTGCTTCAAGGGTTCTGAAATGACAAGATATTTCAATAATTTAATAGCTTGAACTGATCTGAAATGGTAAAAATTTTCCATATGTGTGGTCAAGCCCACAGATGATGTAGTCCACTGATTGCCTGTTTTTGTGGCACCTGAGTTGGAAAACTAGACAACCTCAAAACAATCTAAATCACTTGAGTTTAATCTTTGCTTATTAAACTCACCAACCATATTTCACTGAAGATCTTGATTTTCTCATGCATCTATAGAGAAATGAAAAAAAGGCCTGCACAATACAGGAAAATCTCTTGAAACAAGCCGAAGTTCTTCAAAGTCTTGTATTATGGACAGGGCCAAGAAACTACTGCAAATGGAAATCGGGCTCTCCAAAGTAGCTGACTTTATGCAAAGCAGGCAAATGCAGTCAAAACACTTACAGCAATCAATTGAAGTTGTTGGGTAAAGTTTTTTCCATGTCCCATAAATTATTGAACGGTTAATTTCATCTTTGTGCCTGGAAGACATTCTAGCTTTAGGATGACAGCTTTATCCATTAAAGGGAGTGTGGTGACAGCAGTACAGAGAGTGCTGAGAACGCAGGGAGGGAAGGCCCATTCTCAACTGCATTACCACTGAGAAATACTGGGACACATCAACGTCTTAATCAATATGCGAGAGTCAATTACTGGGGAAGCACAAGGCTTAAGCAGGATCTGATTATTAGGTTCATGTTTAGTCCACCAAATGGGTGAAATCAATATGAAGCTGAATATCATATAGAAAATACATGACCATCCACTCTTACCCAGCCTTTCTCTGCTCCTTATTCCCTCCTGGGCCAGATTCACACATGCCTCTCCTCCCTCTTTCATATATTGCAAGGGCAGATCTCAAGGCAGGCAGCAAAAAGGACAGGAATAAAACAAATTGCAAAGGGCCAAACTCTATCATCAGAGCTAGGAAGACAACCCCTATGTGGTTGCAGAGGTACATTTCTGGAGATAAATATCCTTCTAGGAGAAAAGGTGTAATCCTTTAGAAACCTGTGTTTCTGATTTCCTCTCCTTTGGAGGATTCAGCAGATCAAGGCACTTACCGAGTACTGGGAGTGCAAGCAGTACAGAGAGCTGGTTTTTTTTATGGAAGACAGCAAAGATGCTATATGGGTAGCTCACTGTCTAGATTTATATTCTAGGTATTTCCATGGGTTTGAAAAAGAGGTGAGGATGCATGAATGGAAACAAGAATAGAATTTGGTGACTTAGTATCTTTAATGTAGAAGTCACTTCAGATATTTTATCTGCTCCCTATGCTCGTTGATTTGATTATTTTTCGGTAGCAAAGTCAACGGAGCTGAATCGTTGCATTTGCAGGTATAGCATGGATACATGAAATAGCTGGTTTCATCAATAGCCAGGCATTTTGCATCCATTTTTTGGCCACCTGTGGTGGTTCCATTTTAAGAGAAAAGGTCAGATGGTGAAAACAGTGACTGAATATTGGGAACTGAATCCTTCACTTGCTGAAGAGACTGGATTTCTGCTGGAAGCAATTCCATCTTTAAGTCCTTGAAAGTTCATAAATGTGTGGAAAAAAATAGCAATTAAAGGTGGCTTCTATAAAGTGTGAAAAGAATGAATAGTGTTATCCAATCAGGCAGTACAAAAGACTGTCTATGGCAGGTACTTGTTACACTGACGTAAAGACCTAAGTCTGAAAAAAAAGAACAAAGACAGCCTTTAGAAGCACTTTAGAGTCACTGTGGACCTGCCCTGAAGTCAGCTGTAATACTGGGGTTCGCTTCTATGGTGCAAGGTCAGACTATACTTAAGTCTTCAAAGTCATCTTCAGGTGTGACGGCACTCTCAGTGACGACCCCGCAGAGCAGGGGAAATAGAAAGCCTTGGCTTCTTCTGCATAGGGAGGCCTCAGCACCTGAAGTCCCTCTGAACTTAGCCTAAAAATCTGCAGTCTTGGGTGACAGAGAATGGAAGCAGCAAACGGGAAAGGTGTGCCTGGAGAGCAAACTCCACTTGGTATCTGGCATTAGGAGAAGCACGGCTGAGTAGCTCAGCTGCAGCACAGCCTTAGTCTGTACCGTGACAGAAGCCAGTGTGGACTGGTCTGAAGATTTGGGGCGAGAGTCTGAGAAACCTCCTGTTTCCACCTATGCAGAGCGGAAGACTCCCTGTGGTGTGTTGAGAGCGTGTGTATACCTGGCAGGTAATGTGGTCTTCCTCCTTTTTTGCTACCAAGGAGGTAATTAAAAAGCAGTGTAAAGCAACAGTTTCAGAGTGGAAAAGGTGTGTCCTAGAAATTTGAAAAGCAAACAAAAATAGGCTGATGTCAGCCACTGTGTGGAACTTTCTCACCTTTGTTTTTATCAGAGAAAAAAATGTGAGAAAAAATTGGCAGTGTAAAGGGATATTGAAAGCATGACATATTTGTCTGTTAAGTATAAATATGAACAGCTATGGAGATCTGGTGCTATGGTGCTAGGTTTTAACTCCAGTAACATTCATCTAGTGCCAGGAAACACTAGATTTAGTACCTGAGGGATTGCAGTCTCAAATACCTTCTACATTTTTTTTAATATGCTGCCAAGAATTTAAATTGGTAAAAGCTGGGGACTGACAAAAACTTGATCCCCAAGAGCTTTTCTGGCACAGGTTTATCAGGGAATATGGTACCATTATTTTTATTATAATTATTTTTTTTGGTGGTGGTCGGGGAGCTCATTTATAACTCTGTGACTTCTACTCCCAGATGTATTTTTAAAAATCTTAAATAAACAAAGGGTTTGATTTTCTTGGTGGCGCTAGAAGCTCTCATTCATTTTTTATACAATATGCCTTCTTGGATTGTAGTCATTTTAACATATTTCTTGAAAGGTCAAGAGCAGGCAACAGGAAAAAAAACTGACTGTGGGGTACACATTGCCTCGAAACCACTACCACCCATCTGGTGCCTCTCTGTTCCAGTGTGGGATGATCTTACAATATGTAGCAAAATAAGTTAGGCAACTGTCTTAGGCCCAGTCCTGCTTTCACTGTAGTCAACAACGAGCATGTGTTTTGCAGTACACATGTAGTGGGAGCAGGCATTTCACAGGAAAATGTGGGCTTGCAAAGGAAAGGCTGGACTTCTGTTGGAGATCTACATCTAACAAAATGACACTTAACCATTATTGTCTTACTA
>JAVJGI010000057.1:35386130-35399333 GCA_035590275.1 Ibycter americanus | reverse complement strand
GCAGGGGCGTGTCATTTCCTTCCTATAGGATTTTTTATTAGGTTTTTTTTAACAATTTTTCTTTCCCTCTGCTGGTTTACTGCCTTGTATCTATCTACCCCTCAGGAGTTTAAAAGCCTCAAGTAAGTATTATTAGATTTTTAAAGTGTATTTTCTGATTGTGTGTGTGCATGCCTCTGTTGGAGGAAGTTGAACCCTCATACACTAAGGAGCAGATTGGCTTATATTGTCATTGGTCCACAGGCTTCTGTGCAGGGATTGCAATTTGCACCAGCTGGGAATGTGCCTCCATAGTGTCTCATTAATTCCTGGAAGTGCAGACACCAGGCTGATGTTGCACATAACTTTCATATTCAGTCAAATCTTTTGATGTGTACATGGACTAGATTTCTCTGGACCGGGAAAAGAAAGCCCACAATTCTAAAAGAAAGGTAGAAGCTGTAAGAGGAAAAAACAGAACTAATAAAACTCATCAGTTTTGTTACCCCTTTGTCCTGTGTTATTGGTGATCAGGATAAAACCCTTCAGAATTTCACCCAAATGAGGCATTTTTGCTGAAAGGGTTTTGTCAGGGCACAAGGGAGATATGACTTTACAAAGGAGTGTTACCACTTTCTCTGCATGAACTGGGACGTTAAAGGCTTCCGAACTTTTGAGATTGAAGTTGTTTTTATTTTTCTAGGAATTCAAAGTGCTGCGGTTGCTGGAGCTGTACAACAGGGAGAAAAAAAGTCTTCCTTGTGTTTCACACAAAGGGAAGGCAGTGCTTAACCACGAGCAGTAACTATGATCATCAGACACCAGGAAAAAACAAGAAGGTTTAAAATTTATACAGCATCTAACATAGCTATCCAGTGCTCTAGCACAAGATGTCTATCACTGTTCATTGAACAGTAATGGCTGAAGAGCTGTTTTTTACTTAAATTATGCAACGAATAATATACCATTTTCATAATCTAGTCAAAATCTCTGTATGGAATAATATATTCACTGAGTATTTTTTGCATTGAGTCTCAAGAAATTATTTGCAAATAATTATTGAAGTTTTTTGGCCAGTTCCATTGCATGTAGGCTGCAGGTTCTCCCAGGGTATCCGTGCTCTTACAACAGTGCTTTTCTAGGGCAGAGGAATACCCACCTCCAGGAGTATGTGGAGCCACGTTAAGCTTGCTACTAGATCTACAGATGAAAACAAAGTTTACATTAGGGATGAATGGGCCTGTAATGAGAACAGCCCTGTGCCATATACTCCCTCTGCCATGATGTGTACTTGGAAAATATCAAATTCTTCTCCCAGGTCTTAGTATGAGAGAGATCCTTTCTTTTTTAAAAAAAAAAATGGTGGAAAACCCCAGGAAAAGTGAAACAGAATGGGGGTGGAGGGTAGGAGGGTGTAGGGAAAGGTGTGCTTTTCCTTTATTCATCAAAAGACAATTGGAAAACCCAAAAGCTAATGCCGGTGACACCATCTGCCCAAAGATCCCAAGGCACTTTACAAACATCAGCAGACCTGCCTGTCACAGACCAGAGCATCACTAGTCAGGAGTTAGCTCAGGATTAACAGCGTGCTGGGAGGTTAGTTGGCACATCGATGACTGAGGTTGCCACACTGAACACGTGTTCTGGCAGGGCCCTGAGGAGTTTCCTGCGCTAACAGTCTCAGCCTCCTTGGACACTCTACTCCAAAGTCCTGCCTGACAGCACACACCCTTAAGAAAGGATGAAATGAGGTCTGTTTAAAAGATCAGTTTTCTTCTGTGTAAAAGGCAGTGGTCTTTTTGTTCAGTTTTTCCTTTTCTTTTGGCATGACAGAGATGTCAGCCAAGGGAAAAACAAGACAAGATGATCCCGAGAGATGTCACTTCTACCACTGTGTGATGACTGTGCCAGAGTGCTGTGCTGCACCAGCATCTGTAGGGAAAATTTTTGTGACAATAACAATATGACACCAGAAGAGAGAAGAGGGGTAGAAATAGAATTCCTAGAATGAAGGGAATTAGTGGAGGGTCAGGGAGTGGGAGCATCAGTGGTGAGGTGAAGGCATAGAAAGAAACACAGCTGGGCAAGGTATCTTTTCTGGGCTGTTTTTTGTTTTATAGTGGTTTTAAGTTTTAATTTTTGGGGGGTTTTGTCTTCCTTTGCTTATCTGGAAACTGGAGATGGGTAACTCAAGTTTGGAACTTCCCACTAAACAAAGTGTAAGCCAAGATGCAGATCAAAACAATACAGAGCTGCTGGTGTAGAATCAAATTCTCCTGTCCCTGGACTCTGTGCCTGCCTTGGCTTTTGCAGCCTATGCCCTTTCCTTGCCCAATCTGCCCTTCAGTCACCCTTCAGTCTGTGTCTGGACAGTACTTTATGTTGGTTCATGAAATCCTATCAATCAGCTTTTTTTTTTTCTTTTTTCCAAAGTATCAGACTAGCAATCACATATCTGCCCCATTGACCACAAACTCATATATCCTCCCACTTCCTCCTCCTTTTTCTTCTTTTTTTCCCTGGCAATTAAAAAAAGTAAAATATAAGACCAAACAAATCAATGTTTACGGATTTGTAATAAGTTTCTTTCTATTTATTTATTTATTTATTTCCTCTTTAGTCACTAAAGAAGCAGCAGCAACTTGCAAGGAGCAGTTGTTGCCAGAGGGTGAATCATAGCTATATTGATTTGATTATGTAAAAGCTCAGAGGAACCTAAAGCCAGATACAGAAATATCTCATAGTCCAAACCCTGTGGGACACACACTAGTAAAAAAGCAATCTTTATATTGTTCCTGATAAAAGCATCATTAGTTTCCTCACAGTGAAACCATTTCTCTGCTGATACAGTATATGGTTTTCCTTTTCTCTAGAATCCACTCAGACATAATTAACACTCAGTTACAAGACTTCAGCTTCTCTCTGGAGTGCACATTTTGAGTCTGGTGAGTGTGTGGGCGCACAAGCCTGAGCACCTCCAAATCACTCGCTAACCCCTCTGTGGAGCAGGGATCTGGCCCCCAGGGCATGGGGTACGCTGGACCTGGGTTGTGACACCCTCCCGTGGGCTTTGGTCACCCATCCAGCGGGGCTGTGGATGCCTGGCACTCCTGCCATCACTCTGGCAGCCACTCGGTCTCTCACACCCTTCCAGGCTTTGTACAACAACAATGGCACAAATCACACAAACACAGGCACGCAGATCTGCACAAGCAGACATGTTCCCAGCTTGTCACAACAAAATGCTTGTGCATGTGGTTTTCTGCAGAGCCGCTCCTCGCAGGCACTCCAGCATGGGGGGAGCACTCTGCCACAATGGCTTGCTTGGAGGTGGGGTGGAAAGGGGGTAGGGGAAAAGGTTTTAAACTAAAATGCTATAGAGAGCTAAGACTATATAATTTTACTTATGCTTCTGTTAGCCATGCATCTAATACTTGGGCAAAATGAAACTGGGATGAGAAAATTCATTAACTTCAGGTTTTTCTGTACATGGTGACAGGAAAATACGATCCTACCTTTCAGAAACCTGTCCTGCTTGTACATGCCTTCATGATAGAGAAAAGATGTATTGTGAGTCAGTCTACTTCACTCGCTTTTGGTTCCTTCTTTCTTATCAATTTCAGTCTTCTTTTGGTCCAATCAAAGGAAAATGCCAATGAATTTTAACATCTCTGGTTGAATCTGCAAAGTGGGACTTGGCTGTAAGATAATGTAAAGTGTTAACATGGTACTTAAGGTGATACTACACAGACATGGCAGAGCTACATTAATTGCTAAAATACTAAGAGCTTCAGAGAGGAAAACTTGTGCAGGTCAGAGAAGGAAAAAGAAAGAGTCATTTCAGTGCTCGCACCTGTCTTCTCTTCAAATCAATGTGAAAACTCCTCAAGGAAACTTTAAGACATCTGGGAGTTTTGCTGACAACTCTGAAGGATTCATACGCACACAATTTGAAACAATGCCAGAAAACTCTAAATGTCTAAATGTGATGATTTGGGGTGTGGGGGTGCGTGTATGTCATTTTACCTAGTTGCAAAAGCCTTTACCCTTACTGCAGCATCACTAACGTAAGACTGGTTTCCATCTCAACCTCTTGAACTGCCCAGCAATTGGGGTTACTATTAACCAGCAAATTATCCTTTTTTTTCTCTCTCTCTCTCTGAGTGAAATTATTTTTTTTTATTTCTGAAAGCTGTTCTGTTGGCTGCAATCCTGGCTGGCATACCCCTTGAACTCTTCACACAGTGCCATATAGCTGCATACAGGCTAAAACACAACATTTGGGAGGCTTGTAAAATCAAGCCTGCTAAGCACTTTGCATAACCAGTGCTTAAGAAGAAAGGCTGTTCACATAAATTATTTATTCACCCTACCATTTGCAGTGATTTTTTCATTATCAACACAGGAATAACTCCAGTGGTTTCAGGTCTCTTCACCTGCTTCTGCAGCAGCCACAAAGGTAGGTGTGGGACTGTATATCACAGCAACTATTATATATACAGATTAACTTGTTCGATTAGGACAGATCGTTGCTGCTGACAGCCATGTCCATCTCCCATTGTAATGTGGTGCAGAATCCCAGAGAGTGCTGAGTGCCTTCGGTCAAATGGAAGCCATAAAATACTGTCCTCAGCAGTGGGAGTTGAGCCCACTACATGTCTTTTAGAGCTGGACCTGATGCATAGTCTCTGAATATCTTTTATCACAAAGGTGAGAAAAGATCTCATGAAAAGAGAGCTTCAGTTGTTGGAGAAGTGATTCACCCATCTTTTACTCATTAGCATATGATATGGTGGTTTTACTCCAAATTCGGAACACACAAATGTAATTGAACCACATAAATTAGGAGTCTTCTCCTGATACACCTTCAGTCTTCAGTGATTTCAATGGTAACTTAGGAGAAGACGTAGATTTTTGCATGACGTTTGCAATCTGAGCGAGCTGCTAGCGTGGCCTACAGCATTACAAGTCTGTCCAAAAACTATCAGTAGATATCTGTCCCTTCGGTTCTCCCAGCATTCAAAGTAGATCACCCTGACACCTCACTTACAGCCAAGAAGAGCTGCTCACATTTGATGGATGGCATGTGATCTGAACACACTTGTGCTCAAAAAACCTAGAGATTCCCTGGGTCCAGCTTCTTTCAAGCCCTCAAAAACTTTGACTCATGAGCAGCTGACATTCTAAAACAAGGCACATAAGGAAACTTTGTGTGAGAGAGACTGAAAGAAACAAATGCTTTTTAAGCAAATGCTGCAATTTTGGAGTACCTGACACACAATTTTGTTTTTAATAGATTTACTGACTGAAATACTCTTTAATTAGAATGGTTTTAATTAGAATTCCCTTCCATACGTTATAAGCCGCAAAGCCAGATTCCACCTTAATTTATCTGAAAATATCAGCATTTCTGCTTTAGAGAACATTTGTGCTATCTGTTCACTGAAATTAAGTTATTCTGATTATCTTTCTTCTCTGTAACAGTCTGGGGCTTTTTTTCTGTACACAAACCAGGCATCAATGAGAGCATCAAGGAAAACCTGGGGCCAAAAACCACCAGCACTGGTGGAATTGCATGTTTGCTAAATGTGAACCCTCATTTTGATAAGTCTTTGCAACTGAGAATGTGGCTAAACACAAATGGTTAAGTTCATACAACAAACACCCGTATGTTTTGTGTTGTCTACATCTATTCATCAAGAAATCCTCCTTTTACAAAAGGTGTTCTTGCATTGAAAAATGCTGTTCATTGGCTTATTCTCTGAAAGAATTAATAAACACCTGAAAAATTGCTGTTCACAACAGCTTTAATAGCTCTGTCCGGCTGCTTTGCAGTCTCTACCCCTTGAAAATAAAACAAACTCTAACTATAAATCAAGGCCACTGAAATGAAGGCCAGTCGCACATCACAGAGAATGATTTTATAGGTGGAACGTGGACTTGCTAATTTCTAGAATAAATTATTATGTTTTACTGGATGCAGTTCTATTTACACACTTTAAGTTACAAAGACTTAAAAACAAAATCACAAGCCCTGTTACAGACTGATTTTAACATGTCTAATTTATTTCCAGGCAGCTCTCAGTATAGACCGTTTAGTTGACAATGTGCCAGGAAATCCCTTTCATTAAAATAAACACTGATACACACATTGTGAAGTTATCTCACTTAT
This sequence comes from Ibycter americanus, assembly GCA_035590275.1. NCBI lineage: Eukaryota > Metazoa > Chordata > Aves > Falconiformes > Falconidae > Ibycter > Ibycter americanus. The sequence continues at coordinate 35,393,182 of JAVJGI010000057.1, read as the reverse complement.
AATATCAATGATCTTTAATAGAGTTGTTTTATTACCGGAATAACATTTCTGCCTGACAAGTCTGGAGTCAATATTTAACAGATTTAGGTCAGATTTAGCAATAGGATTTTGCAAAAACCTGGCAAGACGAAATTCTGACTGCAAACTCATAAAGTAGGTTTACAGATTACAAAATGAGCATTTTCATAAATATGCATGTCTCATAAATATTTAAGAAAAAATGAAATGAGATCCAATATCTAAATGATTGTCTAATTAGTAATTCTTTTGATAGGGCAGTCTTGAATACATATTAAACACGTGAGAAGAGAGAGAAAGAAGGAAATAAGGAAGGAGAGAAAGAGGGAATGAAGGAGGGAGAGAAGAGGAAAAGAAAGGAAAAAAGGAAAAGAGAGAAGGAAGGAAGGAGGGAAGGAAGGAAGGAAGCAAGCAAGCAAGCAAGCAAGGAAGGATGGACAGACAGACGGATGGACTTCTTTTTTGAAACAGTAGCAAGATTTTTAAATCCTACTTCTCCATTCTAAAGTTTGAAAATCAGTCAAGAAGACCCTTTAATCTCATCAATATTATATGAAAGTCCCTCACATGTACAGCCTGTTGCACATGAAAGATTGCTGTTTGATTCCCGGCACAGCTGGGGTCCAGGGCTTCAGGCAGCAGGACTGCATGAATTTAAGAACACTTTCTACTTGAGGAAGTGAAAATCCTGAGAAAGAGCAGGTTGGAGAAGCATGCTGATGATGGTCCATTGGACACTGCTGCAATTCAGCTTCGAATGGGAAACCTATATTGGTTGCTTCAGCTATAAAGGTCAGCCTGAGTTACAGTGGTCAAAAGATATAAAAAGTTATTCACAAATGATTTCACAAAAGCAAGTGACACAGTCACTCCACAGTTAATTGCAGAGTTCTTTTTCCTGTAATTTGCAAGTATTTTGATGGGCAGTTTCTTGACAGAACTGAGAAATCCCTAACCCTTGAATGAATCATTATTCCCTCTGGAATTTGAGAGATGTATTTGTTATTTTCTTTAGATAGTTGTCCCAATGAACAGGTTTTTATTATCTGCATCGAGAGCAGCATCCATGGCCAATCACCACATGTAGTGAGTATTTTATGAAGCCAATCATTTGACTGATTAGGCACCCAAGCAGATTTAAGAAAAGTTAAAGGGAAGCAACAAGCAACCCTGGTGTCTCGTGCACTGCTTTGAGCAGCTACACTGAAGATGTTCTGAGCAGGAGTATGACAAGACCGGAGCTACAGTTCTACCTCTCTTGGATGGCACAGTGGAGCCAGAGATATACCTGTGGAACCTGGGGCTAAAATTACTTTTATTTGGAGCAAGTGACAGAGCTATGATTCATAAACTGGCAGTCCTGCTCCTGCCTCATTCCTTGAATTGCAGTAAGATCTTCATAGTCCCTCACACCTCATCGTTCAGCCATCATTCCCGTATCTAGGAAATCACACCAGAAATGCAAAATCCATAAAATCAATGGAGGAACAGGTTTGTATGAGTCTGAGTAATCTTCGTAAGCTTGTGATTTTCAACTAAGCTGAACAACTTTTGTTGACATTCACTAGTGCTGCTATTTATGAAGTTACTGTACTTGTTCACCCACGCGATTATCGACTACAAGGAATTTCTGCCTTTTCCACATATCACATAACCTTCCTCTTCTGTTTACTGATGGAAAAAGAATCTGTAGTTTTACTTAGAGCCACTCAAGAATTACAGCTTCTGCTGCACTTTTCAGAATAGTTAAGAGAATGGGTTTCTTTCCAAAGGAGTGACGTTAAAGATTCAGGAAATGATATTAAATCTCTGTTCCACATACAGAACAACATGCCTAGCAAAATGCAGCCAAGGTGCATTAAAAATAAACAAGAGATAAGAGAGGAATTCAGCTATTACTCTTTTCGGGAATTTTAGTTAAGAAGTTCAGAAAAGGAACTCCTACCTTCATGGTTAGGGAAGAAATAAAAGTTTTGCAAGTTACTGAGGGTAAGAAACTAGCATTTGTCTGTCAGACACTGAACGCAGGGACATGGAGGTGGTTGAATTCATCAAGGTGGCCAAGTATTTGCCAGGCTCAGGCCAACACTGCTTCTTCATTATGAAATATGAATCCAGCTTTTCAAGTTATAGCCAGGAAAATTATTCCTATGAATTGTGTAAGTGCAAGGATCACATCTGCTCTCCAAGGTGATTGTGCATTAAATGTCAGCAGTTAGTTCAGAAATTATTTGCACTATGAATTAAGATGGCCAGGTTTTGTAAACACAAATGTGCATTTGCATAATTTTAGAGGTGCAAAGCTAGAGTGTAGTTTTGATTATTTGGTCTGTGGCTGTAACCATTGACTTTTTAATGTCCTTACATCAGGAAAAACATGTTATTTTTCCAGACAGAACTGAAAAAAATTCTGGGTACCATGAAAGTTGCACTGTGGCTCTTCTAAATTTCCCTAATTAGAAGATGAAGATCTGTATCTTGTTTTTGGTCTCACCTCCACAGAAGCTGAAAAATTGACTTCCCATCACAATTCCTAGTAAGTGGCAGACACTTGGCACTTAGATGATACAGTCAAGGGCATTTTACAGGTGCTTAGATATATTATTTACATACTGAGAAAAATAATGAAGTACTAGAAGCAGCTCCAGATGTGTTATGAGTAAAGAATGGATGTTTGGGATTACAAGAAACCAATCAGAAAAAATAATGGATAGAAAGTACAATTGTCTGAACACAAAACACTGCTAAAGAAACTACTACAAATGCTGAAGTGTGGATGAAGGCACTAGCACCTGAAAAGACAATGAAGACTGAAAACAAAGAAAAGTTTCAGGAAGGATGGAATAAGAGGGAGCTCCCTTCCAGTCCTTATCTTACTCATCAACTGAACAGAAAACTTGGATATTAAAATGAACAAAGTGCTAAATTTCTCAGTGGAACTTCTGCCATTGACTTCTGTGGAGATTTCTCCTGTTTTAAGATACATATATTTTTTATGGCTTTTGTGCAATGAAATGATGAAGTGCATCATGCCAATGAACAAAACAATGTCCGCAAAGTGTCTGCCACTATTGCAGTGGAAATAAATAATAGAATCTCACATTACTGTATTCACTAGTATCAAATAGGGGATAGATGTCAGAGGAATCCCTGAGTTTCTTTAATCCATTAGTGTTTCTCAATAAGGAGAAGATAAACCATAATCAAATTGCGAATTAAATTGTGACAGAAACCTTAAATCAGAAATAGGGTAGGCAGGAAAGTTTGGGACCAAATGTATGAGATTTATGGCAAGTAAAAACAGAACTGGTGATTAGCACCAGAGCAAAATTAGCCCAATGAACTCACCATGCTCACATTTGACAAAAGTAGAGACCATCATGACAAACCCACCCCAAATATCTGTAATGGCTATTTTGCCTAGCAATACCTTCACCAAATAGTTTCAGTAAGTCCAACTGAAGGTATGGATTCTGAAGCACCTGCACAAATACAGCGCTTCATCTGGGGCAGAAAAATTGCTCTGCCATTACAGTTCTGGGAATAAATTGAAGACCCTCCATAAGTCAACACCTTTAACTAATACAAAATCCATATAAAAGTTGATTTTAAAATTACAGAAAAAAATCAAAAAGGACAATATACCATATAATTGCATGTTGCTTAGTATTACAGATTGATACCAGCTCTGTATCTTCCCCCCTTCAGGAGAAATATGAAGTTGATGGGAGACCAACATGACAAAAAAGTGTTAGGTGCCTGAAGAATGAACAAACATTTGTCAGAATCTTTTACTCACATACTGACATGTAAAACCAGAAAACTAAGATACTTTGTACAAATGAGGTCCCTGACCAGCATCCTTTTCTGATCAACTGGGTTTTTTAAAAAGGGTTTCATTATTATATGCCCTTGAAAACTCTGAGTCTGGGGAGCTGCAGAGGGCATGTGATATTACTTAATAACGCCTGAATTATATATTAGTGTATTGATCTACGACATGTGCCATTTGTACAGCTTGGTGATTAGTTTAAAGCAGGAGCAGCCAAGATTTCTGTCCCGAATTCTTATTTTCACTTGCTATGGGACATAAGGACAAATCCTCACTTATCTGTGTTAGGGGTGAAATTAAAAAAACTTATTCAACATTTCAAGCAGTCTAAAGGACTGTGACGATTATTGGGTGAAATCTTCAATACTTTCTAATCTTGGTAGATATTCAAATAGCTCCCAAAGCTATAGTATTTGAGTGTCTACAATGCATAAATGCTATTTCATCTGTTCTGATAAGGAATTTATACGCAAGCCAACAGAACAAGCAAACCTTAAAACAAAGCAAAAAAATAAATTCTGCATAAAGAAATAATAGAAAAACACATGGAGAAACCCCAGCCAAATGAAAATTAACTTTATATGTTTGCACTCTGCAGTATATCGTGTTCACACAACCAATTAAAAGAAATGCCATCTCGTTTGGAAAATATCTATTGATTTCCCAGTTCATCAGATCAGCTTGATGTGTCCGGCAATGGCTCCTATGACATCATCAATATTTTTCTATTTAGAATAATGACTTATTTTATATGCCAAGAGCTATAAAAAAGACTATATACATATATTTCTAAGGACATCAGCTTAAAAACCACCTCGATTTCCCCCCTTAACATACAATATTTTTTATCCACCTTTTAAAACAAAATTTGGATCTTGCCATGAGATTCATTTATGGAACTCAGTAAATTTGTTTAGTTTATAAACCGACCTCTAAATCATGTTTCCCCTATTAGATGCTGTCGCTTTGGCCTGCATTTGGGGTCCAAATTACACACATTTTTCTTTTAGAGTATGCAGAACACATTTCAGAGAAATCCTCCCAGCTCTGCTGCCCCCCTCCCCCTTTCTTTTGCAGACTCCTGTATCTTTTAACCGTCTGGATTCCAACGGCTACATATTATCTCTAAATCTTTCTACTGAGTCAAAAAGGCATCCATTTAGCTAGATGTTTATACTGTTCAATTGACTCATGTATGTTTTTTAAGCTACACTTACAGCTGATTCTCAGCCCAGTTTCTAGCAATGGAAAGGAATATTTATATGCTCTGGACATAGACTCGCCCTTAATCAGAACTCCCCATAGGGCCAATTGGCATAGAAAAAAATCGAGCAAGATCTGAGCCAGGAACCAGCAATAAGACAGTTTTGACATCTAACCCCATGTAACTCTTTCTTCTAAGATTCTCACTCTGTGAATGGGCAAGGCGGAAGAAATTCCTCATCTTTCTTACTCCTTTCCAGCCTACGGAACACGGTGGGCACCCAGGCTCCGCTGGGACACCATTTCTCCATGGCTCAGGGTGTGGGGCAATTTAGAGAGCTTGGAGACCGCCTTGCAGCTGAAAGTGCAGCACAATGGGGTGATATTGCTGCTTTCGAATATTCCTGGTTCGGTCTACTTTTATACAATCCTGCCTGTTTCAAAGGACCTGTCCACGTGCTAAGCAGGCTAAAGCAGAATGTTTCTATCTTTGCAGTGGGGTCGTTGGGTGACGCAGAGCTAGCTCTTTGCCACTGGCAATGCCATCACCTGCTCAGACTCTGAACTAGGGCCGATCACAGTGCTTTGAATAAACAAAAAAACCCACATGGCCCCAAACCCACTAATTTATCATACCACTTCAGTAGTTCCTGGAATGTGGTTTGCTGACCTCTGGTGGTTATCAAAGCTACGAGAGATGGTTTGCTAGTCGGACCTGGAAAGTTAAAAAGTAAAATTTATGAACTCCTAAAGCATGTGCAGCCATGGTGCTAGACAGTGGGAAAAGCTGAAGATTTAAATCCCAAAGTTCAAGAGGTGCTGGCCTATGCTGCAGGCAGATTAAAGTGCAACACTTACTCCTGTGTCACTTTAGCTTGGTATCATTTTACCCAGCAAAACGATCTGAAGTAAACGAAGTAGAGCAGCAGCTTCTGTGTCATGTGTGCTCACACCTAGGATGCTCCCTTTACTCTTCCTGCCTGTACGGCTCATCGCTCCTACCCCTGACATGGCCTGGGTCCCGTAGAAAGCTGCTGATACTCTCTGGCCAGGCTCAGAAGAGACACCTGAAAGGGCAGGTGCTCAAAGCCGTTGAAGCAGAAAGAACAGAGTCAAGCCATATGCTTCGCAGGCTTACAGTCTGCCCAAGGAAAACTCTGGGTAAGGCTTAGTGTTACCTTTTCTGTTTCGGGCCTAAGCCCCTGGTTTGACCTTAACTTTGAAAGCAGGTCTAAGGTGAAACTGAGTCAGCGGCAGCATGCACACTCTCTGGGGAGGGCAGAGCATCCCGACCTGTGTTCAGCTGGTGGAGACAGTTTCCCCTGCTGTCCCAGACTGTCCCCACCACATACTGCCCAGCAAGTCAGAAAGCAGCCCAGGATTGCATTAAATTCATCCTCTAAGAATCAGAAAAAAAAGCAAGCCCTCTATCTCAGACTTTATTAAAGTCTGCTATGAGTCATGTTTGTCCTTGGTTATATTCCTTCCAAGGAAGTGTTTTCCTCTGCCCATGGAAATGTACGCTAAATATAAACACAGCTTTCTCGGTGACATTTGACCAGTTTAATGACTGTACCATCTTCAAGGACACTTTCTGTTGTTATGTACTGAATCCAGATTGTTCCTATTTGCCTTTTTCTGTCAGAATAGTGGCTAAAACAGACTATAGTCTATTTGAGTCTGAAATACTTTCTGGTTACATGACTGCCTGAAATTTTCCATTTAATAAGTGACAAACATTCTCTCCTTTTGCTTGTTACCAGTCAACATGCATTACTCTGTTCGACACTGTACTGTCTTATCTATTTTTCTAGCTTTGTCACTGATCGCCTGAGCTCCCTAACTGCTAGCACTGGTCCTCGTGATTTGTTGAAATTACATTGAATTAATTGATAGAGACAATACCAAGAAGGATTCAAATGAGTATCCTTTTAAGATCAATCTAATGTAAAACACTTGCTCCAAACCGCTTTTCCTAGCCCAGTCCTGACTTGGGGGG
>JAVJGI010000057.1:35372201-35383178 GCA_035590275.1 Ibycter americanus | reverse complement strand
ATGTTATTGCATTAGTTTTTTAAAAATAAGGCTGATTTTCATACATGAATGAGCTCTTGTTGTAGAAATTACAATTCAAAAGCTAATGACTTTGAAATAAAATGTTATATACCAAGTGCCCAATTTTGCAGCAAAAGGTACATTTTGTGACCAAGTACATAACATTGAAGTCAGTCAGTATTACAGCAGAGATACATTATATCATTTTATTAACATTTTATTAACAGTCTTTATTTTAAAATTCTACTGATTCTTTTTTAAATACTAAACTTTTAGAGGTTTTTTAAGTTTTTTAAACTTTAAACTTTCTTATCCAGATGGTCTTATTATTTAACCTGCTTCATGTTGGTGCTGGGGTGGTTTATTGTCTTGGATTTGTTGATATTTGAAGAAGGGTTTCTTCAGAGAGTGTGCCCCCACCTTCTCAAGTACAGAAGCTGTCTTGAGGCTGAGAAATTCCTCTAGTGTGTTTTGACTTCAGATCTGAGGGTTCAAGCCCCAGAGGTGCCTAAAACTGGCCTTCTACATTTGACATTTTCCCCATCTAATATTAAAATTTATGACCCCTCTGAGACCCCACTTCGGAGAAACTGTATGAAAATTAATAAAATGAAAATAAAATAGAATAAAAAAAAATTAAAATGTATGAAAATAATAAAAATACTTGAGCTTTTTGGGGGAAAAAAGCAAGACAGAGTTACAGACAAAGTGGGTTACACCAACCCATTCACCATCCAAGCAGCTGAAAGGCTTCTCGTGGCTCAGCCATTGAAAACAACATTGACCTGCTATGGGCCATTTTGCATTTGGCATTAAGGATGTCCTTGAAAATGGAAACAAACAAACAAAAAAGAATGCTTGTTGTTACAAATTCATGCTGTCAAAAGGGGAATTTGTTAATTATTTTGGGGGAAAATCTAACCTGAGTACTATATAGACTTTTGAAGGTGGTCAGATTGTTTCCTCAAAGAAAATAAATGACATGCACTCACTCTCTGTTAGTGCAGAGGAAAGCTGGGTGAAGAAGTGAAGAACTTGAAGGTTTGGCAAGAGAAAGCATGGCTATGCATGGATGAAAAAGGAGAAGGGGAGAAGAAGAAGCAGAGGTTGGGGAAAACATTGATTAACCGAAGTGGGAGTAATGGAATCCCTGTGAAGGATGACACAGGGAAGAGTGGCGAAGTATGAGTGCTGGGATATTAGGATTTAGAGCAATTGCTGGTGAATGGGAAAAAAAGTAAACATCGATTTGTGCAACAGGTAGCAGGACTTCCGTTCCTGTCCCTGCCTCCCCTGAATCAGGGAACCTTTTCACATGCAGACTATTCTTGGAAAGACTTGGTCATCTAGAAAGAAAGTCTCTGAGACCACAGTTTCACGGTACGGGGGTTTTGGCAGAAATGCCAACTTAATACATTCCTGCTATTCCCTGTCATTGGTCCCTTTTTGTGCAATTTTTGCCATCCCTGGTGGTTTTGGGATCATATTCTATAGTGTGTCACAGGGCTGACCCAGGATTAAAAAGAGCCCTGCAAAGCAAAGGTTTACTTTTAGCCTAAATCCATTCACCAGTGTTTTCTTAATGCAAAATGATGGCCTTCATCCCTGTGTGAGGTGACACCTGAGGATACCTTGTCCCTCTTTCATGAAAAAAGCTGCACAGGAGGCATATATTATGTGCATAGGGGCCAGCATGGGTCCAACGTCAAAGAGCAGCTGCACTCCATGCACGTCACAGGCTCTCACCCTTGCTAGAGAGAAGGCAGTGAGGGCAGGAGGACAACTCTGACATGAACAAAGCAGTTCTCACTTCTCCAAGGTGTTCTCTGACAGAATTCCCATTCACCCAAGAAATCCAGACCAGGATGGACAAGTATCTTCACACCTCTCTGTACACCCTTGTCTATGTAAACCACATTTCTTCCAAGTGCTTTCAAATTCACTAACATTTTTTAATTCCCTTTACATTTGACTTGCTGTATGGTTCGTGGTGTTTCGTTGGTTTTGTTGGAGAACAAAGAATTCAGGTCACTAGTAGTTCCTGACATGCCCATACCTCAAGACTATCTTTCCTGATAGGTGAAGGTGAGATATACTCAGGAAATAAAATCCTGGCTGTATCAGAAAACAGAGGTTCTCAGTTACTCAGCTGCTCATGTAGCACATGGCAACCACTGCTCACGTGAAAGATACTGAAGTGTAATATTTAACAAATATGGAGGGGTGAGATGGTCTGAGCACTTGTTCCTTTTATTGGTTTGGAGGTTTGGAGAGGTCTGGACCAAAGCTTGTTTTTCAGTTTGCTTCTACAGGTAAAAGGTTCTATAGGTAAAAGATTTGGGGGATGGGTTTGCGTGTAATTTATGCTTGATGGGAAAAAACAAAGCTGAATAGCCACACTTAAAGACCTTACTCTTCTTTCAGTTGCATTGTAATAGCCAGAGGTATGTCAGCAGATATGGAAGAGGGTTACCTGAAGAGCCCTGGATCTTAGAGAGGGGTCTGGCCATGGAATGTGAGGCAGTCCGGGTGGGAGAGCATAGTAGGGGGTGGAGCAGGACCTGTTTCTGTGTGAAGTTTGGGTATGCTCTTAAGACGTGTGTGTTCCTCCATCCAGTTGCCATGGATGTCACACCAGCAAGTGCTACACATGCATCAGCCATTTTTCATGCGGTCACCATTACTGTAACCACTTCTGTGTTTTTTGCAGCCTATGATTTCTCACTTCATCTTATTTGGAAACTTCACTCTACAAATATTTTGCTCCCTGTCAGGTTAGGGAAGAAGGTTAAATTTTAATAGCAACCCACTAACACACCAGAGTACTTTTACATTCTCCAATATTCTCAAGCATTCTCCTAGGGAAAGTTCAGCAAATTTAGGGATTTTCTGTTGTTGCTCTGTTTCTGTTTCTAGAGTGTAAATCCTGTTCTAAAAAATGTTTACATATTTACACATTTCCCCCTCTACACGTTGAATACTGTAGTTTCCTGTTACAACATCATAGAATCATAGATTGGTTTGGGTTGGAAGGGACCTTAAAGATCATCTAGTTCCAACCCTTCTGCCATGGGCAGGGACACCTTCCACTAGACAAGGTTGCTCAAAGCCCATCCAGCCTGTCTGTGAACACTTCCAGGGATGGGGCATCCACAACTTTTCTGGGCAATTTGTTCCAGTGCCTCACCACTCTAGAACATTATACACATGATCACATTTTTGGGAAAAAATGTTCTAGGCTGGAAAACTCAGCTAGGTTGTTTTTTGATTTCTCCTAGGTGCAGAATAATTTATTCAAATATAAGGAGGTAAAGGACACTTAGCTTTTAAAGCCGGATACTGCCCCACAGATGTGGATGAAAGTCTTGCGGTGGGAATTCGTGAGTCAAGACTGGGCTTCATGAAGTTCAGAGCTCTCTAGCTTTAAAGTCTAAGGGCTTTTGGTTTTCATTTCTTATTGCTTTTTATTTAGAAAGTGATGGACACAATCAAGTTCTTTCCTAATCTAATTCTGTCTTCAGGAACATTTATCTGCAAGCAGGGATCTCTGATGATATTAACATCCATCTCCCCCAGTCTTCCAACCACAGTATCTCTCTCAAAGTTGCTGTTTGTTACAAGGCACACATGTTATCCTATTAATGTCAAAGAGTAATTCACTTAAACCCTTTACCTCTGCTAGGAACGTAGAATATGGGTTTCCATTTGTCTTTGTTTGGCATGGCAGCCACAATCTGTTTGGAGGGTAGATGTGTAGATTGATAATATAATAGTTTGCTGTATAAATACTGTCATGAAAGCAAAGTGTACAAGAGCAATAGTCTGTGTCTGATGACTGGACAGATCTAGCTTGTACAAATCAAGCATTTACAAATTAATTATACTTGTGAAAGATTTCTTCAACATCCCAACTTAAAAGCAGACTCATACTATTGAAACTATTCCTCTTTGTGTTATTTTCATAGCATAGACTTTGTTATGCTTGTTAGCATTGCATCAATATTTCCAGTGTAACTAATCCTCATTCTTTAGATGTTTAAAACTAAGATATGTTAATTCAGAAGGAACTCAAACATAATGGACAATTAAAAAAATACCTAAACAACACCCCCATGGAGTTCTTGGACATTGCTTGCAAGATATGTAATGGCAGAAATAAACAAACAAACTACTTACAGATATCTTTTTCTCTACCTAAACAACTGTCCTGTGTTTTACAATACGATTTTGAAGATACAGATTGTTCCTGTGTATTTAGAAATTTAGACCACAGAACATTCACGCAGCAGCCATTTCTTTTTCTTTGTCAAAACATTAGTGTAGCTGATTTTATGTTAGGCAAATACGCTTCACCTGACACATACTTCAGCCAGAACTGGTTACTAAAGACTAATGAGCTTTTTTTCTTTATTGTCAACACAAATTTCTTCCTTGGTCAGTTGCTTTCTGTTCCTTGACACTTCTCCTTTTTGTTTCAATAGCAGGGGAAAAGAAGTAAAATGTGGGTAGATTGGAGGAGAAGCACTAAAAATTCCCAGCCCTTCCATTTCAGCAGCTCCAGTGGATGAAAAACAGCAGAGGTGGGAGTGGGAAGGCTGGGTGGACCATCATCTCCTGCAGCAGAGGAAAGGTCACACCCAAGCGGACGTCAGATCGTGCTCCCAGGCCAAGGTGTTTTGGGCAAACTGGAAAGACTTTGAATAGTTCCTCCTTAGACTCTGCTCAGTGGTCAAGTCAGGGAAAGGTGAACCAAAGCAATCAGACAAGCCTGTGACTTCAAGGTGAAACCTAGCAGACACATGTCTTGAACATCACTTTAAGGATGTCCAATACTAGTAACATCAAAGGCAACAGCAACAAATCCCAAGATAGATGGAATATTTTGTGAAATTTATTCAGATTAGGCATGTAGACTATAATATATGAATAAATTTAGTAGTGTTAAATTACCTCTGAGGCCAACTGACATCCACAGAACTGAACTCTCCTAACCTGCAAGACAGAGTGGATCAGCTTATGCTAGGTTCCAAGGCCTCTCTGGTAACTGTCTGACAGCAATGTTTGCCGTGGACCAGGGACCGCACCAAAACAGTGAAACACTGCCTTCAAGTGTTTCCTGACACTGTTAATTGAATAATGAAGATGTGCTAATAAAATCTACACCTCAAGGTTAGGTAAACCCATACCTCACAGAGCTGTCTGTTCAAATTACAGTAATTCTGATACTGTCTCCCATATCATCTCCTTGGCAGCAGGTTGTTCCTCCTTTAAAGGCAAGAGAAGTAGGCAGAGCAAGAGAACCCCTTGGCTTAACTGTAAGATTCTGAGTCTGCTCAAAACCAAAATGCAATCACACCAGAGATGGAAAAGCAGATGCATACCCATTGAGAATTACAAGGGCATTGCCAGGGCATGCAGTTAGAAAAGCAAAAGCTCAGCTCAAATTGAAATTGGACAGAGATATCAAAAAACTGCAAGAAAGGGTTCTTTAGGCATGCAAACAACAAGCAATAGCAGAAGGAAGATACTGGCCCGCTGTTAAACAGGAGAGGTGAATTAGTCACCAACAATGCTGAAAAGGCAAAGAGGTTCTCAACACTTCTTTCACCTTTGTCTTTACCAGCACCGTTGGGCCCCAGGCCTTGGGAGCAAAAATCCAGGTTGATGCAAACACAGACCCACCATCAGTGAAGGAGGAGTCAGTATGTGAACTATTATTACAGGAGCTTAACCCTTACAAATCAATGGGGCCCTGACCATATCCACCAGAGGGTGTTAACGGAGCTGGCCAACATCGTTGAGGGGCTGCTCTCCATAATCTTTGAGAAGTGGTGGAGATTGAGGGGCATTCCAGAATACCGGAAGAAGGCTAATCTCACCCCCAACTACAAGAAAGGCTTAAAGGGGGATTCAGGAAATTATAGGCCCATCAGTCTTACTTCAGTCACTGGCAAAGTTATGGAAAAAATCTTCCTGGGATCTATCACAAGTCAAATGAAGCACATGATTGGGAAAAGCCAGCATGGATTTACCAAGAGCAAATGGTGCTTGACAAACCCAATTTCATTCTATGACAAAGTAACCTGTTCAGTTGATGTGGGGCAAGCAGTGGACATTGTTTACCTGGATTTCTCCAAGGCTTTTGATATGGTTTCCCATAGCCTTCTTCTAGAGAAGCTGATGCATTACAGCCCAGACAGTGGCGTTTTTGTGTTGTGTATGGAACCGGCTGACAGGCTGTGCCCAGAGGCTGGTGGTAAATACCTCCTTTTCAAACTGGCAACCTGTCACAAGGGGGGTCCCCCAGCGAATAACGTGGGGCTCAACACTATTTAATATCTTCACAAGTTATCTGGATAATGGGATCAAGTGTACCCTGATGAAGTTTTCTGATGATACCAAACTGAGTGGGGAAGTGGACACTTCAGAAGGGACAGCCACTCTGCAGGAGGACCTGGATAGGCTAGAAGAGTGGTCTAACAAGAACCTTATGAAGTTCAACAAGGACAAATATAAGGTCTTGCATCTGGGAAAATACAACCCAGGAGTGTAGCACAGGCTGGGGTCTACCCAGCTGAGGAGCAGCTCTGTGGAAAGGGACCTGGGAGTCCTGGTGGAGAGCAAGCCCAGTATAAGTGAACAGTGTGCTTCTGCAGCAAAGAAAACCAACAGGATACTGGTTTGCATCAAGAAAGCCATCACAAGCAGAGATAAAAAAGCTGTTATCCCACTCTACTCAGCACTTGTCAGGCCACACCTGGAATACTGTGTTCGGTTTTGGTCCCCACTATACAAAACAGATGTGGACAGGCTGAGGAGGGTCCAGAGAAGGGCCACAAAAATGATCAAAGGACTGGGAACCCTGGCATTGGAGGAAAGGCTGAGAGAACTCAGTTTGTCCAGTCTTGAGAAAAGAAGACTTAGGGGAGCCTTTATCACCATGTTCAGGTATTTAAAGGGTGGCTACAAAGAAGGTGGTGACTCCCTTTTTACAAGGAGTCACATGGAAAAGATGAGGGGTAATGGGTAGCAATTATTCCTGGGGAGATTCCAATTGGCCACTAAAGGAAAATTTTTCACAGTCAGAACAATCAGCCATTGAAATAATCTCCCCAGGAAAGTGATGGATTCCCCAGCATTGGACACTTTCAAGATTTGGCTGGACAGGGTGCTGGGCCATCTTGTCCAGACTCTGCTTTTGCCAAGAAAGGTTGGACCAGATGATCCTTGAGGTCCCTTCCAACCTGGTATTCTATTCATACCCAGTACAGACCCACATATTCTGGGGAAACTTCTCCAACCTGGCTCACAACACTGCTCCAAGTAAAGCACATGGGAGAAATAACTGAACTCAGAGAGCACAGTTTCAGATGGGATAAGCCAGTCTACCATTTTGCTGTTGAGGAAGGGGTAGGTTAATGCTCTCCTCCCCTTCTACCTTTTTCCCTGCCAGTGTCACACTGCAGCTGTGCACCTTGTGTCAGCTCACTCGCTCTCCACTCCCCAGTGGGAGCTGGTACCAGCTGTGAGCTTGGAGGATGAGCAAGAAAGGAAGTAGAGAAGACCTCATTTGACAACAGTAGTAAGCGGCTACGTTGCATGAGCACTTTGGTAAACTAAAGCCTGAAAGCCTTAAAGATTCTCTCAGTCATAACATTAATCAATACATCTTTTGGGAAAAAAAGTGAAATAAATGCTGATCCAAGAAAATATTTCACCCATCACATATCAGCCAGACAACATAGCAGTGGTGATTTCAGCCTGTCAGTTATCCCTGATATCCCCCTATTAATCACACAGTGATTCAACACTATTTCCTTTGCTGTTTGTCCATCACAAGAGATGAAACTCAACAGTACTGTATATGGTACTTTGGAGAAACAAATGCGAAAGACCGGTTATCTAAATTATTGGGAACCATCATAAGATTTTTTTTTCTGGTGGATGTAACTGAGAAAGAGATATGTAACAATGAATTTCACAACACTAGCAACTTGAGCTGCATCAGCTGAAGTCAGCTAATTGTGTTGCAATAAACAGACAATAAGCAGTCAGAACCAGACATCTTGATAACAAAGAGGACTAGATTACTAGCTAGTTTTGGTAAGCATAGATCCAAGTGCATCAGTGGGGACATCCCAATTTACACTAACTAAAAAACATTTAAAGCTAGGAGAGTCTTCTTGGTGTTAAAACCAACTTTCTTGCTTCTCAATTTAATCCTTGTGCCACTTTGCCATCTCTCACAAGACAAAACTAATTATAGATTTTCTGGCTTGAGTTGCTCTGATTTTTCATACTCTTACAGCATGGGTCTGGAAACTATTAATAGATAAATGCTGATCAGCTCAAAACTGATTTGGGTGGAATAGATCCTGAAAACTGTAGAGTTAATAGGATTTAGAGAGGAAGAGACTCAGAATAGTTTGCAGGAGCCAAAAGACCAGAAGCTGGGCTTTTCTGAAGCAAATTGTGTGACCTAAGCACCCAATTCCCATTAAACTCCTGTAAGATTTCATCTCTCAAGGGTAGTTTCCATAATAAGACTCCATTCTCTTTGGCCTCTAAAGTTCTGTGCAGGAGCTAGTAATTGCTGACTTCTTGTAAAAAACTCTTTCTCTGCCATCTCATCCTCTTTTTAGAGAAATATGAGTTGATTTGTTTGAAAGCTATTGTTAATAACCTTAGAACGCTATGACAAATTAAGTAACTGTTTCATAAACTCTAATATAGGAAACGTCTCATAGGGTTTTGTTTGACTAATCTATTAATGGTTTGTTTCTGGAAAGTAAAGAAGGTGTTGGGAGGCTCTGGTCTCCCCAGCTCTCAAAAAGACTGTTCTAAGCATCCACCATAAAAGCAGTCAACGGTGAGGAAGGGGTTCCCCTCCTCCAGCTCTCCAAGGACTATGTGTGTTATTTTGAGCATAGGAGTGATGCCCACCTCTGTGCTCAGTAGTCCTCGGTTAGGATCCAGGAACTAACATCAGCAAAAAAGTGTCTTTCCAGACTGAAATGCAAATGGAGATCTTGTACATGGTCACATGAATGTTTATTTCCTTAAATCAATCCATCATACACAGATTTCCATTCAGGATTTTAATGGAGAAATGTTTAATATTTAATACAAAACCTTCTTGTAAGTCTTATTTTTACAAAGCTAATTCATCCTCTGGTTTAGTTCAAAGATACACTGAGCCTCTCTCTAAGTGATTCCTTTACAAGCAAATCCATCACCTTCTGAAACCAGCTTTTTAAAGGTGAAGATCTTTCCAGCTGCTGACACATTTTAAAACATGTACCTTTAATGAGAAACACCCCAAGTAACATATGGTGTCCACTGGAGAGAAAAATCTTTTGCTGTTTTCTTAGTTTTCTTGATGGCAAGATAATTGCAAGAGAGTGCACACTCTTTGCAGTAGCTGTGATTACTGGAAACACTATAGGAAGCAAGTAAGTATGTATGAGGGATTTTTTGGTGTACTGGAGTAATAGAACAAAATGTGTGATCCAACAAACCAAGTCCTTATACGTTGTCCAACACTAATTCATAAGGGCCAGATAGCCCTCAATGGCTTGACTATGGTAAGAGTGTGGCCAATAGCCAGAGGCTGCTCCAAGAGGAATCATGTCTGCAGCTGACAACCCTTCTCAGGGTACTGTATGGCAGAGGGATTTTTGAGCCAATGTGGATTCTGGAGAGCAGCAGTGGAATCCTTTCTCTATGTTTGCCTCTTTGAACTGTCTAGTGAAAGGCAGGCGGAGAGCACAGCTTCTCTTCCTCAGCCTCTGGCTTAGGTGTTCCCTTCTGGGGTGGCTGGGAAGAGACAGTTACTGCAACATCCCCAGGTGTAAACGCTCTCAAAGAAGCAATTCCACGATACCTGATATGCTGCTTATTCTCTGGGACTTAGGACCCTATGACTGCACATTTTGTATATCTCCCTGTCAGTAGAAAAAGACAAATGTGGAGACAGCCTCTCTTTTAGTTGCTGAAGAAGGCAGGGAAGAAAAGATGGGTGGATTTCTAATGAACACTCAGGTAAGTTCCTGGGTACCAAAGATGCTTACATCCTACAGACAAGGTTAAATCTTTGTTACTCAGATCTCCTGGGCTGTAACTTCAGACCTTAAATTGCAACTCAGAACTGGTTTATACTTGGGATCTCAGTTGGCTTTGATTAGTTACTTGCTTGTTTTCAGCACCTTATTTAATGAGTGTCATTTCTGTGCTTTACAAATGTGTGTTCAGGCACTAAGGTGCTTTCAGAGTAATGACAAACGTTTCAAAGCATTTTCTCAGAAACTGATGCTGCGTTTGGAAGGATCTTCTGGGCATGTTAGCACAAAGATGGAGAAATAAGCATGGGCATGGTTGGTTGCTTGTAAATAGAGACCTCTTGCTTTCCTCCAACTGTCTTCTGACTTCCAAGCTAGAGAAGTCAGCAAGCTTCACTTTCAGGGCTACGGCGCACCTTTGTCACCATATGAAGTCAGGCCTTGTTTATGCCTTTCATATGCCAGCATTCACTGGATTTTGTAAGAAAAGTTGCAAAATGGCAAGTAAACCTTGTCATTCCCCAGAGGAATACACGACCCATTTGTTTTCAAACAAAACGAAATAAAATTAATGTGCATTGTGGAGCCACAGTCCCTGGAAAATATCAACACTCTGACAGTTTCTTCCAGTCAACCATTCTGAACATAACAGTTTCTTCCAGTCATCTAATCAGAAATTAAGTGTCTACAAGCCAGAGCACAGAATCTCTTAATCTCATTTTGCAGAGCGATTGTGCGTCAGGACATCAGTATTTAGACTAATATTGTCCTATGATTTTTTCTAATCTATCCATTTCAAAATGATGACCTAGGATAAGATAATAATAGTATTTTTGGCAGTCACCATCAGTTTAAGATCATTCCTAGTTTGTATTTCATTATTTTATATTACCAAAGGAGAAAGATCATGGCTGTATCT
>JAVJGI010000057.1:35325532-35345703 GCA_035590275.1 Ibycter americanus | reverse complement strand
CATATCTTCACTGATTTCAACTGAATGTTGTCAGTCTGAAGACAGCAAAGAACGTAAGAACAGAGAGTCAATAGTAAATAAGTTTATGTATTGTTACAGAATTGGGAAGCTGGTAGAGGACCTGTCATGATCATAATGATATTACATAAAAAAGCCTCCTCCATGTGAGCAGTAGGGCAATTTATTGCCAAGACTGAAACAGCCCCTGGATCCTTTTAGTTTTTTGGCACAGACAATATTAGCATTTGTAAAGATATTGTGGCCTATATTAGCCCATGCAGCTAATCATTAGTCATTCCTAAAGGTTACTGACCACCCCATTTTCCCTAAAGCTATATGCAGAAGCACGTCACAGAATTCTGAGAAAACTGGTCAGCTATTTTCTCCATTCCTAGCAGGTCCTCGGATTGGTTTGCAACTATCACCACATTGCATTTCCTACTGCTCAGCTTATTAATTAACAAGATTCCCATGAACGCAAGCCCCCTAGTTCACATCACTGCACATGCAGTCAGCTAGCTCACCTGTGACTCTGCTGGGGAAAGAGTTTGTGGCTGGCATCTTCCACAGCAAGCTCTAGGCTGTTGCAACATAACCTCACTGTTTTTTCTCCCTTGCTAGAGGATAGGGGCAGTTTATTTTGAAAAGTTTAGTAGTTACTGCTTTATACAAATTTTGAAGATATATTAATGTCTTCAAACACTTGGCATATTGGAAAGACGTTGGATATATTGCAATATAGTAAAATGTTTAAGGAAGAAACACAAACACACTATCCTTGCCTTTGCAGGTTTGGTTTCCTTTTTTTGATTATTGCAATGTTAAATGAAAAGAACCTGGTTTTTTAAAGAGGGCTTTTTTCCTCCATTGTTTATTAGCCATGCATAACTGCTTAAATGGTAGGGTCACCTTTCCAGGTCATGCATTTCACATAGTCCCTCTTTGTGTACAAATATGACTTGAGCCTTCAAACTCCAGCACATACTAACTCATGCTACATGTACTGTTTGTTTCCTTACTATAGACATTCAGGTTTCGACAGCGATCCAAGTTCACATTTCAGAAACAGCAAGCTGCCTGCTCTACTTAGTGCAGGAAGGGCCCCATGATGACCACAAGGTAAACTGAATTAAGAGAATAGCCAAGTCTTTGTAACAGGTAGCTTCCATTTCTCAGCAGTTTATTTCCACTGTTTATGTGAGGTTACAAAGCAAGTAGGAAGCTATGTTTTGTGCAGTAAGAAATGGTAAGTGCAATGTGTTCCTGCCATATGAGCTTGGACGACCACACACTCCTGCCTTTGCCAGAAGGGCTCAGAGTTCCCAGATATCTTACAGGGTCACTTGGATACATGCAGGTTGTTATACCTGACACCAAACACCCCTCTGCTGTGAGATTGTAGCCCTCATGCAGAGATGTCCAACAACACCACAACCTCCAGTTTGGGCAGAGGCTCCAGATGTCTTCTAAAGTTTGCCAGCTCTCTAGTTCTGCTGCCTCTTTTATCTTCTGTGGCAAGTACATCACACTTATCTGGCGAGTTGAGATGTTACACCTCTTTCTAGACACAGATAAACCTAAATTTAACCAAGAGGCTATGAAAGTGAACTTCTGCCTTTGCTTCCTTCTTCCCTGGCAGCGGGACTTGGTTGCAGGCTCTTGCCTCTGAACCATGCTTTCTCAGGGTTGTACACAAGTGCATGCAGTGCCAAGAGAATTTAGCAATGGTTATGTGTAGCGATTAATTTAGGGTATTCCCGGAGAAAGGACAGTATCTAGAACTACTTATCTGTGTATTTTCCTTTAATCAGGATTCAGTTTTGTTGTTTTTTATTCAAATAAACACCAGCTTACAGTAACAGTTGGCGCTTTGCAATTAAATAATTTACTGTCTAAATGATACTGCTGATACTCTCTTTGGAACCACTACTATTGAATGTGTACTGTGCAATACTGAGCATGGTGACAGGGCTCAACATCTAATAAATTATAATAAGAGGTTTACTTGGTCACTTTCAGACCAGAAGAATGAGCTCAAGCTGATCTGGGAGTGCATTATAGCTAATCTATGAGTGTATTATTTCATCTTCCCTTGTATTTGTTTTTTTACTGGCGGGAGTGATCCATTGTCTTTAAAATCAAGCTGCCCTTTGCAGTTGACTTCCCACTGACATGAGGAGCAGGCAGTGATTTTGCTTCCAGATGAAACCTGAGAAGAGCAAACATCTGTGAAGAATGGAGAATGGTGGCAGCCCAGTGAAGTGCCTGAGAGCAACGTGCTCAACATGCTTACTAATAAGTGTCAGCTTGATTTGAATCATTTGCTAAAGTGCAGCCCAGCTGAAGCCAAAAGAACATACCTTTCCTCAATGAAATGGAATCCCAAGGCATAAATAAAAGATTTCACCTGGGAAGAGTGATTTATTATCTCCATCCCAGGAAAGATGCTTGTGATTTACCACACCTCATTGCTTTAAAGCAGAAGCAAAACCAATCCCTTCCCCCAAAATAACCCCTAACCAGCAACCACCAGCGCTATCTCCATTAGTTGGAAGAGAAGTCAGATGCATTTATACCAGTGATTTAGATGAATTCAACAGAGTCATACAGACAGGAGAACAGAACAAGTGAGAGACAAACTGGGTCCATGGTCACACAAACCATGAGGAATTCACTGATATTCATTTAAATAAAAAAAATAAAACTAAAAAAGCCTGTATCACAGTGGGCTTCTGTCCAATCTAAAACTCTGATCCCATATCCCACTGAAAGAAGCCAGCTAATTAATTCCTGACCATATGGATGTTGTAAAGTTCTAGAGATCAAAACCCTCCCTGACAGAACCTTGGATCAACGAGAGAAAACATTTCAGCTCCCTCTTGAGTAGCCATTTCAGGTTTTATGGGGAGCCTGATCCATGTTGGGACAGCGGTTTGAACGGCTTAGTCAATGCTAAAGAACATTCACACAGCAGACACAATCAATAAAGCTTATAATTTATTTACTTCATTCCTGAGTCTGCAGGGTTTGATTTAAGGAGCTGAAATGGGATGTCAAAGTGAGGAGGGGCTTTCTGGGGTGAATGGCAGGTTTTAAATACTGTCTAGGTCTTAGGTAGATTCACCATAGCCTCTTGCTCAGGATTACATTGAAAACAAGACACTATTCATAGACACCCTCAGCAAATCACCACACCGTGTCTGCTGCTAGCTGTTGCCATAAATTAGATATAAAAAATTCAAAACCACCAGACAGTGATGACTGGGACCCTCTTTGATTCCACTCACTCGTGAAGCCTGAGCTTCTGTGAGTTGTGGGAGACGCAGGCAGGATAAATGATAATTACATACAGTCCCTAACTCCATCTTCCCTCCTTCTACTGCTTGAAGTTGGGAAAAGAAAGAATGGTAGGGAATCTGAGGTGGTCACAAATCTGGAATAACTGAGGTTACTTGTCTCTTTTTTCAGCCAAGTACCCTCAGTTTTTCCCAGCCTAAAAATTTCAGGGAAAACCCTAAATAAATGACTATCAGGATCAGCCAGAAAACTGTATACTTCTGTCAAGCAGGCAAGTTTACTCAGTTTCCCTACAACTTTACCTTTCTCTTCAGTATGAAGTAAATTTGTGGTGCTTACAGTGTAACTTAGAGTGCAGACTACTTGCTGAGACAGTAGAATATTTTCAAGTGAAACAGTCCTTTACTGGAAAGCTTGTGTTTTAATTTACTTAAGCTTTAAGCCAAAAATAGGAAGCCACTTCTGCCACAGGAACTGCTTAGTGTCTTTTTCTTTTCAGTCCTCAGCAAAGCTTCAGCTGGATTTAGTACAAACTGATCACTGGTAGGGACAGCTCTGAATGCATGACCAGCCTTGAAAATTCTCATGTGGCAATAAATATGTTGAAGACACTGCATGAAAAGATCATTGAGTGACTTGCCACTTGTTCTCTCCTTCCAGGGTTTTATGATCTCTAATAAAGGTGAAAATGTGATTTGTGCATGACATGCTTATATATTTTTATTTACAAAATGCAATCTATTGCTTAAACCTCTAGTCCCGGTTACATGACAAAACATAAATAAACAACATAAATCCAGGGAAAAAAACGATATGTGAACATTTGCATATGCTGCATTTGTACCAGTTAGGATTCTTTCCTAACGGGAGAAATTCCACAGGGGCATAACAATGCAGGACTGGAAACATTCCTCAGTCCAGAAGTAGAGTGCTGGGTACTTGTATGGAGCAATGCCCTCAGCCCTATGGCTACGTCCTCTCAGATCAGAGCAGACTGCTGGTACTTGGCCTGAGGGAGCCTGCACAGAGGGAACTAGAGGGGGAAGAGAAATGAAAAGTAAATCGGTCTGTCACCCCTGTTTTCCACACCAGAGCAAGAGTTACACCACAGCATAGCAAGCAGCAGGTGGAGCGGAGGCTTCCCTGAGGTCCACCCTAAGTATCTTCTGAAACAATCACTGCAGGTTTTGCAGTGTCCAGACAGAGTCCAATCCCCTGTGCATCATTCCTGTTTCCCCTTGTGCTGCACAGCAAGGGCCATTACTGGTAGTCATGATGGCACTAGAAAATTGAAGTTTATTGTGAAAGTTCATTGGCCCTCTGTATATGATCATTGAAGTTCAGTGGCTTTTCTGCATTTGTCACGTCCTGCAAGAACTCGACACAGAAATTATCCCTCCTGAACGTGAACCAAGTGGAATTTTCTTCTTAATGATCTCAGAAAGCACAGTGTCCACCCCAAATATTTGGCAAGTGCTGTACAGCACAGGTACATCAAAACTGTAAACAACTTTCACACTCAGAAAGAAATGTTAGCATTGGCTGCTGTACAAAAGGAACTATAAAACAACAAAGAGAGAAGCAGAGACCATTTGGGATATTCCCAATTGGCAGGAAATACAAATGGCAGGAGTAAGGTAGATAAAAGATTCATGCATCAGACCAAAATATACTTTTTCTGTTCACAAAATTATACTTAAAAGGTATACTTTGTGTTTTACAACTTAAGCCCACATTGATAAAACTGCTGTCTCTCAGCCATCTCTTTATCTAAAAGGTGCTCTTTGGTCCTGCCTGAGTGAGATGAAGAATGATTTATTTGTCAATCAGGGAATGCTCTGGGAAAAAAATTTTGCTCTTCTACTTTTTCTCCTATAGAACTAGAAAAAAAAAAATCACTCTTCAGACTAATGTACCAGTGTACAACATGGTCACCAGTCATTGCCACCTGTTCTGGCATTCAGCATCAGAGATGCTGGAATTTCTGAAGGAACTGGAAAATTGTAGTGAATTTCCAGTTTCTGGTACCATTATAGCAGGGGAAGAAATGCTGCCACTCTGCATGACCAAGTGCTGATTCTATCTGGAAGTACTGTCATTGGCTTTAACAACAAATCTTCCTTTTTCCAAGTAGTTGTACCTTGCAAGAATGTCTCTGCCTGCTTATGGGGGTCTAAGTGGAATGAATGCCATTCTGTGATTGAGTGAGATTTATTTCACCCTTGGCAAAAAGTCACCAGTTTATTTGGGGGGTTTAAAACTTCTGTTTACAGAAAAGTGATGGAGGGGGAAAAAACTACTCTCCTTTGTGTCCAGATCTGGAGCTCTTAGAACTGCTTTACATTGGAGAAAAGTTCGGGATATTCCACCTCCATGTAATCTGATGTACCAATATAATGCAGGTCTCTTGCTTTTACTCATTGTGTTGCCTGTTTGTTGCATTATTGCTAGATTGCTTACTATAATAATAATAATAATAATAATAATAGTAATAATAATAATAAAAGAACTTGTTCAGAAGACATTTATCCAAATATCTAAACAGTTTTTTGAGGAACAAATCCATATTGAGCAGAGATATCATTTGCGGCAATAACATCTGGAAGAAAAGAGAAATGAAAAGTGTCAGTCAAAGTAAACAGATTCTATATTGCGGCCCCCAGGAGGCCATGCTACAGTGTATAATATATTCAGTTGCTCACACCTAGCCCTATTTTCAAAGTCATAAACTGAGGTGGATTTGTCAGAGTTTCAACAATATAATTGTTTAGCTGTAAATTTTCCTGCTGGCAAGTTCCAGAGTTTTCAGGTAATCCCAGGCAGGGATTCAAGCTTGCAGTCACATACACAATAGATGGTTCACAGGTAGCGTGTGGAGCCTGCAAACCATGTTGCCACAGAAGTTTTCAGGGGATCATGAGCTCCCTCAAGCACACAATGTAATTTGAATATATGATACACAGATACTTCCATCGTGGTGCACAAAGAGTGACATTGTTGTGCATTGTGTATGATTAACGGTAGAAGTGCAGAGTAGGTTTAGAAGTGTGTAAATCACTCAAATTTTTTAGCATCTTGAGCAATAAGAAGCATTCCCACTTGAAGCCATGTAGAGAGGGCTTGGCTCAGGCCTTATTTCAAAATAGTCAAGGGAAACACCTGTGTCTCTGTTAGCGTGCAGCATGGCCCATAGCTTCTTTCTTTGGCTATTTTTCTCCTGACTACACAACTTATGTCCTGGCAGTAAGATCTCCTGAGGTTTTTTGTTTCATTTGAATGCTTATTTAGCTTCCATCTAAGCTATACAACAGGGCTTGAAGTGTTTATAGAAAAAGCTGCAAAGATAGTAGACATACTGAAACCACTTCTTCGGAAGTAAACATGATGAGAGCTGATGTACATAAACTAATGAAGAGGAAGGGAAAGAGAAGAGCATTTCCATTTCTCACTGGATTAGGAAGTCAAAGACTACTTCCCTGATTGAGCTGGAGCTTTCTCTCTCAAAGCACCTTACACAGAGGCATTTATTTATCCTTAGATGGAAGCAAAGCAATGCTGGGAAACTCAAGAGCACACTGCTATGTCCCATCTCTCACATAGCCTTCCCTCTATGTTGTTTCAAGGGTAGCACAAATCCTGCCAACATAGCCTTTCCTCCCCTGAAACTCACTGCAAATAACATTCACCCATTAATTATTAAAACCCCAGAACCTATTGCAATAACTGTAACCTTCTGAATCCCTAAAACCACCTTATAGTGTGAGAGCAAGAGAGTGAAACTATGACTCTTCCTCCATGCCTGCCTTTGACCTATTGCTGATCCATCAGAAAGGGCCTCCTAACCCATTCACTCAAGTGTCTGAGGCAGTTGCTACAGGTGCTGTCATGGGATTTACCTATACATCTTGAAGTTCCATATGTTTTTGGCCCTGCTGTGCTGTGGCACCTCACCTGCCCCTTTACCTTCATGACCCCTCTCTTCCTAGCTGCTTCAGCTCACTGGAGTTCAAAGCGATACAGCTGGCAGGAGGTCATTCAGAACATCCTGGTGAACTCCTCTTTCTGAAATACTAACACACTGTGCCAACCCCAGCATTATTTAAAAAAAAAAAACAAAACCAAAAACAAACAAACAAAAAAAGAGATACATTTTCGCAGTGTCAGCCAGTATTCCCTCCACCCTCAAAAATTTGTCGCATTATGCAGAACTCAGGAAAAACTGTGAGGAGAGTGGGTCACTTGAAGGGTGAATACAGACCCAGACTAGAACAAAACAGCTGAGGCTGAATCCGGTTTGCAAGCACTTTCCTCAGATGTCGCAGAGTTTCCACAGCTCCCTGCAGGACAAGCCTTGTTACAGACCTCTGTGGTGCATGGAGATGAAGCAGGACTGGCCACAGACACCCAGGGCCTATGGTGATGTTCACCCTGCCCTTTGCAGCTTCTGCTTTGTTTATATGCAGCCGGGCAGTTTGCAAATGCCTAACACAGTGATGCAGTTCAAGCTTTGTGATTTGGTGGAGTGAACGTACACAATCTTAAATGCATTCAGTTTTCTTTCCTGAGAACTTACACACTTCTTCAAAAATAATTGGAAGTAGAGCACAATGTCAGAGCATAATACTGAGCGCCAGAGAGAGAAACAGCTATAAATATCTGCTATCTCTTTTTCCTCCCCTATTGAAAACACACAGAAAGAATTGCCTTATCTCCATTTCCTTGAATGCCCCCGAAGATCAAGAGACTGATAGATAAAGGTATTATAAATTCCTCTGTAACACAGTTCTCTAGCTGGTATCTGTAACTCTGTGCTTGCCTCAAGCTTTACCCAATAATTAATCAGATTGCCGTGGTCACACATACTTGGACTGCAAAATGCTACTGCAAGAGACACTCACAACCAGCCCTGACTCCACACACACAAAGCTCTGATTTATTCAGAAATTTGGCCCGACCAGAAGCAAAGTTATTGTTTTTCACCTGGGGTGTGATCCAGCATTCATTGATATCAAAGGCAGTGCTCCCATTGACTTCCATGGGACACAGGATCAAGGCTTTCACCCACCAGCAAGGGAGAGTTAAGTCGTGCTTGCAGGGAGAGCAAGACTCCAAAAGGCAATTTAGAGTGCAACAAAGTTACCATTGTGTGCTAGGTTACAGAAAATGCTCCTTATAATCAAACCACCCAGCCTCAGCATTTAGGTACCTGTGCTGAACAGCTGTGCTACACTGGCTCAGCTCCCAAACCTCTGTTTCTGCCTCTGTTAAACTCAGTGTAAAACCCTGAGGTCATTGCCATCTTTTCTTTCTTTCCCTTCCTTCCGTCCTTCCTTCCTTCCTCCCTTGTTTCCTTCCTTCCTTTCTCTTCCTTCCTTTTTCTCTCTTCTTTCTCTCTTCCTTTCTTTATTCTTTTTCTTTTCCTTTCTGTTTTTCTTTCTCCCTTTCTTTTTTTTCATTCTTTCTTACTTTCTTTTTTCTTTTTCTTTCATTCTTTCTTTCTTTTCTCTTTCTTTCCTTGTTTCTTTCCTTTTTCTTTTTCTTCCTTTTCCTTTCTTCAACTTTCCTCAACTCTCTTTCATTCTTCCTCTTCCTCAATCCTTCTATTTTATTTTGTTTCTCCCTCTCACTCTGCCATTTCTCTCCCCTCACCCCACTTTCTCTCTCTCCCTTTCTCTTCTCCTCTCTTCCTTTCCTTGTTTCTTTCACAACCAACTTGTTCTTCTCAGTTTTGCTTCAAAATACCAGATAGTAATTCAGAAGACATGCATTCACATCCTTGGATGGCATCCAGACTAGTTTGGTTATTTTTTCTGTAACAGATAGAGTAAAGGTGTTCGTACAGCCTGACAGATGATACAAACTCTGGAACATCATGTGTGCAACAGCTGTACCCTTTACTCCAACTTCCTTGTTGCAGCTCCCTGCTCTCCAAAGTCTGGGGGCAACAGTAGTGTAGCGAGGCGATCTGCCAGTCAGGTAGGCACTTTTCTTGGTATTGTACACTGGTTCACCTTTGTAAGATAAACTTTTTCAGTTAACAGTGGAGTTGCTTAGAGTTTACAATTACTCATTTAAGAGCAAAATTAGTCCTCATGTGTGAAGATAGCATTTGCTTATCACAATTACTTTAAAACTGGCTTTTCATCTTTGATTGTTAGTCAAACACCTTTTCTTTAATCGAAATGTGATATTGTGTCTTCCATACATTCCTTAGGACTAACTACTCCTATGGCTTACTTCTGCTTTTCCCTCTCTTCGCTTGGCCCCAAATGCACTAAAATGTCCCATCTCCCATCATTTGAAGGTTAGAGGTGACTGGTTTATCCAGAGTTCACTTCATCTATATTGACACACACATGCTGCAAGTGGCGTACTTGGGCCTCTGGGCTCTGGCTCTGAAAGCCGTTTCCACACCGTAAGAGGAGGGCATGTAGGGTGTGACCCATCTGTAGGCTGTCTATACACTAAAATAATGGAGAACGTGATAAACTGTCACCAGAATACAGTCTCAGTTCCCCAACTCTTAATGGTAGAATAACACAATAGGGTCAGACTAAAAAGGTTTCCTTATGAAAATTTTATCAGCAACTTTGGTAAATTGCTGTGGGAAAGGTGCTTTGCTCTCAGGCAAACCTGGAACCTGTTTTTACAAGGTACAGCTCGCATGCATTGCCTCACTCCCGCAAGATATTAAGGGCACTCAAATTGAATTAACACCAAATCAGGCCGGTGCACTTAACAATACAAATGCACTTAAGGGATGCCTCAGAATGATTTGTGACTAAGGAAAGCAAAGAAGAAATCGGCCTTGAAGACCACAGGGGTGGTGTTGTGTGTCATATACAGGAAAAGCCATAAGCAGAACTTAGAATACCGGAAAACCATGAACTTCAAGGGCTCTCAGATACCTTAGATCCAGCCGTAAAGTAGACCGTCTCTTTTGTGGTATGTCGAAACAATTGATAAATAAATTACAGCCAATTTTCTTAGTGGCATGGTCTCCATTACCTCTCACAGCAGTGCAACTGCTTTGCTAAAATGTTAAGAGGTGAGTAATAGTGTATCAGGTAGCAGCAAAGGAAATTCTGCAAGTTGCCTGTTCTCTCTGTGACAGCCATGACACAATACAGAGCTGAATGAGATGTGATGGGGCAGCTGACAGGGAGCTCCACATGGATTGCTGCTAAGGCCAAAGAAGCTGAACCATAATCCTAGTAAAAGGGTGGAGGCAGTGGGGTTTTGTTTTTCTGTTCAATTGTCAGACTCACCCTTTGCAGGAAGCCATTTCTGTTTGCCACCATTTTTCATCGAGCTGCTTAATTGTTTCTCTCTCTGAGCCTGCAGGCCATATTCTCCCATAAGTTAGAGGACAAGTCCTGCAAAGTCTGGACCACAGCCAGGCATAAATCACATAAAGACCACTAAGGGCATTCTGCACCTCAGGACTGCTCAGTGCATAGAGCTTTACAGAGGGATAGGTTCACCTTGGTGTTACTGTTGTTACAGAAAATAGCCAACTCAACCAAATCTTCTAATTTGGTGTACAGGAATTTCCTTGGCTTAGGAAGAGGCTTTATACCAACTGTTGAAACAAGATACTTGTAAAGTTGTGATGGTGTTGTGGAAAAGCAGGATGAAGCTTAGGCTGAGGTTAACGGAAAACATGTCAGGAAGCTGTGAGACAATGTGGGATTTCGATGAACTGCAGCATGACTGTTGAGCAACCTGCATATATACTGCAGAATTTACTGTCAAAGAAAACACGATGTAGGGCCATTTGCTTGAGCCTGCGGTAACAGGATGACTCACAGACTATGGAGTGCACATCCATCTTCCAGCTGAGGGCCAAAAGGTAGGAAAGAAATATCCCATATACCTACAAACTCTGGTGAGGGTCCTAGCAGCTTGTTGGCAGAAGGCATAAAACCCCTCCTATGAGCAGTAGGAGTTGGGGGTGGCTCAGCAATGGAGAGAAGTCTCTCCACATACACCAGCACAGCCAGTCCATGGCACACTTCATCCCCACAGGAAAGAGCCAGCCCAGCACGGCAGGCAGTCAGCCAGGGAGCAGACACAGCCCATTCCTTGTCCCCTTCCTCCATGGCCTGAAAACCAAGTCCCAGAGAAGAGACCTTTTCTCCTTTCCTGCATCCCAGAGTTCAACCGAGTAGCCAGGAAACAGGCTGACAACCCCACAGAGCTGAACTCCCACCATGGGAGGGCAGCTCTTGACAATGACAAGGAAGAGACTTTCTCCTTCTCCTAATATTCATCCAGGCCTTAGCCTGACCAACTGAAGATTTTTCTGTGATTCTGATCATTTTAATGTGGAAGGAGAGTGGGTTAAAGGATTTCCTCTTTGCACTGTTGCTACCCAAGTAGCACCATATGAAAAGCGAACTACTGACAGACTGAACCAACGCCACCCAAAACACTCTTTGTTAACAGCTTCAGGTTGGAAAACTTGTTTGCGTGCAGACCTTTGTATCCACAACAGCAGAGCTGGGGAAGGGGAAAGAGCTGTGCTGGGCAGCAGTTCAGCCTCCACGCTATGCCTGTTGTCCTTCCACCCTTCTACCCTTTAACCTGATAGGAATACCATTCAACTAACCACGCTGTGGCTGCTGAACCAGATGACCCACTAGATGTCCTTCTTAACAAATGTATTTATGAAGTTAACAAAAGGACTGTGCAGCAGCTTCCCATTAACGCAGGCCCAGCTTCAGCTTGTACTCATGGTATGCCTACTAATACCTCCTCTTGGAAAACTAATCCAACATACACGCTAAAATTTTTCTCAGACTCAAGAAATATTCCTCTTAGCATCTAAGGCAAAAGGATCAAACCCCAGACTTTTCCTCAAGATTTTGTTCCTGGAGAGAATTCCTGAATTCCCTTATAAAGTTGGGTTCTTGAATAATTTCTGGGGACAAGCCAAAAAAACCCAAAAAACAAAGGCTTATAGATTGACAGGCTGAAAGGTGTTTTTACACATAATAAATATTTGCATGAGTCAAAATTAATCAGGCCCACAGATCTTGATATAGAAAGACTGAAGCGCAAAAACTAATACTTAAAACTCAATCTTTCCATACATAAGTCAGATTCTAATGATCTGCATTTACTTCGGTTTCTTTATTCTCATTGGAGGTACAATTTTATATCAAGTTCCTCTGTAAAAGGATGATGGAAAATTACTAAATGATTAATAACAATAAATGATTAATAGATGTTGTGATAAACAATCAATTGTTTTAAAATCCAGTCAATAGGTTGCTAACCATTATTAAAAACCATGCATTACACCTCCTCTTGACATGCTTATAACTTTCCATATTGCTTGTTACTACAAGGCTTATACCTCTTTGTCAAGTCTAATAAGCATTTATTAACCCTTTATTAACTATCTAGGAATACAACCAGGTTGTAGAATGCAAAAGGAATACCTTCTGATCAGAAGTTCATCGCAAAGACAGAGTATCAGTCCCAGTGCAATTGACCTAACTTATGAATACAGCAAATTATTTGAAGGCAGCTGAACTAGAGTTTCTGTTGTGCAAGAAATAGCCATCCAGAAATCTCACATGTGTAGCAGAATCACAGAATGGTTGAGGTTGAAAGGGACCTCTAGAGATCAATTGGTCCAATCCCCCTGTCACCTAAAGCCAGTTGCCCAGGAGCATGTCCAGATGGTTTTTGAACATGTCCAAAGATGGAGAATCCACAGCCTCTCTGGGCAACCTGTGCCAGTGCTCAGTCACCCTCACAGTGAAAAGGTGTTTTATGATGTGCAGTCAGAGCCTCCTGTGTCTCAGTTTGTGCCCATTCTGTCTGGTCCAGTCACGGGCACCACTGAAGACAGCCTAGCCACACCTTCTTTTTACCGTCCCTTCAAGTATTTATTCACGAAGATAAGTTCCCCCCTGAGCCGCTCTTCTCCAGGCTGAACAGTCTCAGTTCTCTCATCCTTTCCTAATAGGAGAGATGCTCTAGTCCCTTAATTACCTTTGTGGTCCTTTGTTGGTCTGCACTGTGTCCATGTCTCTCTTGTACTGGGGAGCCTGGAACTGGACACAGGACTCCAGGCACAGCCTCACCAGTACTGGGTAGAGGATCACCTCCCTTAACCTGCTGGCAGCAGTCCTCCTAGTGCAGCCCAGGATACCATTAGCCTTCTTTGCAGTAAAGGCATGTTGTTTTATGTTCAGCTGCTTGTCCATCAGGATCCCCAGGTCCTTTTCTGCCAAGATGAACAATATGCAGGTTCATCAAACACCTGACCCAAATTCCATATAATGTGACCTCTTCTTCAGCGTATTTTAGGCTGACTTGGATTAACAGAAGTAAAGCAACTAGTGAGTTCAGGAAGTTCAAAATCTGATCAAGGGAAAATGAATGAGAAGGTCAAGACTCTACCTGCCCCCTCAGATCTGTCCCTTAAATAGGAGTTGCTGAACTTTATGTCTGAACACATTCTCATTATTAAGTATCCAACAGGCCATTCGAACACAGCAACAGACCCCAGCAACTTTTTCCTCCAGGACCAATTTAAATAAACACAGCTAAGACGGAGGATGTGTGCCTTGCTTACCCTGAGAGTTAGCGAAAGTTAATAATACTAGAAGTTAATAATTGCCAAACAAGGAGACAAACTGTTGTTTGGTTTGGAGTCAGTCCACTCACATATCCCCTAACACATTAAATGATTTCATTGTATTTTGTGCGCATTAAAGCTTCCCCTTCCATCAGTCAACTCATTCTCTTGGTTTAATTTTAATACATACTATGAAGTTATACCCCTTGAAATCATTGGCTTGTCTGAAGGCCCCCAGATGCTCCCTCCTTGGTTCACTCCTCTTCTTGACACTCTTCTTGACACACCTCTTACATCTTTACTCAGCTGGTTCTAGCCCACACAAATATATCAGTCATAACAGGGGAGTTTTCTCTCTCACATGTTCATACTCCACAGGAGAATATAGACTACATTTCCTCTACTAACATACACACACACACACACTTTGGTGATTGTAACTACCTGGCTTAGGGCTTCCACTGGACCATGAGGCCATGAAATGAGGTTTGCTTTTGGTTTTGTATTGCCTGAAAGTGCTCACCCTGGCCAAGAAACAGAGAATAGAACTTCTCCCTCACCTCTGACCACAAAACTGGGCAAGGGTTTCCCTTCACATTTGTCACATTACGTGTGGAGTTTGGCTTCCCATTACATCCATAATGTGATCAGCAACTGGGTAAACTTGCCCAGACTGCCACACTCTTGTAAAGCCCACTAATACTAAAGTAAAAATATCAGTGTCACCGGAAATTCTTGTGGTTGCAATGGTCTACATCAGAGGGTTCAACCATGGTGTTAAGCAGGTCGAAATCCTATAGTGACAAGATAAAAGACACATCCATCTTTCTGTCATACACGAAGTTTCTGATAGCATGTCCTAATAGGGAGTGATGGGTTACATTTAGTTGCCTAGTGCTCTTGTCAAAAGGAGAGAGATACCTAAGTGTGGCACGTGTAAATAAAACAATGGAAAAGATTTGATTTTAATTCCATTTCAGACAAGAAAGCATTCGAATATTTTCGTGTTTCCAGACTGGAGAGGAGAAAAGAATAAAACAGTCACAGAAAAAAACAGTCACATTGACTAAGTCATTGCTACAGCTGCATTTTTTTTTTGTTGAGGTTTCTGAAAGATTCACAGTGTTCACGTTTTCCAGAAAATTATCTGTAACTGATGACACTTGGGGACTTTTTGCATGTGAGTGGGTGGATGCAATACTAACCAGTTGAATCCATTTCAGAGAAACCCTTTGCTGCTGTCAAGTTAAGTCCCAGTCTGCAATGAAATATGACAAAGAACAGGAACCCAGCAAGGCCACCACAGTGACAAAGTATCCTGGAACCGCAAACTCTCCCTGAGACTGCCTGGAGCAATGAGCTTTCTCCCTCCCATAAAGAAAACAAAGCACTTCTCTTCCTTATATTTCTTCGTTCCCCCCACCTTCCCATATTTAGAACCATAGCTTGGTTCAAAGGTTAGTTCTGGCATGGTGACAAATTGGGTCTCCATATGGTGTTTATTTATTTATTCTTTGTGTAAAATGCTTTTGGCACAACATATTTGCATGAGTTAGATGGTGTTTATAGAAACCTGAGTACTGGAGTTCATAGAAAAGGTCACTGGCTCACTCTTTCTCTTATTTTAATTGTTGTTGTTTCTACTGTTATTCATTTTATTTCTTTATAGATACTAATTTCCTTTCCAGATTTTTTTTGTTTGCTTGCTTGCTTTTTGTTGAGTTTTGTTGTTGTTGCTGTTGTTGTTGTAGTTGGGTTTTTTCAACTTGATCACTCATGAGTTCTCTGTAAAAGCTTCGGACAGTCTTAGGAAATTGAAGGACTGTGGTCTTGTCTACAGACTTGTCACTTGGAGCTAGTGTCTATTCCTCTTCAGCATAGAAAGAAGGCTCTGAAAGTCTTCCTGAAAGAGGAAATTTGATTTTGCTTGTGTTTTCTTATGAAGCACAGCATCAGCAGAGGCTGCACATCCCATTCACTCCGTTTAACACCTTATTTCCTACCTTTAGCAAACAGCTGTGTCAAGACTGCTCTCATTTTACCTAGTTGCAGTATTTGTGAAAAATCTCACTTAACCTATCTCCCATTTCAACAGAGGGCTGTGGCAAAGCTCCAATTCAGAAAAAGCATTAGCTCCCTGTCTCCTCCCCACATGACTCAGACTGCTCATTGTGTAGGAAGCCTCTCCTCATACCTGCTTCTAAATAATGCCAAATGGCAGTAAAGTTTGCCTGCTCTGTGGCTGTATCTTCTTGGCCTTCAGCAGAGTTATGTGAAGAAATACTTCTTACTGGTCATCTTTTAGGTCACCTTCAAATGTTAAGATTCAGATAAGGAAGTTATGTTTTGTGCAGGCTACCTTGACTCTTTATGTATATAAATCTATGTGGTATTAGATATATATTATACCATTTTGTGTCATTGCTGGTTAATGTCAGATGATAATTTCCTCCAGTTATGCAAACTGTAAAATTTTCCTGAATCTAGCCTTGATGGAGCACACTGCCTTCAAATGCTTCAGGTTTACCCTAAGGCCTCAGTCACACCACAACAAGGTCCAAGATCAAGGCAAACCTCAATATGCTGAACAACAGAACCGGCTGCAACCCTTTAGAAATTTGACTTACTTTATTTCCAGCTGGATACCTTTGCAGTAACAAAAGGCTCATTAAGATCAATATGGCCACCTTGACTGGCTGAAAGGAAAACTCAGTGGTGCTTCTTCCTAACCTGAGTCCTTTACACTGATGGTGTTATCGTCCATGGGCTTCTTGTATCTGACCCTAACTGACAGCAATATCTTTCAATTTCTATATTATATAATATAGAGATAATCCATGTCGGGAGGGAAAACCCTGGTTTTAATTTGTAGCGGATACTCCAGCTCACTGGCTGTGAAGCATCCCCGGTGGTATCAGAGGTCACATAATGACGTTGAGGGACCGGGGGAAGTTGATCTTTCGCTCTCAACCCGTGTGGAAATATTCTGTGACTGAAGGGGAGACTTTCACAGCTTGTTGGCAATAGCCCTGTTAATGCCTGTCCTTGAACAACATAGTACTTATCTAGGTACCTAACTTTACTCATGCCCAAACTGAAGTGCTACGTGTAATCAAATGACATTCTTAATGAGGGCATAATGCCACTTCTGATCTGAGCCAATTTACAAGACAAAGCTCTTACGGTTAATAAGCAGAGCTAATATCCAAGATGTAAACTATTATGCCATATCTGGCATAGGCTTCTAAAACCCAAATCGCAATCATTCCCCAGCTTGGCTAAATTTTGTCTTATTTTCTGCTAATATAGAGAATGCTGTTAATCACAGAGACTTTCCAAATGTAGTGGTGGACAAAATGATTGACAAAAATCACTGAATGTCTCTGAACTTGTGTTTTAAGAAGTCATAAACTGGATTGTCAGGGGATTACACGTACCTACCACCACAGGATGTATCACTTCCAGAGAATTTGTCCTGTAGCTCGCTTAAGAAAAAAAAAATCCTACTAAATATCAGTACATAGTCATTCTGTATATTTAATTCTGGATCTCAATTTTCTGTGGTTTTCCACCAGTCAGTTTTGTCGTGCCATTATAAAGTATAAGAGCAGCAAATTAAAAGCAACAACCCAGTGTACATTGTTTGGAAAAATCCCTCACTGTGACAGTGACGTAAAGTTTCTATTTCATATACATTATGTCTTAAATAAGACATACTTTGCAATCTTACATTGTGGCTGTGCTGGAATCAAACTAGGTATTGAAGCAGTTTGCCCATTCCAGTGAAATTAGTCCAGTACCTGGGTCTTCAACAAAATCATTCAGAAGATGTAATTAAACCAGAACTCCACTCTGTGAACACCAAGTCTACCCTTTACAGTAATGCCTACAAGACAGGCATGTGAACACTCTTAATTACTTGCATAGTCCTATTGACTTCAGCACGAAGAGTTGGAAGCACAGGTCTCTGCAGGACAGCCATTCATACGCCTGCTCCTGGAGCAGGCTGATTATTAATTTTTAGCAACATCTGAGGATACCTGGTATGATATGGCAGGCACATATCACACTGTGATATTTGATCTAGAATCATAGCCAGTCTCTCTTCCTTAACTTAAAGCACATTTTTAAGACTTAGAGACTTAATTTTAATTGGTGTTTTAGACATCCCTGAGAGAGAGGCTGAATGGAAGAAGTAAAGATGCATTTTAGCCAGACAGCCAAGTTCCTCTCAACGTTTTCAGGAGATGAGCAACTTTTAGACTTCAAGTTGACTGTGGCAGACAGAAGACTTTAAGCAGAGTGAGATTTAAATAGGTCTTAGACAGCATCAGAGATCTGATGGTTTTAAAAGCCTGTGTCTAAAATGAAAATAATAATATAGGTCAATTCAACATAGCAGTAAATTAAACTTTTTGAAAGCCATATCTTTGTTCCATCACTTCCATTGGAAAAATAAAATAATACTTAGTGTATCAAAAGAGCTGTTGTTAAATTTATTGGTGTAACTCATCAGAAGAAAGACCCTCTACCAGTATCATCTTCTTGGGTTAGAAAATAGAAAAAATACAATAACATTACATACAAAAGCATGAAGACCATATGAAATGTGGTCTTGTGATAATGGTACAGATAATAATTTTTCAGTAGTCAAAATCAGTAATGCATCCTCATTCTTTTATATTTATAAGTAATCAATGAGAAGTAGAATAACAACCAGAAGTTAAGGTTAATGAAATCAAATGAAGAATTTTGAAAAGTCAGATCTGTTATTGATATCCCTAAATATTGACTTTAGCCCCTATGAATAGATCAATAGGGTTTAATGTCAGAATGGACTCATTGTAACAAAAGATAACAAACTTCCCTTAAGAAATGCGTGCTTCTGCCCAGTGCATGCTCTTGAACTACAGCACACTTCTGAGCGGAAAAAAAAATCTTAACCAAAACAATTCCCCCCAGGTATAAATCATGACCCCTGTTGTTTCAGCAACTACCTCTTTGAAGAACTATCTTCATTTTATCCAGAATTTGTCTAACTTCAATTTCCCATCTCTTAATCTTGTTAGGAGTTTGGCTAATAGAGAAAATGATACTACAGAGTAATCTGCATGCACTCCACACTGCAACTTGCCCTCAGGGCCTGGCATCACCTGGGCGTCTCCCCAAACCCTCTCCATATCTCCACTCCCTCTTGGACCATGCAACCGCAGATGGGCAATACTGCAGCAGGCTCAGTGCCAGGCTTATGGGTGCTGAACACAGCACAGCTCTTTCCTCCTGAAGACCACAAGCCACTGTGTTTTTCTTCCACAATAGAGTCCCTCAATTATACGACTACCTTTAATGGAAGAGCCATGGAAATGTATATTGTTTTCCTGCATCCTGCCTATCCCAAATAACCAGTATTGCAATAATTCTTGCAGAATGAGCGCCCATTTACCAGCAACAGTTAGTCACTACTCAGGGAAATGTTAAACAGCATAAGGCTAGGTCAGATGTCTGTGGACTGGGAAAAGGAGGCATTTTTTCCTCTCTTCTTGAGCCGTGCCCCTTGTCCATTATCTGAGTGCAATGTTGGTTTGGTACCATTCTAGGCTTTCAACCATGTGGCATGCTAACGCAAAATAAAATGCATCAGAGATTTCTTAGCTTATTGAATCAACATGCTGCTTTTCTCAAACAGCATTTTAAAATGTCACAACTACACCAGTTATTTTCCCAGACCTATTCTCTTAACCCATGCTGGCTGCTGGTAACAGAAGTATCATCCTTTTATTTAGGGCCTATGCTGATTTTCCATTGTTTTTTGTGGCACCAATGACCAAAACAGGAGGCTGAGTAGCCCCTTTGTATTCTGGCCCAGTGTTTGCTTTACTCTCTTGGAATGGTTACAAGACATGTTAGGAAAAACGGTCAACATTAGTGCCTCAGAGGAGTTCTCAGCCATTTTGTTTAGAATTTGGTAGTATAAGTTCTTTCAATAGGTGATCAAATAATCTGATTTTTAAAGATGTTCTTTAACACTGGAACTGAGAAGTGTTTAGCATTAGATGACAGAAGTAGGGGCTTTTATGCTGTCTGCAACAAAGGTATTTATTGAATTGCCATGTCTTTTGCGCTATAAATAGTAACTGCACGAACTAGCAATGGGTCGTTGCAGTCTTCTTTTGTTTCTCAGTAGACTTTTTCCATAGACATCTCTTTCTGAATTTTTGCTTCCCTTATCACTCTTTTGTTTCTCCTGCCTTTTAACTCACATTCACCAATGCTACTTTCT
>JAVJGI010000057.1:35308465-35322169 GCA_035590275.1 Ibycter americanus | reverse complement strand
AACAGTCAGCTGACCATTGGAAGAATTGTTGTTACAGCTAAATCGACTGAAACAAAGCTCCAGGCAGACCAAGAAGATCCCCTGCAAAGCCTGGCAAGCCTGCCTCAGTCCTGAGACCTTGCAATGTTACTGCAAGGTCTACAGATTTTACTGGGCTATAAATGACAACTAAGAGTTTCTTGTCAAGAAAGGAAAAACATTGCCCCAGACAAAGGGGCATCATTCCAACAAAATGTTCCATGTTAGTGTAATGAGAAAAATAAATACATGAGTGCGTTATCAGGAAAATAAAAGCTGAACTGGCATTGACCTGGTTGGTTGCCATTCATGCTCTCCATGATGTGAGAAAGCTTACTGGCAACAGACGATCCTCCATGCTACCCCAAGACATACATTCACATCCCACATTCAGATTTTACAGTTCTATTTCCTGTGGCATACTGATGAGCAAAAGCAGAATTGCCTATAAACACATTTCTGAAACAGTGTCTATAATGCAAGGGTATTCAGCTTCTACTCTACTAACATATTATGAAATAGGTACTTCTGAATGTGCTGCATATCGGCCTGGAAGTGATGGAAATACTTAACAGCTTTATAAATGCCTCTTTTTGCTTAGAGGAGAGAGTGTCTGTGTACTGTAGCCCTTGTTATCCGCAAAATGTTATTTTGTTCTAGTCCATGCTTTGTAATGACACTTGTCTCTTTCAGGCTCGAACAGACCACATCATTTGGCTTTAGCAGAATGCAATGTCACACATTACCATGTGTACAGCTTCACAGATCACTGGTAGATACCTATTGGCATTCCTATAGCTTGGAAATGCATACATTGTTCATTTTCTTTCGATTTTTCAGAAAGTTCCATGTCATATTCTGTACAAACGGGAGTGCACTGAAGTATACACGAGCAAACGTACGCATGTCAGACGGAAATCTTTGTAAAGTGGATTTTAGCCCAAAGTAAATTTTTGTAATCAGGTTTACAAGCCTCCAGAACCAGAGATTATAAAGGAAATAGTGCAACAGCAAATCTCATAGCAGCACTGCAAGATCTCTTCCGCAGAGCATGAGGAACATTTAGAAAGTAAAACTACAATGTCACACCAATACTCCACAACCCTCATTCCTACTTTTAACAACAGTTTTGCCGTGAAAAATGGAAACAGTAAACAGCAGCTCAAAATTTCTATGAGCAGTACTAGTACCAATGACTCTTGTAAAGCCAATAGCATAAATCTTGCTCTTAGCACCATAGCACATTAATTAATCAGGCCTGCCATCCTCATTTGCCCTTCACTGGGTTTCACTGATGATTACCCAGTGGAAAATTCAGTCCCTTAATGCAAACAATATCCTTTTTAACACTTTCTTTCCAGCGGCTGGCTTTTGGAGGTGGCAGAGGCATTGTCAGTGGAGGAGGCTGAAACCCCATTCTTGGCTCCAGCCACCCTTCTGCGATTTAACCCATCATACCGGTTACAAACGAACTTGGAAAGGGTTGCTTTCTTTCCTCATCTAGAATGGCTTTGCCTTCAAGACCTCTTTTCTCTTCCTCTCAGCTTTAGTGATAGGATTACAGCCAAATATTTATGCATCCTCTGAATGTGAGGCAAGAGATGTATTAAGTGCTAAGTTATTCTAATTTATTCTGCTAAAGGAACCGTGTGAGGTAGCACAAAGCCCTCCCTGATTTTAAATTTTAGGCCAGTCACAAGTCTGACTTGTAAAGGACATCAGAATTTTATTTCCTTGTTGGTAGTGCTACCCAGGAATGAGAGAGAAAAATTGTCTAAAATATGAAACCCTTGTAAATAAAATATAATTCACAGACAGGAGCAGAATTTTCCTCTGGGTCATTATTAGTGAAACCCAGTGAAGGGATAATAAGGACATGAGACCTAATTAATTAAACATTTGCACTATTGTGTGCAATTATAGTTTTGTGAATCATCCCATGGACATCTGTTTACGCAGGATCATGGGACCTGCCACGCTTCACCGGGACCTCGGGCAGAGCGCAGCGTGGGGCACCCAGGCACCGGGGCCCCGCAGCTCCTTCCCCAGCCCGAGCATCGCTTCTGCCTGCCTGGGCGGCACGTCACAGCCTGCCAATCTGGCTGCGTGTTCACAGCAGCCTCGTCCCAGAGGAAGTCTCCAAACCAGCCGGGTCTAGTGCTACGGGCTGATCCACTCACACCCACCGGCATGTGAATTTGCAGCAACACCTGTAAGCTTTCACATTTGGTTACTCAAGTGCACTGAGCCACTCTCTTAGCATGTATTCCCATTTATCTTACACTTCCACATATGTTCAAGACATACACAGCTCACAGGAATTAATATGTGGGGGTTTCTACTTGAAACATCCTTTGAAAGGTCTGTGCCATGCCATATTTGCAGTTTAAAGCCTTTTTACAGCTTTTAGTTGTTCATTAACCTATATCGGATTCTGCAACATTCTGACAAAAAAGCCTTGAGCTCCTGAAGCGTAGTAAAAACCTCGGTGCCAGCACTACCAGCAAGATGCTGTGGAGTTACTAACAGACAGCATCAGCCTGCCTAAAATTTACTGTAGTAGAAACATTAAATCGCCATAGCTCACGCACACTTCTACGATCACTCTAGGTTGCAACATGTTTCCACTCTGAACGGTGACTGTGACAATGGCATTTTGGGGATCTGCTGCTCAAAGACAGCTGGGATCAACAGCACTCCAAACAGCCCTATCACGGCAAAATGATCTCTCTCTCTGGGGAGGCTGGGAACAGCTCTGCTGCCTCTTGGAGGGATACATCCACCTCCACTGGGATAGGAAGGGGTAACAATCGCAGAAGGCCACTTCCAAGAATGTCTGGAGAAATAGAAGTATTAATGAAAAAAAGCTCAACATTTTGCTTCATTCTTTGGCTTTCTCTTCCTGGTGCAATCTGGTGTGTCTGAAAATATCCTGCATTGCTAGAAGTGTGGCTCCTAGCCAGAGCACCCTTAAGGGAGAAGAAACTGTGAAAGTAACATAGAGGAAGAAAATCCAATTTCATGTATTTATACCTTTTTTTTTCTTTTTTCTGATTAGCGACTTTGCAATCTCTCACCCCCTTTTTCAATTGATAATTTTCTTTGTGTGTTTTGATTGCACCTGTAGCTCTCCTTCCCCTGTCCAGGTAAGAACAGGTATTAAATCTGAATATCTCAGGAAATCCCAAAATAGAAAGCATGAATAGCCCAGCTAAACAGTCTACTTCTTACACAACAGTTGAAGAGGCATACAAGGCTTTACAGCAGCAGACACCTACATGTACATGACCGGAAGGGAAAAGAGAGCAAAAAAGTTGCACAGCTGAAAACTTCTGCTGTGTTTTCTGTTGTAAGAGGAGGCTGTGTAAAAACCCTGTTAGCAAAATCCTGCCAGGCACTGTGGGTGTCAGCATCTTGTGTATGCAAACAGATAGTTGGGCTGTGTTCAGAGCTACAGAAATCCAACTGTCACAGGTCAAAAAGACATGCTGAGTTGGCTCAACACAATTTTAGAAACTCATTGCTGTTGCTTTTTCCTTGCAGTAAAATACTGCCTGCCACAGCAGCACCTCATTTTCGCATTAAATGATCATATTTGTGTCAGGTTAGTGCCAGGTTTCCCTTTGGTAAGTCTTCCTCAGCCTGCACTCCACATGGCCAGTCCTGGCGTCCTGTTGCAAAAGCAAAAACCTTTGAATGCCCTTTAGGTCTGCCCACCTGTGTAGGCATAACAGATAGGAAAAAGCACCTTCCACGTCTTAGAAGATGGGAATGGGCTGGACTGAAGGCCTGGCACTGAAAGGCAAAAATAGACTTGGATCCTGGAGTCACAACTTCAGGCACAGAATCACCACATGTATGGCATCTTTGCAAGGAAACACGTGGTTGCCCATGAGCAATTGCTGCATGTCTTCTCCTTCTTTCTCTACTCTTCCCCCAGACAAGATGATTTAATCTTAGTGGTCTCTTTATCTGAACTGCATGATGCCCAGTAAAGAAATAAATCAGTTGTGAACACTGGTTTTGTTTTGGTTTTGTTTTTTTTTGAAATAACATGTCTGGGTTTAGTAATTTCCTAGATTTCATCCTAATTACTCCTAATCATTCCTTGCATTAGCCTGATGAACTGTAGGCATGTATCTTCAGCAAAAGTAAGATTTGAATACAATATGTCTGAACATCTCCAACAGGACAAGAAGCAGTGTGTTTCCAGTACAAGGGTGTAGCTTGACAGATACTAGAAGCACAAGACACTTCTTAACATGACAGAATAAGGAAACCAAACAAAAAGGAGAGCTGGTGCCAGTTTCGTAAGTGGATTTAAAAGGCAAGTAAATGCACTTTTCCCGCTTTCAAAAATATTTATTCAATCATCATTTCC
The DNA here is from genome assembly GCA_035590275.1 of Ibycter americanus. Classification (NCBI taxonomy): domain Eukaryota; kingdom Metazoa; phylum Chordata; class Aves; order Falconiformes; family Falconidae; genus Ibycter; species Ibycter americanus. The sequence continues at coordinate 35,317,770 of JAVJGI010000057.1, read as the reverse complement.
AGGCAGTTTATTATGAAAGTCAGATTACACGTGTTTTCCACCTATACCTCATGATGCTCTTCACAAGAAACTAACTGTACTGATGCACTAGGAAAAACACAATAGGAATGATCTTAGTTCCCTCCTTTATATAACTACATTATAAAAAAAAGAATGGAGAATTAAGATGTTTTACAAATTATAACAAGGCTGTGCCAAGAACCTGGTTCTCTGAATCACTGAAGAAAAAAGGACTGTTTTCATGAACAGATTGCCAGAGCTAGGTTTCGCTTTTCATTTAGCTGCCTGGTTGAAATATTCATCTCTAAAGCCAGCTACAATTCAATTTTAATTGAAACTGACTAGGAAGAAAATACTGAATTTTCTTAGACGTCAGTTTTCTTAGCTGTCATCTACAGATCACTACTGAATTTGTTGCATTTTTTTCTAATGAGTGCAAAGCACGTGAAATAGCAACACAAAAACCCTATTGCAATTTGATGTCTTGAAAAGGGCCTAAGAACCTGGATCCCATAAGTCTATCTTAAAATTTACTCTTGAACAGTATTTGGGGCCAGTCACTTAGTTGCTCTGTCCCTCAGTTTACTTCTGCAAATGACAGACTTTAATATTCCCTTTGCTCTAATTTTAATACTCCACTAGGCTCTCTAGATAAAAAGCACCAGGTGATACATGTTGTTATGATAGCAAAAATACAGTAAAAAATACAGTAAACCTGTTGAATTGTCTTGTGAGGTAGGGTTGCTAATTTGCTCATTGACGCCTTCGCAAATACATGCCTGAGCGCTGTCAGTATGAAGCTCCACTGCCTGATGAATGTTGACATAACATGGAGCAGTGCTAAGTACTGAAAACAGTGTGATAATCAACTTCCCCACTTTTTCAAGGATCTTGGACAAGAGGAACAGAAAGAAATCTCCATAGTGATGCTACTACTGCAACTTTGCTACTGAGATCATTGGCTCTGCCAGAAACCACACTGAATCTTACGTGAAAACAAACAGCAGGGAATCCTGAGTGGCTTACAGACAACCCAGGGAGTAACCAGGGCAGCATTTTTTTCTTTAAGCCTTGCACTGTGCAGTGTTGACTGGGTGATTCAGCAGCAGAAATCAATTGAAAACTCTAATAAGGGCATCAGATAAGACTGAAGGGAAGCAGGTGAAAAAGATTGTGGATGACATTACACTGCTGCCTGAATATGTGATGGGAATGCAAGAAACGACTAGCAGTTCACAATGGTGTCCGTCCATTTTGGCTTCACTGACACTAGAGCAATATGACCCTGTATGGCAGAGCCAGCTCTTCAGAGAAGATGACCAGATGGCCAAGACGACACCAGCTTCCTACCTGCAAAGATTTCCAAATGCAAAAATGCGTCAAGGATTGACTGGCGAAGTGACTGGATGAAGAAAAGATAATTTTGGCAAAGAGCACGGCCATCGCAAATGCCAGTCAACGCTTGCAGCAGCCACTGCGGAAACCCTCCGTGGCCAGGGCAGCTGCTGTCTGGGCCAGGGAGGCTGATGCACCGACACAGGCAGCGGAGGGAGGCTGCAGCCCCGCTGCCCTCCCCACACCTGTGCCGTGGAGACGGCCGGGCTCAGCTCAGTTTCTGACACTCTAGAACAGCTAATTTTTGTTTAAATTTAAAAAAAACCCTACCCAAACTAGCTAGTACAAAGAGCTGAGTGAACCTTACTTACACAGGTTGAGTTTCAATTAGATCTTTTTGCTTATGAACGCTGCTAAACTGTCGAAGTCCTTCTGTGCTTTCAGCTGATGGCAAGGAGTGACACACTTTCTCCTACTGTATTTCTTTGCTCTCTGTGCTGCAGATCTTTCCTGGTCTGCAACACTCCATGACACGGCCGTCTTTAATGTCAGTAAAACATATTTATAGAAAAGACATAGAAAGGAAAATAGGGAAAAACATGTGTATATATACATATATATATATATATATAAAACCTGCATACAAGCTGGGGGCATCAAGTAGTCATGAGGCAGACGCTTCGTCCTCTTCACTGAACTCTTCTAACCCAGTTTTCATTCTGGTAGTTTTTTAAATTTATTTTAAGTATCGGAATATGAGAGAACAAAAGCTGGGAGAACCACTGGTAAGGGAAATGGGACCCATGTAAGATAAGGAGGCAGAATATTTGGCTCTGTATCACAGAAGGGAGTGTTTTAGCTTAGGCAAGTCCTTTAGAACTTCTTTGGGCCATAGTTGCAGCAGTCTTAAAATGAGCTAAAGGCACTTTATAAAGGGTTTTCAAATTCTCAGGGAAAAGACAAGACATGCCAAGTATTGTTACTGTTTTTCCTAGCAAAAACATCTACACCCAAGGCAGGAGAAACACTGAGAAGCCCATGTTGTCTGCGTAACATTCCTTAAAGCATTGGGCATTCTAGCCGGCAAGTAATCCATCTTGGGTTTATTACAGGTCTTGGAGAATAAAAGGCCAGAATTGCTATTCACTTCAGCAGGGCCAGGATTTCACACAGTAGGTATCCCACCTTAGTCTCTGTATGGTTTATTAGTCCTGTTTCCACAGCACCGCCTTTACTGTCCTTTCTCAACAGGGCCCTGATGTCTTCATGTTTGCAGGTTTAATCTAAATATTTTATAGCTGGTTTTCAACAGCTGATTAAACTGACACACTTGCCTTTTCTGTGTTGCCTGCCCTCATGGAAGACATATTAGGTATTTCTGGCAAACTTGTACACTTTGGGGCCTATCTTACCAACCCACCCACTATGTGCTGCCTATTCAATCAGCAGAAAAACTCAGAATGAAAATTGTGCAGCAGAAAACATCATGCCTTGCAGTTCCCCTGAGCTGCAGGAAAAGACTCTTCTGAAGGTGATTTCTGGTTTACATGGCATAGACCTTTGAAGTACACTCAATCTGGAATCAATTCAGGAATTTACAGATATGGGTTATCAGCCCTTGTTTATTCACAATGATGAGAAGAGTTTAATTAATACCACACATATTAGTCAATTCTTTGCTTTCAAACCTTACCTTTTGCCCATCAGCCAATCAATATGTATTTTAATCTTCTCCCCTTTTCAAACGTGGTTTTAACATCTCACAGAACAGAGTAGTAGACTTCACAATCATTAATTGCTATTACCAGCCCTTTCATTTTCTGAACATCAGCAGTTTCTATAAATTCCACTTTCATCCATGTGTTATATTACCAGTTCTTATTCACCACTTGTTTCTGAAGTATTCTTTTTTAAAACTGCAGAGAGGTTCCACTAACCAATAATACAAAATAATTTGTTAATACAATTTCCTTAATATTGTCAGAATTTCTCATTTGACATGGAAAAACAGATCAGAATAAACTTCAGTTGTAGATATACTTCCATATCTATCTACAAAACATAAAATATGGATGAGGAAAATACAGCAATTTTCCCTGCTACAAATATAACTAAGCCATTTATTTTGGTATACAGCTTTTTATATATAACTATTTTAAATATTTTTTTATATTTTTATATATATATATAAAAATATACATTTAAATATATTTTAAATGTAACTTTTTAACCCAAGGAGCTCTAGGTGACAATTAAGTCCATCAAAATGAAAGTGTTTGAAAGTCTGGCAGTTCATAGCCTATCAACAAGCGGACGTATTTCGGCTGATCTTTGGTCACATAGCACACAGTTTGATGTAGCACACAGCAGCAGTTAATATGACTTTGTTTTTTTCCCCCTCTCTATTAATCAACAAAAACAACAGTTACAGGTAGATGGGAAAGAACAACTCTCACTGACCTCTCATTTCCATTTTATCCACACACTTGAACTCCGACATAAAAGGGAATTGGATAAGAGGTGGGAGCAGGGTCAAGTGACCAAGGAGGAGTATAGTGTTGCTGTCCAGTCGTGCAGGGATGGGGTTAGGAAAGCCCACCTGGAGCTGAATCTGGCAAGGACTGTGAAGGACAACAGGGAAGTATTCTACAAGTACATGAACAGCAAGCAAAAGGAAAATGTGAGCCCACTGCTGAATGAAGCTGGGAAACTGGAGACAATGAACATACAGAAGGATGAGGTAGTCGATGCCTTCCTTGCCTCAGTCCTTACCAGTAAAAACTGCTTTCACGAACCCCAGGTCCCTGAGACCAGAGGGAAAATTAGGTGCAAGGAAGACTGACTTACCCTCAATGAAAAATGACCGAGTTCAGGGAGTACATAAACAAAGTGTTTGTACATAAGCTCAAAAGTGCTGAGGAAGATGATGATGTCACTATAAGGCCACCCTCAACTGTCTTTGAACGGTCATGGTGACTAGCAGGGTTCCCGAAGACTGGAACAGAGCAAATGCCACTCCAATCTTCAGGAACAACAAAAAGAAAGATTTGGAAAACTGCAGGCCCTTTAGCATCACCTCCGTCCCTATAAAGGTGATGAAGTCATGGAAACCATTGCCAGACACATGAATGAGAAGGTGATTAGAAATAGTCAGCATGGATTTAAGAAGGGAAGATCATTGAGACCACTGAGAACAACCTCATTGCCTTCTGCAATGTGGTGACCAGCTTGGTGGCTGAAGGAAGAACAGTGGATGGGGTTAACCTTGTCTTTAGCAAAGTCTTTGACACTGCCTCCTGTGTCATGATCATAGACAAGCTGACAAAGTACAGGCTACACAAGTGGACAGTAAAGTGGAGTAAAAAGTGCCTGAACAATCAGGCCCAGTGCTGTTCAACATGATTAATGGCCTGGAGGATCGGGTGGAGTGCATCCACGCCAGGTTCACAGAGGACACAAAACTGGGAACTGTGGCTGATACACCAGAGAGAGTGTTTTGCTGCCGTTCAGAGGGACTTCAACAAGCTAGAGAACTGGGCAGAGAGAAAACTCCAGAAGTTCAGTAAGGATAAATGGAAAGTCCCATAACTGGGGAGGAATAACCCCAGACACCAGTACATGCTGGCCCCCAAGCTGAAAAGGATTTGGGGGTTCTGATGGGCAACAATCTGATCATGAGGCAGCAATGCATTCTCATGACATAAAAGGCCAACAGTATTGTAGGCCACCTTAGGTAGCAAGTGGTCAGCAGGTTGAGGAATGTGATCCTTCCACTATGCTCAGCACTGGTGGAGGCCGCATCTGGAGTACTTGTCCAGTTCTGGGCTCGCCAGTACAAAAAGACATGGACATACTGGCACAATTCCTGTACAGGGCAACAAAGATGATCAAGTTACTGGAGCACCTTTCGTATGAGGAGAGGCTGAGACAGCTGGGTCTGTTCAGCCTGGAGAAAAGCTGGCTCAGGGGGATCTTATCTATGTGTATAAATACCCAACTGGAGGGAAAAAAAGATGAGGAAGCCAGACTTCTTCGTGGTGTCCAGTGACACAAAAGGCAATGGGCACAGACTGAAACAGAGGAGGTTCTCTCTGAACACCAGGAAACACTTTTTTTTACTGTGAGGGTGATCAAGCACTGGCACAGGTTGCCCAGGGACATTGTGGAGTCTCCGTCCTTGGAGACATTCAAAACCCAACTGAACACAGTCCTGTAAAACCTGCTATGAGCAGGGGGGTCAGACTAGATGATCTTCAGAGGGTCCTTCCAATCTCAACCATTCTGTGATTCTGTAATTCGTAAGACTGGCTTACAGCTGTTTACTGCAACAATTTATTAATCTGATGACTTCATTCTGTGACCCATGAGAATGACCATATCACTCGTGTGGTGGTATCATAGAATAGATGAGGTAATCATCACAAAACAGGGACAGCTCCTTAACAAACCAAACACTTTTGGATACTGTAAGCTAAAGCTAAAGAACAAACAATGGAATTTTAGGATATGCTGATCCTCTCATTTGCTGTGGACACAAACCTAAGGTTTCACAATCATGAAGTTCCCCCTCCAACCTTTTATTAGACTGATAGCTGTATGCCTGTGTATTGGTGTGTCTCATCATTACTGTGCATCGCACACTGTGTTTTTCGTATATGACAAATGAATGGATTGATTTTAATGACCTTCATTTCTCTATCGCCTTTGCAGTCCTCTAAGTTTTCATCTTGAAACTTTTTAGTTAACATGTATATGGTATAATTTCTTTGACTGTTTTAAGAAAAACAGATGAGTTTGCATAACAATGGCAAAATAATGCTGTCCTTGGGCACCAGGCACCTCTTTATAGGCAAAACCCTCACAATATGAGTAACTGGGGCAAAGAAACTATGTTAAAACATCACTTAGAATCGACTTATGTTGGTAGTCAGAACAAGCGAACTGCGGTATCAGGTTTACAACCCAGCTGAGGGACCCTGTATTTCTGACAGAATGTTTAAAAGCTGCTCTAGTACAGGGGCAATTCCAGAAACACTCAAAGCTGCACTACCTGGATCTACCTTCTTCCATCCTTCATTCTCACAGAGAACTCATTCATTCTGGAAAAGGCTGAATTTTGAATGTGAAAATAAATATACAAATACATACGCAGTAAGAGGAACAAAGCAGACAGACATGAAAGTAAGAACTGGAAATTAGGGTAAGGGGGAAGCTTGTGGAAGCCATGCAGAAATTTCTGTCACAACAATTTCCTCAGGACTAGAGCCCAGCTTTCGGTCTAAAGTCAACCCAAGTAGCTCTTCACATTTAATCTTCATGTCCCTAAGATTTATATCTTTCTGAGATCCTCAGACTTGTCCATAAAATTATAGTCTCTGAATTTGATGTGAATTAGACAACTGGTTTAATGAAAAAGAGGACTAGCAGCTGCTCAAAGAAATAAGTTTGTATTTGACTAGCTCATATGGTGAACTGTAACTACTCTATGAACTTTGTAAGAGGTTCTGGTAGACTCAGACACGGGTAGAAATCATTTCAGTTATTAAAAGAAACCAAGTCTTTTTGTGCAGCACCCAAAAGGAGGAAACTCCTCCATTTCAAATTATAAATCTTTATAGTGCAATTCTTTATGGCTAGGAAGAGGACTTCAGACACTTTTCAAACAACCCCAACCATTCAATCTGTACCCTTCAGGAAGTCAAGCTGTGTGTGTACGTGAGGCAGAAACATTTTTGCTGAAATAGGAAGAATCATACGGTTCTGTGTAGCCCACTGTAAAACTGCCTGCTTCTGACAGGGGGAGGAAACTACTCTTCCTTTGCAGAAAATGGCATTATATGGCTTGTGAATCTTCATCCTTTTGTAGTCTGGTCAGAACCTGTGACCACAGGGGACCCCTGTAAGCAAATTTCTCCCAAAAAGAAAATGGACAGTAGACTGATTAACAAGGGTATTTAATTTTATTTATGTAGAAAATCAGCAGCTTCTAAGTTTAGTTTACAGGAAGATAAGCCGGAGCCATTCATAAAAGGTCCTATTTATCACTTCCTTTTAAATTTACTATTACTCCAGAGTCATTTCAGTCAGGGTGTTCCCGGTTAGTTTTTAAGCAATTTGTTTGAAATTCTAGCAAATCCAATATCCCAGTAGTAACATTTATTGATTTCCTTACCTTTCTCTGTGCAGTGATCAGCCAATCATATAGGTACAAAAGTGCAACACAAATCAGTACTCCACAAATATTTAATGAAGACTTTTGATGTAGTTACTGTTCTAAAGGTGTTTCACAAGAAGAAATTTGCATGTTCAGTAAATTAACATACCTCCACAGACTAGAGGACATTAATACAGTAAAGGTGACAATGAACGGACTTTGCAGCTACGTAACATTTTTCATCTGAGAATGAAAACATTTTTTAAAAGTACTGGAGAAAAATGGGTAGAAATTCTTACAAGAATTTACAGTCAGGGTCCTGGACAAAAGGATTCCATCTTGAAAGGTAAGCTGGGTATTTTTTGTTTCTTTGGTGGGTTTTTTTTTTCAGTGGTAGTTGACATGAAAGATGAAGGAGTTTTTGCTCTTTATCTTACAAGGAGCCACAGCCAGCATTTGGTGTCCAAATCTATTTATTGCTAAAATCACACAAACCTCTTCTTAAGAGATAAACAGAGCCTTTTGCCACTGAACAAGCCTACAAGTTATCTGATGTCCTCTGAAGCTATCCAAAAATTCCCAGGTCTTCTTTTCTTTCTGGTCCTTCACAATTCAACCTGTTTCTAGCTATTCTCCCCTTTTATATATTATTTTCCTAAATTAGGATGTCCATTAGGAAAATATTAGCACAATTTTTCTAACTGGTCACTTTTACATGCCTTTCTTCTTGGAGCTTTTTGACCAAATGGCTAGCACTGTTTTGCAGTTAGCGTGAGATTGTGATACTCGGTTCATTCCTTTAAAAAGGGGGTTATTTACAATGCCAAACAATAATTTCTTCTCAGTTTACTGGTAATCATCAAGCTTCCTGTTCTCTCTTGCTAATAATTTATCACACTCTGCCTTAACAGAGGCTCAAGAGTTCACCAAGTAACAGTTGGTTCTACCCGATTGCTTCTGGGTAAAATTTCCATGCAATGTGCACAATATGTGTAACAGCAAATACACCACAGAGTGCCAAAGAACACATTAAATCAAATAAAGCATTAACATGTCCAAAAAGCCAACACTCAGCTCAATTGTTCATACACAAACATGGTGAATGACAATTGGACGTTGAGTCACAGCAGGTTCATGCTAGTCTCCTTAAGGCTTCACCCCTCTGTATGGCTCTGTGCTCTTTGCAGCACAGCTGGGAGTTTCTGGAAGCTAGAGGATTTATTTTTTGCCCTTGAGCCAGTGGTGGACATAAGAATTGAGTTCCTACAGGTCACAGCTCTACAGGCCCTGCCTGCTGAACTACACTGTTCTCCACCGTATACGAGAGACTCAGTATAGATCTTGGAAGAAGACATAGATCTGCAAACTTCACCAGTACTTACTACTGTGAAGTAGTTAATCTGGTTCCAAACACTTCCATGATTATCTTAAGACACTAGCAGGAAGCTAAATATATTTACTGAAACACATAAAGGCAGGTACTTAAAACGGGCTGCTGCTTCTAAGAAGCTCTGACTGCTACAACCTTCTACAGAAACCGTTTGTGATTTACCACTCATGTAAGATTCAAACACTTAGTTAGCCCATTAGAAGCCCAAAGGTGATGTCCCATTGTCACCTAAAAAGACAGTATAAGCACCAGGAAGTTCACATAATGCGTCAAGTTTCACATAAGCAAGGTCCATTAGCAGTTGCAGGTTTCAGCCAGGCTGGCTGACATCAACTTGAAAAATGACGTTGGCTTGCAAATAAAAAAAAAAAAAAAAAAGTCGTAACTCATGAGCATTTTTAAACTCATTTATAAGACAAAGAAATC
>JAVJGI010000057.1:35287946-35299645 GCA_035590275.1 Ibycter americanus | reverse complement strand
AAATTTAAGTGCTACAAATACTCACAGAAAACTTTTACTCATTACCATTCCTAGGGTGTGTTTTTCTAATCAAGTAAACAAATATTCTACAGTCTCCCTGTCACTGTTATTAGGAAAAGTATGCCATGCCAACCATAGAAGGTATTCGTTACTTTTAAATATCCTTTACCATCAATTGAAATCAAACACTTACTACTCTTCAAATGTTAGCCTGTTAGAAGACGGCCAGGGAATATACACTGGATGTACGTTGATGGGGAAGCATGATTCATATTTCGGTGAGTCTCAGCATTCAGTCAAACAGTTATAAAGATTAGACCAGTTAGAATTCAACATTAAAGAACTGCCAGCACCAAAATTGTGCATCCTACTTTGAAAGATTATGGATAATATCAATATATCAGCATTAATAATTTTTAAATGCTAAATAAATACACTCTCTATTCCCTTAAATATCCATAATAATAAACAAACTTAAGAAAACACAATGCCATATTGCTCTTCTGCCCTTTACCAAAGTGTTTTATTCAATGCATTATACAGCTGTGGAAATAACATTCAATTATTTCATCAGGTCACAAAATATGCGAACACTTCACATACAAAGCTTAATTACAGAAAACACAGAAGTTAAGATACTGAAAGACTGTTACCGTTTATTTGAGGTTTTAAACATTCTTCAGCATTTCAGGAAGAGTATACATGCATATATAAACACACACACACACAGATGCAGAAATGCATATATACAGAGGCACAGATTCCAATACACATACTCATCCAGAGACAGGCAGAAGGGTGTGTGTATATTCATATTTTAACAAATCCAGACTCAATCTTATATATAAAGACACATTCATGAAAGATTCCCCTTTCCTCTGTTACTACTGCTGGAGAAAAATCAATGGTTGCCTCTAACACCTACTTCAACAGTTCCCTTTGATATAGACTCTTTTGATTTCCTGATTCACCACAAGCCATACTGCAGCTACTGTAAACAGCCAGGTTATGTTAGACCTTCATTAAGAACCCATACAGTAGCAAATTTAGATGACTGCTTCAAGTAGATAGTTAACATGAGGTAGTGCCTTGAGTTTTTCTTATCTGTGGTGGTGATGAGGACGAGATAACCAGCAGAACTAGCGAGTATGATCTGTAACACTCCAGGCTTTCAGTCCTTCTGGGCTGAACGTTATGCAGAAACGGAACCACTAAAAAGCCAACGCACAGACAAGATTTACTGCATTTGTATCAGCACATCTGATAGGAGATCTCAGTGGAGGTATCTACCTGTTAAACCAATTAACAGTTTGTTATTTGTACACTTTAATCAGCTGACCACATAGTCAAAATTCTAAAATAAAGTAATACATAAAAGGATATTAGGACAATATTGAAATATGCAATTAACTTGTGATGTTCTAAAAACACTTTATGTGTAAAGAAAATGAAATCTGTAAGATACAAGCTATAAACAGGTTTCACTACAGATTGAAGACAAATTTAAACATACTGGTTTGTTCTGCTTTCAACATCTCAACCAGCATATCACAATGAGTAAAAATCGTATGCTGCAATTACACTCTCAAATTACTCTTTTTCCAGACGTTGTGAATTTTTTTATGAAGAATATGGCATCACAATCCTAGTAAGGAGGTAAGAAATCAGATTTCCTTCGAGAGTGACAAAAAAAAAAAAAAAAGTGAAACTTAATGACTGGCAGCAAGTCAATAGACTATGTTCAGTAAAAGCTTCACTGCTGGGGGGAAAAAAAGCTCTGTTTTCGTTATCCAGATCCTGTGTTGTACTTCTTATAAAGAACACAATACTATTCATTGAATAGAAGGGAAATCGGATCTAACAGCAATTTGATTTATGTTAAAAAAAAAATCTTGGCTGTTACTTGTAAGAACCGTTTTGATCCAATATCATTACAAACATTCATGATTATTAAGAAAATAGGATTCTATAGGGTAGAAGAAAAAATACTCAGAACTGTTATAACACTCATTGTTTGAACACATACCTATATGCAGGAGTTTAAAAGGCAGTTATAATTTCCCCAACAGACCTCTTTCAACATTATCGTATTTTACATTATGATTCATATTTCAATGAATAATATTGTACATTATTGTACCTTTCTAAAACACGTAGTAAACTGACAAACTCAAATGACTACGCCAGAGCTGTGATGATAATCCATCATATAAATATGCATTTAGGTAATTTTTAAAAGAGGAATTATGTATCCTAAATAAGGTGTGTGTTCAGGTAAATCTTTAGCATAGCACTTTTATTTACCCACTAAGCTGTAAATGATTCCATCTAAACTGTTACACTTCATCAGGTAAATAGATATTTAGGTCACAATATGTCTAGCAAAAATATGCTTTCAAAATATTTATGTAATATAGTAATTGGTCATGTCCTATGGTCATTTTTCAAAGTTTGATAGCCTAACTTAATAAAACATGTTTTCCCAAAGACCAGAATATGAAAGGTTAGTCTATATTATGGAATAATTGCTTTCTAAACTATAGTTAACGCAAGCAGTTTTTTAGTATTAAACATGGAAAAAGATTTCTAAAACAATTCTTCCCTACAGTTTTTCTTCTATGACTAACCTATGATCACATTTAGGATCTAGTTTACAGGTTGTCTCATGATACATGAGCTGTGTTACCAAAGTTAAAACTGATTTATAGTGGATTGCTTCATTATGTATGATATTGTGAGGAAATATTATAACACCATCATGTATTATATCCTTATATATGTTTTCATTGCAATGTCAGCCTACTCAAAAGCATCATGTTGTGATCAAAGACACCCCATTTTGCTTTTAGACATCAATGCTTGTGGAATAATAAGCACAGTTAGACACCTGGAATTAGAAGACTATGCACGTGTTACAACAGTGGTGCAACCAGATGACTACATAAAGAAATCCACTGCTAAAAGTATATTGTTTGTCTGCAGTTGTAGGAGTAAAATCTATAACCAGAGCTAAAGCCACAAATCAGTCAGAATGGTTTCAGCTCTCAAAGTCTAAACAACGATGATTTTACCGAACCACAATTTTCACTATAATACCACACTACAACTTTTCAATTGCTCTCTACTATTTGTATGTTACAATAATAACTCCTTCCCATTTTGGGATTTTTCACTACTCATTTTAGTTACTTTAAACTGCTTCCAAATATCCAGTTTCAAAATACAGTAGCCCAAACTTTCCTTCCACTTTCTTATGACATGTAACATTCTATATTACAAAAAAAATTATAATAATAAAAAGTGGTAAGGTTTTTCTGAGTTATGGCTTCTGGGTTGTTAACAACAAGCTTGCATATATGGCTTTGACTGAGGTAAGAAAGTAATGAAACTTCTTAGAATCAGAACAGAAAATGACAAAGCAAAGGATGAAATAAAAGGGCAGAAGGAACAATACTGAAGTTACAACATAATACAAAGACAGTTATGGGGGTTTCCTGTGTGACGATGCAGATGCAGTAATGAGTTCGGTGTTACATCTCAAGGTAAATTAAAGGCAACTGTTGAACTACAAGGCCAAAGTGTGATCTGGAAATCACCGGATTACAGGATACTTAGGTGCGTGAGGATGCCTGACAGCAAACAGAAGCGCAGAGGGAGGAGCAAGCTGTAGTTTCTTCTGTATTCTAGGAACACCTAAAATCCCTAGAAAGGCTGTAACACAGGCCCTCAAGAGTAGCAAGAAATGTAGGGTAAGCACAGACGCTGAGAGCGATGGGGAGAAAATGAGAGACAGTCAATGTATTTCTCCACAATTGATTTCTAATACTGACTCTTCTCACCCCAATTCTGGAACATACATATACATAGTAATACCAGTAGACAGCAATTCATATGGCCAATTATGTTCTTTTCAGCTTCTCCCCGCTACATGCTATCACTGTAGCATTTCACTGTAGCAACAGCAATTCCAGGAAGTGTTAAAGAAACAACCATTATCTTCGACGGCATCACCTACACGGAAAACCTATTTCCCTATAAAAATGCACATTTTGAGCTGATGTAAAACTTTCTTCTCAGACCGCTGTTTCCAAAACTCAGTTGCCTTTTGCCAGACAATGCCAATGGACTTCCAGTATGCTGCTCATTCTTTTGCTGTTAAAAGTAGCTCCAAAAGCCATTTCTCACTCTCAGTGAAATAAGTAAAACATCAGACTGATTGAAAATGCTAGAAACTGGTGCTTAAAATGGAAAGTATTACTAGTGGGTGTCACTGCAATACAGTTCTAGTTAATAAACTTTTTCAAAGCAGGAATGGCCAAAATTGGAAAGTTTGCTTCCCATGTCAATGATTTTGCAATTCTGTATGCTGAGGCAGTAGGACTAAACTGGTGCTCTGCCACAAAACAGGAAAACAGTAACATTCAGTATAAATTTTAATTGTCAGCACTCCTGCCTGGATTTTGCAAACAATTTGCTATCACAGAATAATTCAGTGGGCTGCCAACTCATTACATATTAAGTCAGAAAGGTAGACACACTACACACTTTGGGTGCTGCTAGCCAAAAATACTAATGGATTTTTTCATTATCAAAGAATTCCTTCCTCCACTTTCAGGATTTTTTAAACAAACATATGAGCCTGAAAAAACTGGAAATAATTTTTTTCCCTCGTTTTTCTAATGCTTTAGCATTTAATGCATTTAGTGAAATCACACTCTAGAGGCTCAACTAAAAGCAATTAAAAGAAAGATTTAATAATGCTGTATTTGTTTTTCTAAAAGAAAATCCTGTTTTATTCAAACATATTTAAACATAGTATGTCTGAAGAACGCATGGGATTGGATGGATGATCACATCACAGGAACACCTTATCTTTGTTTTGCTGGCTTAAAGACAAACAGCTTGGTTTTGCATTGCTAATTTGTTGATTGCCAAATATTCTGGCCAAAATCCACCATACAGTCTATATAGCAAGTTCTTCTTCCAGATGCTTCATTGGAATACACACCAAAGTCCCCCTTTTTCAGGTCAAATTCTCTGCACTACACTAATAATACAAAAACATTAGGCAAACTATGTAATGCACTATTCTCATGGCGAAATGTTCAGTCTGTATTGATTTCAATCCAGGTTTCCAAATTCTGTAGTACTTTTTGCCCATGCTGTCTTACACTGTCTTGTCACTTTCTCAAGAATGGAAGCAACTTCTAATATTTTTGAGTAGCTAACCCAAATGGCTATTGGTTTATCTTGTGCTGCATGTTGCAAACAACATTGAAAGGTATGCTGTACTCTTATTAAACTGTTGTGACACCTTTCCATGCTTTGCACCGGTGTGTAAGACTGTTGCTATCTTTAACTGATGCTCCTCTTGCTTCCAAGAAAGCCTTTTCTGCTACGTGAGTTCTCACACAGCTTTTCATTGCCTCGGATCAGTATTTCTGTCTCTCCCATCGTTTCCTTTCAGCTCTTCAGTTCTTTCTAGCAAGAAGGGGAGAAGGGGACTACAACCAGAGACTAAAACACTCACGACACCATGCTGAGGTACAAGCAGCTCACGAAGTAGTCCTCCCCACTTAGCCTTTTCTTCTGCCAGTGCTAGTGGGAAAACAGTCCCTATCCAACTAGTTAAAGTGTCAAACTTCATATTCTCTTGAGAAATGCATTCAGTCATCAGCTGAATTCCTAGACAGTGTGACTGTCTGACGTAAGCCTTCAAAGTTTCATCTGAGTTGGATGTATACTGCTGCTCTAGCAGAAAAAGGAAAAAAGTGTATTTACATTCATTTTGCCAAACATTAGCATCTTCTGTCCAATCATTTGAATGCAGAAGTGTTGGGAGAAAACAGCTTAGAGAACAAGGGTTGACACATACAGTGTGAAATCTTAAGGTGCTTGAATGCAATGAGGGAGAAAGTGAGACAGAACCACATTCCATCTCCCTAACTGTGCTATAGTCCACATGAACTTTGTGACAGGTCTCTGTCTCTCAGCCACACTTCACTAGCTTCTGCTGACATTCAGCTGTCAGACAGCAACCCTTTACCATGCCCCTAACATGCTCTACAGCTTCACCCAATTAACTCGCTTTCACTTGACATTGCAGCAAAAAGCTTCATAATAGGTGGTCAAGGTGCATGGTGCCTGCTTGCCCTCTAACTGCTCACGCGCAGCAAAGCGCTTAGCTACCCTCCTTTTTGTCTGTTTGCTCTGAACTGCTGCAACTACAATTTAGGCATTCTGCTACTAAACAGGACACCAGACCTTTGCCAGTGGTGCATTAATCTATATTTTACCAAAGACTAATTTTAATGCAGAATCCTAGCACTAATCATCATAAACATTTTGGCAAAAAAGAAATTACACTGATTCAGTAAAATACTTCAATCACTTTATAATTAATAAAGATGTACTGTATCAGCAATATGGATATAAGGGGGTAAAGAGGGAAAAAGTGATTATTTCTAATACTAACGTTTAACAACAGAAAGGAGAAAGGTCTAGGAACAATGAAAGTGTCTTTATGATTCAGCTTTCTTGCATTAAAAAAATCCTCATGCATTCAGAAGATTAATTTTTGTTGTGCATTTCTGCCAAATATGCAATATTTTTGAGGAATAATCTTCAGAAATATAAATCTATGTAGCTAACAAAACAAATGAACTGTTAAAAATTTGAAATCAACATTTTAGAATTCTCCTGATAGCTTATATAAAAAGGAGAACAAACATGGAACTCACTGTTATGTTGCAGAGAGATGCCTTAAGAATACTCCCATTTGCTCACTACTCCTCTCAAGTATATTTGTAATAAATATGTGGAGTTGGTCAGAAAAGGCCCTTAAAAATTCAATACACAGTAAGTACTGATGATGTTGAAGCACTCTTTGCTGAAGGGGCACACTGCAAACCATGGGTGGAACAGTCTGGATGAGCACGCGTGTCTGGACAGTGAAATTAGGAGAGCTGCTAAGTGCTTTCTGGTGGTCTTAGGGGTTTCAACCACCACAAATCCAGCAAGGCAAGACTCAAAAGACTATCCACAAAGCACTTCCAGATTCTGGTGTGTGCGAAACTGCAGCAATTTCAGATAGGCTATGTAACCTATTTGTTTCCCAGCATATCCACAGGGACAAGTCCCCTCGAAGTTCTCTCTAAAAAATAGTGAAAGGGCATTTTTTCACACAAGGAATCTGATTTTCATAAAGAGAAGCAGACATCCAGTAGAAAGTGGAAGCTCAAGAGATGCCATAAGCATGAACGAAGGAAAACAAAAAGGAAATCTATTGACTGAGGTGTAAAGCAGACACCTCTCTCGACAGGAATTTATGGCAAGGACATAGAGTGAACTTACCTTTATGAAAGGTGGTGAAAAGCAGGAAGTCATAAGGACTTGGAACTTGCACACCTCTGGCAGAGGTTGCTGATGCAAAAACGGGTAGCTTTTACAATGGAAAAAAAAAAATGTAGTGAATATCCCACTGAGATTTCAAGTAGGAAAATGGTATTACTCAGAATTAAAATAAGGTGTGAGCGACACACTAGGCATCTTAGTAGAGAACATAACTGCAAATCTCTCCAAAACCCTTTATATGAGCAAAAAGTTATTTCGGTCCACTTGGCTGTGACAACATAATCCAGTGTTGTCCGTATTCCTGAAGTGAGAAGGGAAATGCTAATCTCATGAATTGACAGCCTCTAGCATCCCCTAACAGCAGATTGATGTTAGTTCTTAGGAGACAACAGAATTAGGATCATAAACTGGATATAGACATGGTTTATGCAACCTATTTGAAAAACAGACTGATTGTAATCTGTTATCCAAAATACAAACACTTCCATGCTGAGTAAGAACATCTGCATTTGCATTAGGCTACAGGCTAATCTATATCTCAGTTCATCTGAATAACTGTATTAAACTGAGTAGCCTCTTAAAAAGATCCTCTAATGCTGGAGAAAAAAATGACTGACTTACACCACATGTGTACAAGTGAACTATTACTGCTGTCAACTTCACTTTCTCAAATGAATGTTTATTACTAATGTCATCAATGTATGAGCAGGACAAAGAGTTTCACCCTTTTAGCACTGGCTAACACAGTGTAGATTTTCTGGATTGTCCACTGCAGATGTGTATTCTGCTACCTCCTGGCCAAAATTCTGATAAGGGCTCCATCCCCCTCCCCCATAAAGTAGCTTAGAGAAAGATTCACCAGGAAGGGGTACCTTTGGCTCCCTGTAGGTTTGGGATAGTTTTCAAACTTTTGCTTGCTTATCCAAACCAAGCACTTTAATGTTAATTCCTCCCCAGTAAAACTCAGCTGAAATAACTTCAGGAGGGAATTATTCTTTCTCCCACAAATAGCATGCAATATCTGAAGCAGTGTATATTCAATAGAATTCTGAAGAGCAGTCCTATAACAGTAATGGTCAGGGAAAACAGTTGGCTTTCTGGCAGTATTGCTTCTAAAATATCAGTTGATATCTGAAGAGCCTAAAAAAATTTTTTTAAAGCTCAGTTTCAGTTGATGGCTAACATGTAGGTATTTTGTAAATGTAAGATCCAAATTACACTAACTGGGCAAGGAATCAAGCTTATCAGTTATAAACAACTTGAGTGTGGGTGAGCTAGGTTTACTGTCTCTATTGGTTTTGGCCAAATTTATATATACAGTTATATTTCAGACTGGAATTAAATTAAAAAAAATCTAATAATTACTTCAACAGAACTTTTTATACTTACTAGATTCCTGAGCACAATCAGCCTCTAAGAACTGCTCTTAGCTTAGGTATTAGATCATCACTTTCTGTGAGGCTGAACATGCAGTTCGAGTGAGTCCACTAGGTAAATGGAATTAATATTTACTGCACACAAATCATATTTTACATGAATCAACATTTAAAAAAACACTAATGGAATTTTATCCTTTTGTGTATATATATGCCAAATGTGTGTTCTGAAAGCACATAAGAGTTAAAACAAAAATAAAACCCAAATAAAACAGAACCCACCATCATCACATACAATGCTACAAACTTCCATCAGGCATGTAGAATTTTTATCAGAAGAGTCATGAAGAACATAAAGTGAGACTTGGAGAGAGGTTTCTTCAGCTTTTTGGTTTGTGAATCAAGAAAGCTGTAACATAACTTTAAAAAACTTTTACACAGGGATGATTCAGTAATTTGGTGTGCTTTGTATTTGGAGGCCCATGCACTGTTCCAGAATAAGTACCTTAAATTCCTTTATTCAGAGCTTCTGATCAGATCATGCTCTTCTAAAAAAAAATCTCTTATTTAAAGTGTAGTAAACGTCAGTAAGCTATTAAATGAAACTAGAAATTCCTAAAGCAATAGGATGTTTCAACATGCACAAATAACAACAAAACTGGATGACTTTAAGTGTCAGGAAGCTTTGCGAAGTCCTGGTTAAGTTACGATGCATGACCAGGCTCCCAAAAGAGTGCAATGCATTTAGTAGATCCTGTGAAAAAAAAACTTGATGTCACACAGCATCTGAAGACTAACAGGTCCCTGACCGTAAGTGTACAACCACAAGCTGATCCTTTTGTTATCGAATGAGACCCTTGGTAGTCAACAAAAGCTGAGAAATTAGTGAGTTATTTCATCGCTGTGGCTCTGGCCTCCAAGAGCTTTCTTTGTCAAATTGCCTGCAACACCTATACAGGACAAAAGGCTTTCAAAATATTGGTGAACATACAAATTTAAGACAGGCAAGTATTGCAATGTCAGATTTATGGTGACATTTATTGAGTGAACTATGGGTTTATTGGGCCAATTTCAGTTAAGGGCCAGATCCAAAAGTGTGGTGTCTTAAAGCAATGTGGCTTTAAAGGTTTCATGGGTCTCCCTCTAAAAAGCTGCAGGGATTGAAGCAGTTACACCATCTGAAAAGGATGAAATGGAATCATTGCATCATTACAATATCACTTTGCTTTCCTAATATCACCACCTGTATCAAACTCTCCTGGTGATTAATCATGTTATTCTTGCCAATATTTTTAGTAAACTTTATTACTTACTCTGCATTTTAAAGGTACCCTACCTACTTAAAAAAAGGGAAAAAAAAGGGTTCTTCCTTTTCAAAAGGTAGTATTTCTGAAACAAGTCAACAAAAAATCCAAATTCTTATAAAATGGGAAGGGAAAGATATAGTCTAAGAAGCACATTAGTTTCTTAATCTCTTTAACTGAACCCCTACACAAACTGAAGAAAACAGAAGTTATTTGAAAAATCAAGATTGTCATGATAATATCCTTTTAGCTGACAATGAAGCTCTTTATCCTACCCTGTACTCATTTCACATTTTTAAAATGTGTTCAGGTACTAGTTTATTCAACTGGCCAAACTGCTTCAGGGAGCCCAGTCTCTTGGAGAAAATAGGTCCTTACTATGACCAACTGGAAAACCTGTGCCTTCACTGCATAACGTGGGTTTCACAGACTTCCAGAAAAAGTTTTTATATGCAATTTAAAAACAACAACAATAAATAAATATATAGGGTAAATATTAAGCAGTGTGACTTAAATATGTAAAACCCAATAAAAATAAACATTAAGATGTAACTTGCTGACTGTAAGCCCTTAAATCATGTCAATGTTACAGAAATAAAATTATGAGTAAAGAACAGTGTTATGCTTCATGCCTTAACTCTGAATTTCCTGTCTTTTTATCTCTGCAAGTCATACTCTCTAATATATTTTAAAGGGCTGTTTTGTCTTTTTCATTTCTCGCATTAACTTTCACGCTTAAAGTACAAAATGCGAGCAACCAGGCAACAGAAGTAGGCACACACTCACATTCCTACAAAAACATGTTACTCTACTGCAAAAATGTCACAGAAAAGAACATAAAGATTTGGGTGGGGGTTTTTCCCCAGCTGAAAAGCATGCAAACATGCACAGTTGTAGCAGAAGGCAGGGGAAAAGCAGCAGAAAAGCAATCTGATTTTATAAATTCCAGAAAGGCACAAAGTAAAGGAGACTGTCTTCATTGCCCTCATTATCTCCCTTGTCCTGCAGAGACCCGTTCCTCCTTCCCTTGGACTACAGAGGTCCACTTCCCTGGAGGAAAGTCTGCCCTCCAGCTGGCACTGCATTCCCGGGTGGTGGGGCACTGGCCATCTCTGAGGGCCAGACATCAGAGGGACGTCTGCCATCCAGAGGGAAACATAAAGCTCTAAGCATGAGATTTTGCTTGACAAACATGCAAAAGTACATTTTCTGAGGGGAGTACCTATTCCCCCACTCTTTTAAATGTAGTTTCACCCTTGAACAGATACTCCAGGCCCAATCTCGTTCAATGTCAGCATAAATTTCTCTCCTCCCCTGCCCCTCCCCTCCCCCCCCCTTTTTTTTTTAAATAGGTGCATGTAGCATTATCAATGCTACATTGTAAGTGCGGGCATGCTGCACATGTATGCATTTCTGAGGTGGGCTGGGAAAGAGGCAGACTTCTGGGAACACTGCCCCAGGTCTCACTCTCTGTTCTTGCCTGCGGATGGGGCAGTGAGCTAGTGGTACCAAGTACAAGAAACACCAGGAGAGACAACAAAACCCCTTCCACCTATCATCTCAACCAACTGAACTGCAACTCACAGGTAGCATCCACACATCTTGCAATATTTATCAAAGCTAATGCCTGAAGATCAGCACTGAATTTTCTCCTTATGATCAGTGC
>JAVJGI010000057.1:35254861-35278371 GCA_035590275.1 Ibycter americanus | reverse complement strand
CCCCCTTTCCCTCTCCAACACTCTCAGAAGGTTTCTGTTGACACTACTTCTATTGCTCTGTTATGTTTATTACGTATTATTGCATTTCCCTACAGAAACTATGCAGCAGGAAAGGAGATGCTGGCTAGGAAACCACATCAAAATGACAAAAATCACTTGAAAAGCAGACTTACCAGTTGTAACCTCTCACCTTCATGCAGACAAGCTGTTTTGAGCTTGGACTTCAGGGCTGCAGCATGAAGCTGATGAGATGCTACTTCTCTCACCAACATGTCAATTCTGGAACTTGCAAGTTGGTAGACATCCATAAAACTTTTAATCATGGCCTTCAAAAAGTAAAATAAATAATCAGTACCTGGCAGACTATATTTAAATGCCGAACAGCATACATCCAAATTTATTACAGAAGACCTACCTTTTATTACAGGTTAGAGAAACCTAACAAAGGTTGGAAGCCAGGCAAAATTTCAGTCTCAGGACTTAAACATTAAAAAGGTCTAACACGGGATTTTGTATTCCTTCTAAAATCTTAAATATTAACAGCATTGAAGAAGAGCAAATGACTGTGCACCTTAATTAGAAGGTGTTTTGATAAGCTGTTTTCAAACATGCAGTACTGCATTGAGCAATTGATACAATTTTTCATCGTATTTAAATGCAAGACTCAGTGCAAGTTCAATTTCTTTTCATAAAAAATCACTGCACAGTTGCAGGTAAGCGTTCATACTTTCAAAATGACTCAAGTTACTAATCCTCCCACTCCACATTAAAAAAAGAATTAATTGGGCAGAAACAAAAGAAACATAGTAAACCTACAGGCCTCTGAAAGTAAATAATCTGATTATAATATAGCTGGGAAAATATAATTGTTTTCATGTATATAGTGGATGAATGTCCCAGCTGTGTAATATTGATCAGACTGATAATAAAGCTAACAGCACAAGAGAGTACAAATGATTTAGCAGTACTGGTAACTTTATATCTACCCTAAATAATGTCACACTGGTGAGATTATTAGTTGTCTTCACAAACAACTTACACAAACAGGCATTCACACAGTTTTACTCTTTTCCTTTCTTTGTTCTCAAACACACTACTGCTTTTTAGAATAAAAGTTAACATAGCTGAAATCGATCAAGTTATTTCATTGTCAAATGTAGAAAACGGCAGTGGCAAACACCATCATATCTTTTCTGATCAGAAAGAATATCCAAAATGTTTTATGTATTATAGTGTAGTCCTAAAAGTGTATTTTGTGTAGCCCTAAGTCTGCCGCTGTCAGCTCTGATCCTACTTTTAAAATTTTTTACTCACATTCAACGTGACTAAAATGCTGCAGCTCTTCATAAACAATACCAAGCAAGAATGTGGATATATCTCACACTCCATATAAAACTGTCTGGGAATCTTCATATGGTAACTGCCCACATGTTAAAAATTAGACATATGTTGAAATCAGTCTATGGACTGGGCCTGTGACTCATAAACAAGGATTACACCAATGCGTCATAACAAGCTGTGTCTCAAACCTCACAGAAAAAAACCCAGCTCCTGTGTGTTCCTTTGATTACTTCCCACGTGATATTTAAAGATATCACTGAACTAGAATGCATAGAGATGATTCCTTACCTTCTCCCTTTCACCTCTGCTACCACAAAGCTAGTGAAGCCACTAATCTATACAGCCTCATCCTACATCTCCAGAGCCACCCAAAGTCCGTGCAGTTTTCTGAAACAGTAATTATCAATTTCTTGCTGCTCAGCTCAGCTCAGCTATTTCATTTGTTCTCTTGTTTAACGAGTCTGAAAATTTTCAATCTAGGAAAAATGTATTAATTCACAAGCTCTTCTTT
This sequence comes from Ibycter americanus, assembly GCA_035590275.1. NCBI lineage: Eukaryota > Metazoa > Chordata > Aves > Falconiformes > Falconidae > Ibycter > Ibycter americanus. The sequence continues at coordinate 35,276,519 of JAVJGI010000057.1, read as the reverse complement.
TCAGACGTGGCAATTTTTTTTTTCTAAAACATCTAGATTTTTTCTTTTTGATTCAGGAGGAAGCAACTTCTCAGCTATTAACGATCCATTATGAATGTCTGAGGTAGCATTTACACACCCATAGGTACACACTCCTTCCAGTATATCCCAAGTACATAGCAAAGAGTCAGGGCCAGTTTAGATTTCTCCCACTCAGGACCAGGTTAGGGAAAACAGTATTTTTGGATCTTCCAGTGGGCGATGTGGAATCCTTGATAATGAGTGTGCAGAACATTTATTCTAAATGCCATCTGGAGGAAGTCAAACACTTTGGGTTTTCAGACGTGCCATTGGAAGGCATTCATTTACACATGATTTTATGTAACTCACATCAGTCACAGATTGAGTCATGGATCTGTTTTCCACAATACAAAAGTTACACTAATTAGAAAGCTCGATACACAAGGAATGGGCATAGAACCTGGTCATGTCCATGTTATAAGAACTGTCACATACTGAATAAACATATCTCTAAAGGAGCTCGAACTTTAATTTAGATCCCTATTTGCACGATATAAATATATCTGTTCCATGAGCAAAGTCTGTTGACAGAATTTCAGAGAAGGCACATCTAGTTCTGCAGAATTTCTTTCCTCTCCTGCTAGGAAGGAGTGTTTTCTTTTACTTTTAAGTACACATAGCAATAAGATGTATACAAATTTTTTAAGTATACATAACAATAAGATACTTCAGCAACCCTCCTGATTAATTTTTATAGCATAAAATTTGGCTCTCATACATATCTGCAGGATCTGCATTTATGCAAGCACTTCTGGTTTTGAATGCATTGGTAATACTGTGACATGCAAACTGGGAATAGAACATGAAACAATAAAAATTTGTCTTCATTACAAATAAAAATGTTTTAAAAAAACAACTAAAAAATCACTTCTATTCGGAAAGGTCAGATGCAGTAATTCCTTAACATTACACGAACCAATATTATTGCAACTCAGACCACTTTAAAAGTTAAAACCTCTTCAGACAGATGGGTGTTATAGGAAAGTTAGTGGGCAGAAGACTTAACCAAGGAGACCACAGCAATAGTGGGGCTGAAGAATACTAATTTTAAATATTACTGGCTCTAGTTGTCCCTGCTTGAGCAAGGGGCTTGGACCAGATGACATCCAGAGGTCCAGACCCTTCCAGCCTCAACCAGTCTGAAATTCACTGATTACAGTGTCTTCCTAAAAATGGAACATGATGCAAGTGAGTAACTGTTGAAATGTACATAGGACTGTTAAGAGCAGAAATTGTAATTCATTACTCTGTATTAATCAAAGCAAAAGAAGAATTAATCAGATAGCTGAATGGTTTTTTTCACTTTTTTCAGTGACCTCTTCCCTTTCCTTTTACTCCACACAATGCCTTCTTTTATAAAGGATTTCACTATTATTTGAAGTTCTACATCACATGCTACTTGATATGGCAGAAGCAAATTATAACGGTAGGAGTGTTTTCAATATCAAAAGTGTCTTCAATGTGAGAGAAGACCCATGCTCCAAGACTAAGTGAAGATACAGGCAGCTTCATGCAGATGTATGACTTTGTCAGATAACCAGCTGCAACTCACAGGATAAAAATATATTCATAAAGTTGGCATGGAGAAAGCACGCTTCTATGCTGAATGTGCTGAACTAGGCACAAAAGTTGCAGAAGTGCCCAAGACCCATTTTCATATATGACTTTCAATGGTTATTGACAAGTTATTTTAAGCCTAAGTACTTCTAAGGATCTTTTTTAATGGGTATTAATACATTTAAAACAGTATCCCCATCTAAAAAATCACTATGAGCACTCTATTTTTGAATTCAAAGCAAATCAGAAAATTTTGAAAAATGCAGGTAAGTGCTATTCACATTGAGAAAGGAATGAAGTATTTTAAATTTCAGATACTTATTTATTGAGAAAATGGGACTCTGAAGGTTCTAAGCATTGCACACCTGGCCCAGCTTGTAAAAAAAATGCCAGAAGCCAGGAACATTGCAAAACCATGTAAGTGCATAGCCATCTACTAATGGTCCAATACCCTGAAAACACACAGATAAGCACATAAACAGATAAAAGAGAACATACATAAAAGTTAACAAAAATTAAACATTTTAAGTTAAATTAACAGATTAGGTTTCAAAGCAGACATAAGGAAGAAGGTCCTTATGACCTGTTCAAAGATCTGTAATATGAGGGTACACATCTGTAATATGAGAGTACACATAAAAATTTCTGACTTAAAACTGCAGGTTGGTGAAGCTGAGAAACCTGAGTTGAAAATAAAAAGGAGACAAATTAATTTGATGCTAGTTTATAAACTACAAACCAGTGAAGTGCAGAGCAAAACAGCAAAATTTAAGCTGTGCTTTCTTCCTCTGGATTAATCTTTAAAAGGACTAAGAACACTTAACATTAGAGACAGTCCTCCAGAGGACATCAAAAACAATTTTTTCTAATATACTCTCTGTGTATTTTTCAATAACTAATCGTTTCCTTGTTCTGTACATCATTTCCTGCACCAGTAATTTTAAGGTGCACAGTGCAATAGATGCTTTAAAACAGCTTTTGAATGTATTACTGACTATAAACCCACAAGACTAGAAGACTCCAGTCTTCAGGAGTACTTTATTTGAAGCGAAAAATGGCTAATACTGACAAATTATACAACATATGAAACATTAAAAGAAATTAACCCTTTTTTTAATTAATTTATGAAATTCAAAGGTTACTCAAACTTCTCAATTCAGTTATAGTAAGACATATGACATATGTCTAGAAATATGACAAGAAATATACAGATCAGCATATGCAAATTAGCAGAAGACCTCTCATGAAAGTTTTAATGTATTTATTACACATTATAAAACTGGCATTTTTAATTCCAAATTAAAAAAACATGTCTCTCTTGCCCTCAGTGCTTGGCTCATGAAAACACAGTTCACATCAATTTTTATTTGGATTATGAATTATAAGTAATTGCGAATGGAAGTTTCCATTAAAGTTTTAGGCTACTCTGAAGCTACAAATGAAATATCAAGTGATTAAGAATCAGTTTCTTTGTTTTTATAGACATGTTATACCATTAACTCAGGATCTTATTGGGCCTGCTGTTATCACACAACTGTATCTCCTGTTTAGAAGGAACAAAACTAAACGAAGGAGACCTTATTTGAAAAGAGGCTTATTAAAAGGTATCAAATAGACTAACAGCCTGACAATATAAGCATTCAGTTTGTAACATCAGATGCAGTAGCCAGAATAACAAGACCATCTACCCTACACAATGTGTTTTAAAAAAAATAAAGTAAAAAAAATTCAAAATTAACATTTGACTGTTAGGTTCTCCCTTCAGGAAATTCTTCAACTAAAAAGAATGTTAGCAGGTAGTAAATTTACCTAAGGGCAACATATACAAAAAGATGAAAAAGAACAAGAGAAGGAATAATGAATGGACTTCAGAAGAATGACAGCTTAGCTTTGGTATAACAAAGTACTTAGAAGAGAATCTGAAAAGACTGAGAATTTCATTTATGGTTCAGAATTTGGCTGAAGTGCAGTTCAGGCAAAAGCAACTGGTGTGAAAACATAAATCCACAGAGTGGAGTTCTGCATGCTTACTGGATAACCGATAGAATGCCTGTCATTACTGCCTTGCTTCAAACTGACATAAATAAGATTAGTTAAAACGAGTCCAGAAAACAAAACATACATCAATTACTTTTTGTTTTCAGAAGTAAGATTTCAGGATACTTATTATAGATTTAAAAGAGCTATATTTGAGGAAGAAAGGACTAAAATTCATTTTCCCCATATATTTCAGCATTTGAAAGCCCATTCTGGCTGCCTTGACCCATAGTCCAATATGTCTAGTGGCATCAGTGGAGGATGTAAATACAGCAGCTTCTCAGGCATCAGAAAAAACCCTCAAGGGAAACAGCATCCAGCAAAATTGCACTTTTGCAGCTGTTTGGCACTTCTTTAATGATCTGTTCTCCTTGTATCTCATTTCAACACTAAACTTTTTGTTCAGTTGCATTCAAGCGTGGCATGCACAATTTAAATGTGCCAAAAAGCAGGTCAGTTCTGTTACAACTTTTTTTTTTTTTTTCCCAATGAAAGCTGACTCAGTGCCACACACGGGGCCTAACTCTATCCCCTTCGCTTCAATAACAATTACTTTACCCCGTAGGTCTCAGAGGATAGCCCAAGGGAATGAAGATCTAAATAAAAAGCTAGATTCTCTGCAAGAGGTAATGACATGACTTCCTACAAGAAAATTGAAAAGGGAGCATTGAAATTGACAGAGACTGAAGGGAAAGTGCTTCTACTGGAAACCACAGAAGATGGGCATAAGAGCAATTGCCATGAAAATTATTACAAAGTGCAAGAGTTTCAAAAATAACATTGATCTTCTAGAGACTGATAAATGAAGACCAATGTGTTTGTTGGTATGATCAGGTAGAAAGCAGCCTAAGAATCTTATAGCAAAGGAGCTACTTGCAGCTTTGACTATTTAGAAATGTCTCTGGACCATGTAAGCAAATTACCACTTAACAAAATTAAGGAAATGCAGATTTTCATAGGCCCATAATGTTCACATGCAAAGACCATTCTCACTGTTGCACAAAGTCAAAAAGAGCTGCATGCAAAATGTAAAGGAAAACCAGTCGCTGGCGGGAAGAACTTGGAGCTTAGGCTACAGTTATAGGAAAAATGCTATAAAGACAGTGTACCTCTTCCCATCTTCTTACACAGTCTTGATACAAAAAGAACATTTCAGTCTGTCAGGGAGGAAGAGAATTTTCAAGTAAATCGTTTTGGTGAGAAAGGACTGGAAACTGAAAGAAGCTTCAGGCTGGTACCCTTCCTTCAACTTTCTCTTGCAGTGTATATTCTAGAGAGGGATGAAAGAAAGAGGGACAGGTAGTCACTGAAAATAGTATGAAGTCCTTATTCAAGTGCCACAACTTTGAGCACGAAAATCTGCTTAGAGTGAGGACAATTATTACCACTGATGACAGGAACTAAAGAGCAGCAGTCACAACAGAAATGTCAGGATGCAGTTTTACTTAAAAAATGGCAGCGGCCCATCACACATTCAGTCTTGAGGAGAAACAAGAGAGTAAAACTTCTCATCAAAATACAGCTGAAAGGTCAACTGAAAGTACAAGTTGCCTGTATCTGAATGATGTTGCTTTTGGTCTACTGGAATGACATCTTGGAACCAGCAAAGATGTACAAAAGCTCAAGTAAAGAATCCTGTTTTCACAACCAAATTCATAGAAGCATAATCAATTCTTAAATGCATATTCTTTCTTATTTTTCAGGGACTCCAACATACACATAGGCTATCCTATATAAGCAAACCAATTTTTATAAATAAATGTTACCTAAACACAAAATCTGACCTGTCTGAAATCTAATGGGTTAATTATAGGTGAACGTGTACAAGAACAATTTAAGGAGGGGAGAGAAGCAGACATTCATCTACCAAGTTACTAAGTAGGGAAATCTGAGGAAACTTCCCATGGAGGGCAAACGTGAGATCTGAAAAACTCTTCTGTTCTTCTGGAATGCTGTCCATAAATTATCCAACATGAGTAACTAACTCTGCTAATTGCCAATGTACTAGAAACAATGAGTTTACTGAAAATTACTGTTTTTTCCATTGGTTTGAGAGTGCTCTATTAACTAAGACCATTTTTGATTACTTTAAAGAAATATGCTTTTCAGACAAATAGATGCTAATGAGACTTTTATTAATCTTTTTAGAAACCCATAAAAAAATACCAATTCAGTTTTAACCAATGTAGAAAAAGTCTGTCACTGACTTCAACACAGGGAATGATCACCCCACAAAATCGGGGTTCAGTATAGGTTATTTCCCTCAAATGTTTTGACTAGAGCTATGAAACGATATAGATTATTCCTTTCTGGCCACAAGAAGCAGCTTTTCAATTTTAGATTAAAACATTTTCAAACTGAATTAGATAAAATATTTTACATATGCCTAGAAGAGGGAAATGTGTCCACTTTGTATTTTCCATGCAAAAAGATTATGACAATCTATGCTGTAGTTGCCATTTATTAGGAGACAAAGGTCCCTTCTGGCAGGTTTAGTTGATACAACAACTGCAATTACGTAGCTCATACATAAACAGTCAGTAGAGTCCCAATCTTCGTATCACATTTTAGGTGAATGCTCAACTCTAATGGAGCCCAGGGGCTAGAAAACTGCACAAAGTTTTGTGATATAGTTACTTCATTTTCTTTGCTTTTCTTATGCAGTGCTCATGGTAGCACTCTATTTTAATTCAACATAAATATTTCATCCTACATAAAGCAACATTTTGTAGTTTTGTAAGGAAACTCTAAAGTACACCTGTTAGGCTGGATAGCAACCTAATTTTTTCATTCTGGCTTCTCACCAAAACATCAGTTATGTGCACAAATTCATGATGCCAGCCCAGGAAAAAGCACCAGTCTCTACCGAGAAAGTAATGATCTAGAAAAGCTGAACTGCATACCACAGGTAAATGAACACACCCTTAATCTAAAGCCTGCTGCCACATGTAGGATGGACACACGTTCTCCCTTCATTCTGCCTAAACTCAGATGTTAGAGAGATAACTAGTTTGCCTCATACATTCTTGAACTTTATCAAAATTTGTATTTAAAAAAACCACCATACAAATGGCTAAATTTTCAATCAGACTTGCTTTCAAGACCTGATTTATGTCATGAAAATGTTTTACTAGAAAATTCAGGGACAACAGCTCTTGTTCCAGTATGTGAAGAGTCAAAGGAAATTTAAAGGGCACAGTACACCTACTACTGACCTTCACAATGAGCATACACACGAGCATCCCTCTTTCCAAAGCAAAAACTGGAGAATACTGGCAATGTCTCCCAAAAGTGGTATTAATATTGAGCTTGAGAATTTGCTATCCTTAAGCCTAGTATGAAATAAAGAAAGTATTTTCCTCCCAAAGTTTGCTTTTAACCAACATAATCTGAGGAAGAAGAACGAATAAAACGATCCCTGTCATCTATGAATACCTAGTGTTACTAACAGCGGAGGTATAGCTGAAGAAAATCCTTGCTGGGAGAAACTGATCCTGTTTGTCTAACTTTTTGGCATTTGTCTTACAGATGACAGATTAGCTCATCTCAGAAAGGTATAAATCCCCATCAACACATGCTAAAAACTGGTGAATGAGTGAGACTCCACTATATTGAAGTCTGGGCCTCTTCTATGCAAGAGGTCAACAAGCTAAGTGAGAAACCTCTTCACTTGAACAGCTTGAAATCAAAGAGAAGACGACACGATCCTCATTCAAACCAACAATTCAAAGATATGTTGTTACCTGATGAGTTTCTTTAGATAATATTTTGGAAGACATTGATTTTCTGCTTTGTCTTCAGCAAATGCACAAGTGTTTTTTCATAAATGGAAACTTATCATCAGATTGCAGAACAGAATTTGAATTACTAGGTTGTGAGCCTGGCAAGTAAGGAACAGGCTGTTACGGTCCATTCCCCTCTCTGGCTAACAGTCAAAAATTAGATCCAATTCCTTAGAAGCACAAGAGATAAAGCAACCTTCTGAATTCTGTTTATAAAACTGAATGCTTACAGCAACACTGAATGGAGAAAACTAAGGAGGATAGGCACTGGTGAGATGAGTGTGCCTAGAGAGCATAAAATATTCTTCAACAATAGGATCAAAAGTAAAACACCCCATATCATAGGGTGTTGTAACTACAGTGAGAAAGCTCTTTTTAATCAGATTTGGTAATGACTGCAGGCACCACAGCATCATGTGCTTGCGTGGTGACCTTAATGGTGGATCAGCAAAAGCAACTGATTCTTACCCAAGGATCCCAGGCTATCCTAACTTATAAACACCCTGAAGGATAGCATTTTCCAAACTACCCCTGATGTTAACTGGTTACTACTTCCTTACCTGTATTTCAAAGCTGGGACATTACTTGCAGTTAGGTTATTTATGAGCAATTGTGTCTATGTGTGTTGGTAACATGCAGAAATCACTTCCACTGCTTACCAAATCTAGCAACTATAGATAGTTTTTACGGGTTTTCACCTTCTTGTAGTTTGGAAATTAGGAAAGTAACCGGAAAAGAAACAACTACTGAGGAGGTGACACAGAATCGGAGGTTTTTATGACAGATGGTGCCAAAGCATGACTAATATAAAGAAGGCAAACCAGGAATATTTATTAACATTAACATATTAACATTAAATGACATAACAGAAACCATTTTCGAAACACACACAGAAAATAATTTTTCAGAAAGGCTGTAGTTAAGCTGTGAAAGTTCTTTCCACAAGTCATGTGAATGCTTTACTTTACATGGGTTCAAAAAGCCGTGGGACAACAAATGGCTGTTGAATACAAAAATACGAATTTTGTTTCAGGAGGTCCCTGAACTAAAATGGTGGAGGCTAGGAGAAATTCTGAGGACATTTTAGCCTTCTTTCTTTTTTTTTTTTTTTTTAAATTTTTTTTTACTTTCCCTTTTCCAACCTATTTTTAAGCAGGAACAACCAGATTTACTGGTATTGTATGTGCCCTCTAGGCATTAAATGTTTACTCAGTCCCACAGTCTATTTCCCAAAGGAGTAACAATTGCAGCAAGTCTCACATGGAATAAATGCAGAACAAATCAAGCATCTAGGATGCTTGTACCTTTGCCAAGGTAATGACGAACATCACATTTTGACATGCAAGAGACTAGCTGCTCAAAACCCAGTCCTTTGGTCTTTGCAGGCATTTGCAAAATCTTCAGAATTTAAACGTCAATCTGTAATCTTCAGCTTGCACAGTATTAATTTATTAAAAAAGTTATTCCTCTGAGAACGGGGAACCGGGCAGAGTGAAAGTCTGGTACTACAGGCAGTAGCAATGGCATGATGCTTTGCTCTCTAACCTCTCCCTTTGGTATTTGTCAATTATAATATGATCAAGAAGAGGGGACCTACAAATGGCTGCTGGTATTGGAAAAGAACACACAATCTGCCTCTGAACAAAGAGAAGTCAAAATTAAAATATAGTCTTCAGGCATTAAATGGGCATTGCAAGTTTGCCCCACAGGTGGAATGGGTGACTTTAGACCTGCACTTTTGTCAAAAAAGATCACGGTGTGGAAGCAATCCAAAGGACTCTAAGCTCTATCAAGGTTCCAGGAAGATAAACAAATGGTGGTTTCTCTACGGATATTATCTTTTTAAAAGCCATGGAAGACTCACTCCTTTGCAGGTAAGCTTGCCAACATGCAGGCTGCATATCCCTATTATTTAGGTTTACAAAATAGTTCCACATTCACCCTCTTCCCATTTCTTCAGCATCCTCCAGCCCTCTCCATTTTCTCCCCACTCCCTAATTTCTTACCACCTTTTTGCTTCTAATGGGAGGAGACCATAATGAGGGAGAGTTAAAAAAGACTATAATGAAATTGTGTACTGCAATGGACGACTATTCGTTAAAAATGAGTGCCTGACTTCAAGCATATTTGTCCTGCAACACCTGCAGCAATAGACCTTACCAATCCTCAGAATTTATGCTTTCCACAGTCCAATATAAGTGCTGGAGCTTGTGACCTTAGGATTCTAGCAGCACATATCACTAGACCATCAATCAATTCAGTAAATGAAAAATCAAGACAACAGCTTCTAAGTAGTTCATTACAATTCCTGCAAGGTAATAACGTAAAAAAGAAAATTCACAGGTAATAACATATATGAACTTATGAGCCACAATTTACACACTCCTCTCCTCCAAAAAAACCTACAACCCGAAATGAGTTAGTGGCAAATGGGTAACATTTGGTAAAAAACAGGTTAACTTTTAATCCTTTCAAAAATCGTCCTCTTCAAATTTCACTTCAGTGGTATACCACTTCACATGCTATTCCAGTCTACTTCTTCAATATAGGACAACTGTGGAATTAACAGAACAGCCTGTTTTTTTATGCCTGGTTTTATATTCTGAAAGGTTTACTGTGTTTTTCTTAATCCTTAAGTTGCATATTCATTGCTGTATTTTCATCTAACTGCTGTCACTTATACTGTCATGCAGAAGGGCAAATCAAGGTCAGTTTATGTAAGCGGCATCAATCTGAAAAACTTCATCAGTCTTTACTTCAAGGTATTATGCAAAGAAAGCTGACATTAAGAGAGCCTTAACTGACAGCAAATGAAATCAGTCAGCAAATCACTAAGCCATAATAAACTCGCTCAAGTTGTAGATAACCCTTCCTCTTCCAGGTCTTTAACTACAAGGACTACCAAATGCAGCATCTGGGCAGAAATGTCTCCCTTGATTCCATTACAAAACTCTTGCATTAATATAGTGCATTATTTAATAATTTTTTCTTGCTCTGTAAGCTATCAATATGAGTAACAGAGAGAGAAATGTTTTATAATAATGGAATACTAAGCAATAAAGTGAAAAAAGACTAAACAAAAGGTTCAGCATTTGAAGAAGTTTCTTTTTTTAGTTTAGATGTAATTAAGAATAGAAAATACTTTGAATCTGTTTCTGCTACTAAGACACTTGTGTAATAAAGTCTATTGCCTTATTAACTCCTATTGCTTAGACTTACTTGCTCAGCATTTCTTCTTAGCTTTTGAAATTTAAAGAACCAGTACAAAAAAGTTAGACCCCAGATAATTCCTCATCTTTCATGGTATTCACTTCATGAATTCATTTTTTAACCCACACAAGCATCAACAGTTTAACAGCTACAGTTCTGAATGGGTTTATCTGTGTTACAACAGGACACACTGCAAACAGTATCAAACAACACCGTCACATCCAAGCTACGCTGTGGTTATCTGGTAAAATTACTCCTTTTCTAAATATACTGCACACAGATAATCCCATGCAGTTCTGAAACACAGTATTTCTGAAGTAAGAAAAACTGCCTAACAAACAAGGTGCTGTTAAAACTACATTTGTTATTTTGTGTTATTGAACAATGCTTTTATTTTTGTAGTTACAGCACTTGAGAGTCTGCCCTTATTCATTGAAGCAGCTTTGGGTACATACTGAGATTACCATGACTCGAGTAATTTTTCTCATAAAAGAAAAGTCACTAGAAGTCAGGAAAGATGCTTCCTGCTATAAGATACAGCAACCTGGTAACCAGCTGGAAAAGAAAACCCATCCCATGATTACAAGCAGAAGCAAAACTAACTGAATAAAGTTGGTGAATCAAGATCATACTTCACACAGTCTTTAAAGAGCTTTCTTGAGTAATAGCACAGATAATTCATGAGAGATTACCCACACGCAATAGATACAAATGTATGAAAAAGTCTAAGTGGGCAAAGGCAGATAGTTACATGATTGCTTGACAGGGTCAAGAAAGAAAATTTTCCATTAAGAAAGGTTACTGAAAGGTTAAATGATTATATACTAACTTTGGCATTCAAGATAATCAGCAGCAGATCTTAACTGAAAAGTTTTTACAAAACTAATAATGCTTATGAAAAAGGCTGGACAAGAGTTAGTAGTTTCACAGACATAAAGAGACAGCTTTCAGTAATTGATTAATTGGTGATTACAGACACTGACTTTGATATTAATGGTCCCACAGTGCCAAAGACTTAACAGGGTTGGGGTGCAATCAGTGTACCAGCTAACTACAAAGCCTTCTGAGAAGGGTTCTTCATATAGTCTCTATCCATTTATTAGAATGAAGAAATGCAAAGGAAGGAACAACAAAGTGAAAGGGTGCCTGAGAAAGCAAGGGAAAGGGGCTAATGATAAGTAGGGGACAAATGAGGAAAGGAGAGAGCACAATAAAAAGCCCATACAGGACAGGGGAAAAAAGACTGCTAAAAGAAATGCTGTGAAGAGGAAGGAAAGTTGGGAACACAGTTAACCCACAGAAAGGAGGAGGTATGTGAAACTCCAATTATAGAAGGCAAATTTCTAGTATCACTGGCATTTCAAAGGTGCCTCATTTTTTATGTTTTTAATTGTGTTTTGCTAAGACACATTAATGTTATGTTGTAAAGGAATTCTAGTTAAACTATGCTAAAATGGCTTTTAAATATTTATCACCATGATACAACCTATGTGGAGGCATGATTCCAGGTACCAGCTGAACACATTCAAGGAGATTAGAGTTCTTTGTGTTACATCTTTTCAGTCTGGTTATTCAGATTTTACTTTGCGATTAATCATTGTTTCTTAAGCCCTGCACCAACTTTATTTTTGACAAACTGAAGTTTGCAAAAGGTCAGGGTTGCAAGAGGCGTCATCCCACTCTAATGAGTTTAGAACACTTACTTATTTATGAGTATTTCAACTCACGGTGCAAGCGCAAAGTATCATTACATTAATAAAGAATCATTTCTCTCTTTACACAGTATATTCGAAGGCAGGCTCATGGTCGGTCCAGAAGCAGCACATTTTGATGCTAGGTGAGAAAGCAGTCCTTTTGGAGAGGAGGAGAAAAGAGGGGGAGACAACAGCCCAGGTGCTGTTGATAGCAGCTGTTGAAATCCCAGAGAATGAAGACCCAGTTTTACCCAACAAGAAGCACAGGAGGCAGCATGCTAGCCTCTGCGAGGAAATGGGTAGTTCCTTTCTGTGGGTGAAATGGTGGAAGTAAAAAGGAAACACTAGAAGCGTGTGCATGTTGGGTGCAGGTATATACAAATGCACTATCTTCAAGGCTTTCTTAAAAAGATTTCTCCTTTCTGAAGTATTAGGTATTAAGGGGAAAAAAACACAATTATTTGTTCTTTTAACAGCCATACCTTTAAAGAACTAGAGAAAAAGGCTCCAAAGCAGAAGTACAAGATTTAAAATACTAATAATTCAGTTTTCAAGCAGCTACTCCACGAGTAATTCATCCCATTAAGTCTTCATACCAGAAGTAGCTTATGTTTGAAAGACCTGCCCTATGCAGAGGATAAAATCTGATAATGGAATTATACTGTTACCTTTGAAACCACTTGCTTCATCAATTCGGTAAGAACTTTTTTACTGACAAGTAAATACCAGACTGAGAAAGTGTTTATTGTTTTGAGAAAAATTATCAGCAGAATTCCGCATATCTTTTAGCTTCTAATCTATCAAGCATCAATCTAAAATTAATGAACAAGTGAAAATAAATAAAATTAAGAAGCTCCTAACACTTTAAACTATTATTTTTAACTATTTTTTATTTTAAACTATTATTAAACCTTTATGTTTGCCCAATTACTTAGAAAAAGTGGGCCTACAACACCATCAGATAATGCATGACTAAATCATACACGAATACATAATTTACATAAAATAAATGGTAAGAACCTACCCCTTCATAAATTTGTAATGATTATACACTAACACTGAAGAACGTGTCAGTCCTTGGCTATCTTACCACTACCCCTACAAGCCTTTATGCTATTACTGCATTTTTCTTTCAGGTTACCTCAAAAACACCTGAGAAACACAAAGAAGCACATATAAACCCCATGTGGACTTCCTAAACCGACATGAACAGATGGACACATACTGAAGACAGAGGGAGAGCAAGACAGAGGGAGCACAGGATGGGAGGGGTGGGAGGGAGAGGCAGAGAGAGGGAGAGAGCCAGAGGGACAGCGGGGACAGAAAGGGAGCAGGAGGCAGAGCAAGTGAGGCAGAGGCAGGGTGGGAAAGACAGGCACGGGTAGCAGGGGAGAGGGGCAGAGACAGAGAGACGAGGCAGAGTAGCAGGCAGAGAGGCACTGAGGGACAGCATGAGCACGGATGCAGCAGAGACAGCTGGCACGGCATGGAGGGGGAGAGCAAGAGCAGCAGAACGCGTGTGCGCGTGCAGCGGTCTGCACACAGCAGTGAGAGCACACATGCAGCGGAGAGTATGCGCATAGGGCAGATGCAGGGACAGACAGCATGCAGCGGAGAACGCAAGCATGCGGCAGAGGGACACAGACAGACAACAGAAAGTGAAAGCCTATCCATCTCAAACCCACCTGGAAGAAAGAAAGCATACCACAAGCGTATAGTACCTTTCAAAATCAAGGCAGAGCTTAGTAATCAAAACCACAGATCTACATACTCAGGTCCTTGGTTATAATAAACTAAATTTTCTTAATATGCGAGGGATTTCCAACATTCAGGTCAATCTTACATCTCAGGTGAAGAGCAGCACACAAAGAAATGCTCTCTCCTAAGACCTGCAAACACTGACAAATACAGACACGTGTATGTGCACCCCTTTTACACCAGAAGCCGGCCTATAGTCTTATCCTCACATACGCTTTTTCATACACCACGTAAATGCATTAAATATTCACATCCTCATTAAAGTCACTCACTCAAATCAAAACTTGCCGATTTGGATTCTCTAATTCAAATAAATCCTGTAAAACAGCAACACAAGTTCATCTGTGAATATCAGTTCTCTTCCAAACCAACATCCACGAGTCACATCATATCCTTTAGCAAACAGATATTAGAGGAGGAAGGGGCCCACCATGCCAAATACTGACCAAAAGCAACTACCACAAATTAATAAGGCCAATTTAATAAAATATACAAATTGAGACTTTGAAGACAGATAGTTCCCGTAACACAGAAAATGATTACTCTTCCCCTAATTGCGCATCTGCAGGCAGCTGCCACATGTGAACATCAGTGGCTGGCTGATCCCACAGCCATATGCAGGTCTTCTGGACATGCCGTGGATGTGATTCTGACAACCACAGCTAGTCTCCTGTTGTCACTGTTTTTCACTGACAGTGCCTGAATAAATCTTCTTCTGGAGCATCCTGCACAAAGACAGTGCTCCTCTGCTTTCTTTGAACTGCTCCTGTACCTCCTGTAAAACCAACCTGCAATGGTAGATACAGAATATAACCTAGGTATACAGGGCAAAGCCACTGATTTGTATGTTCTTAGCTTCTTCCTGTTTGGTAATCAAGCACTTGACATACACATCAAGTATATGTTACATATCCTATTGCTATTGCAGAACTACTCTGAGGTACCTAAATTTGCTTCAAGAAGTTTCATTTATACCATTTCTTACCTTTCTGTGTCTACATCTCCAAACAGAAGAAATTTATTGTGATAGTATACCAATGTTTCATTATTTATAGATGAATGTTTAAACCTTATTGGCTTTATTTGGGGACTTTATGCATTGTTTTTTGGATCAAATTGCTTGCCATGAGTATTAATTACAGATTTGATGTAAAAGTACTTGAGACAATTCAGAATGAATCTTCTGAATGACCGCTTTTTCTATGAGCCAATAACCTCTTTCAGAAAAGAGAGTTAAGAGAATATCATCCTCTTCCTAAAGACATAGCATAATTCAATTTTGTATTTTATAGAGTTGGTAACCTTTACTTGTTATAATTTCAACAGTCATCTGACAAGCAAGACTACTAGAATTAGGAATCTCCTATTATTTTAGTTACTTCCCCCCCCCCAATCTGTATTTATTGGAGGCTTCACATAGAGTTTTTGTCTGCAGCGGGAACAGTAAGGCACAGCCAGAACTACACACCTTAAATCCTGTTCTCATGTGTTTCAGGTGCTTAAAAGTAATTTTCCACTTTCAAACATAAGTAACAAACACTACAACTTTGTGACATAACATCCTTCACAGCAATTAAATACCAGGTGAGAGTGTTTCAAAGCTATAGCAATCATCATTTTACTCTTGGAGATACTGCACTTTTTTCATTACTTATTACACTACCTCAAGTGACATTTTCAAACTCTTATAGTAATTCTTGTTACAGTTTCCAAGAATTTAAGAAATGCCTACAAATTAATACTTTCACTACGTGGATGGGGCTTTAGAAGAAATTCAGTACAAGAACATTCTTGTTGAGTAACTTACATTTCAATCTATTAGATAATTTTGCAATTCAATATCCATTACATAAAGTGCAGGCTTTGGAGAAGACACACAGAATTTTGTGTCCCAATATTTCATTTCATTATCTAAAGGTCTATCACTAGAGCGTACAACAGAGTGTACAACACGTTCTTCAAAAGAGGCACACCACTTCCTATACAGTTTAGCTATTATTTAATTTGGGAATGACAGGGCTTTTATTTGTGTGTGTTTGATCAGCCCTGTAAGCATTCATGGTATTTGGAATCTTGGATCCATTTGCTAGAAAAAACAACCTTCTGGTTTTACAAGATAATTAATTAAGTATGCCACTAAAAACTAAATCTGATAGCTTAGTTCACAGTCAAGCAACTTAGGTTCATTATGGCAACCTTCCTTGCACTTGTCTCCTATAAAGAAAGCGTATTTTTCCCAAGAAACATTCATATAGAGATAACAGCAATTTAAAAATTCCAAGACTTCCCACATTCCAAACAAGTTTGAGCCCATCAAGTAAATTAAGCATAGTAGATTTCATTCAAACAGCCCTTAAGAGCCACTTGCTTTCTGAAAAATTTGGAAGAAAGATAGCCTGTGCAGACACATGCACACATACAAATATACTAGCTTTTTTTCTTCCTCTCATGTGATGAAATGATACATACACACCAAACCAATGGATATAAAATTATTATTAATTATTAATTCCAGCCACCTACTATAAACTGGATGCATGAATAATAAAAATAAAACAACGCAATTTTCTGTGAGTACTCAATAGTTCTAACAGTCAGTGCTTCATCCCTACCATACTAACTTAGGACCTTAATTTTTACACAATTTTTTTAAAAAAACCCATAAATTTAGACTTGGGGAAAAAACTCCTTATGTCTAACATTTGCAGATAAAAAAAACTTTAAATGAAATGTCCTTGTCACAGATGAACTATAAAGTACATGTAGTAGTAGCAGTTACAGACACCATGCATACAAACAATTCCACTGATTTTAGTAAGAAGTGTCCATAAGGCGATTACTAACCGCCTACTTCGTTTAAGACTGCAGAATTGCCCTTACTATAGTTTTACATACACTGAAATTAACATCAGTTAGCTGATTTAGGTATAAAAAGGAAATTTTTATTATAAAATCTCTGTAACATACTTAGAAAGTTATCAAACAGGCACTACATAACTGGAGATGAGGACAGGGAAACTGAAAGGAGAAAAAGAACTGCACAGTGAGATAGACTGTAAACAACCGATGCTGTTCGTGTATGTACAGAGTAACCATGTGAAATTGGAGCTGTCAGGTGAACAAAAAGCATGTTTACAATACTGCACCACTAGTAAGCTACCCAGCACACACATTACTATGCATTAGTTACAGCACAAGCACTCTGTACAAATGTGAAATGCATTTTTTTTATACTTCTGTTTCTCTTTATCTTCTTAGCAAGAAAGAAGGAATAGGCTGTCTTGCGAATTCTTCTACAGTCATTCTGAGGTCAAAAAAGAATGGGAGTTGGGATGTGACCAAAAAAAAGAGGAAAAAACACAACCAACCCACAAAAACCCAAAGGCAGCTATCACTGAATAGGCCACCAAATTGAAAGAGCAGTATTTAAAAGCTGGTGATTTCCACAGCAGCTTCTTTGAAAAGATGCTGCCTGTGGGACCTTTTGCACAGCCTTAAAAGTGATCATCACTGTACTGGGGAAACATTTGCAACTCTACCCTCTACTAGAGACGTACAGCTGTGTTGACTAAAGTTCATGGGAATCTCAAGGTGTTACATATTACTACTCTATTATGGACACACAACAATACCCACATAATTTAAATCTTTATCATATTGAAACACATGCATGCAAGAGGGCAACAGTGAGAAATGTCCAGCTTAGAATCTGCCTTTCTTGAATGTTGGATGTTGTGTCCCTGTTCCTGCAATTATATACTGCATCTAGAACAGAAAATCTACAATTAAAAAGGATTACTAGAGAAATGTACACACACCATGCAATACCTGCACTGTCTGAATTCCTTGCACTTTACATGACTAGCTTTCCTCTCTGATTCACATAGAAAAGCACAATGAAAGCACGTACTCTGCCTTCCGTTCTCTCATTGAGAACACAGAATGTTCTGCCTTTAGCAATAGCGTATCACAAGAATTAAGTCATTGTAAACAGCTATAAAGACGAAGCCATAGTTTGTGTATAAGACAAACTTAAAAACAGTAAGGAGGCATTTGCACAGAATCAGTTTTCAGAGCTGAAAACATGTACATTTTCAGTTCATTTCTCTTTTTTTCTCCGTTGTTTTCTCCTAAAAAATTAGCATTTTGAAACACACAGGTCTTTAAACCTGCATGAACAAAATAGTTTCTACATTTAAGTATTCCAAATAGCAGTTTCTTTTAAATTAGGAATGCTCAAAAATTGCTATTATTTCTAAAACTGTAATATGGAAAAATCTGACACTGACCAAGAAGCAGCATAAGAATCCTGTCTCTCCTCCCCGCCCCCCCCGCACTTTTATTTGTCTTGCTTAAATTAAGGGAGAGGAGGAAAGTGGGGTGGGATACCATGATATTAATTTTCAAATACAGTATTTGCATTTTTCCATGGTTATATTCCCGTCAGTTATTTAATATTATAACTGCAAAATTAAAAGTTCACATCATCTCTGCAATACCATGTTCAAGAGTATATATAGAAATTATTTCTCCTTCAACTGTTGACTGCGATAGTTTTGAAGCTTTTTGTTCTCCATACATTCAGAGCAGCCTAGCTTCTTGTCCTATCTCAGACGCAAAAAAAAATGAAAAAAAGAAATAGGATTATTTTAGTCTCTAACCTGAAATGCTACCACCTCTGGCCTGCCCTTCAGCCCTTCCACTGCAAAGGTCTCTAGGTGCAGTTTGGGTAGCTGCAGGGTGAAGTCATTCCTGGTTGCCGCAGTCTGTGACAGCAAGGTCTGATCTCTGACCTAAAGGGAAAAAAACAGCATCAATGGTAATTCCCCTTCAGACACATTAACTGGGATGAACTGGGTCCCCTTGAGCCCACTGAGTGGACTTGCATTGATCGCTGGACCTGAAATCCATGAATAAATTTAGGACTAATTGATTTTTCGTTGCAAATAAATCTCTAATTCAGAGTGCTGAGAGAGAATGTTAAGAAGAAAAAGCATCTTTCCTCTGGTCTGAAATGAGGAAGAAAGAAGAGACAGTAAGGGCTCGCAAGCCCACCTGGCATACACATTTCACAGATCCGTCCCCTGTAAAAATCTCG
The DNA here is from genome assembly GCA_035590275.1 of Ibycter americanus. Classification (NCBI taxonomy): domain Eukaryota; kingdom Metazoa; phylum Chordata; class Aves; order Falconiformes; family Falconidae; genus Ibycter; species Ibycter americanus. Next base: position 35,257,323 of record JAVJGI010000057.1, on the reverse strand, counting down.
TAAGAAAAGAAACAGTAATTGTACTGCTGATCAAACAAACAGCAGCTATGAAATTAAAAAGTTCATGTGCTCACACAAACAAGAAGCTGGCACGTGAGTTCCGACTCCTGCAGGGAGATCGTACCAGTCCTCCGCAATAACGTTCATTTAATATCAATTCAGTTAAGCCCTAGATTAAAATGAATAATCCTCAAACAAAGCAAAATAAACCAACCTGTAGCTCTGCAATTAACAGGAGGGGGAAAAAAACACCAAACCCAAATCTGCCACAGATCTCTTCCTGTGGACTTGCAACAAGAAATAATGCATTAATTGGTATTAATCGACTTTTATACAGTTCCTAGCTATGCCAACCTGGAGCGGGAAGCGCTACAATTGTCTGTAAATTCAGACAGTTTGATATTTAGTTAGTTTTGCAGGCAGCCTGAAATGAAAGGATAAAACAAACCCCCTCCGCGAGCAGCAGCCGCGCGGCTCCCACAGGCGGCGGCGCGCACACCCGGAGGCCGTTGGTGTCACAGTGCCACCTCCCGGCCGCGACAGGAACTGCCGGNNNGCAGGCACCGCTCGCGGCAGCGCAAGGCGACCGACACTGCGGCCGGTAACACCGCCGGGCTTCGCACTGCCGCGCGCGGGACGGACCTTGCCATCGCGGTTTCAAAGGCAGCGTTTTCCCACATACTACGACATGCGATGGGTCTGCCAGCCTGGATGTGCAATTACACGCGTGTAACACCTCACTGCCACGGACGGGACGCGTCGCCTGCGCGCACACTATCACACGCTGCCATGCGCCCGTTTTGCATTCTGTTTAATACAAAAACTATCATGTCCACCTCCAGAAGGTCCCAGTAGTCAGATCAGATTCTAACGCAGATGGACAGACGCACATACAAATATGCACTAGTACAAATGAATAGATGTAATCCACTCATTTGGCAGACTGTATCTGTTGAGTAGCAACAATGAGTACTGCAAAAACAATTTACTGTCTTTAACAACAATACACACTCTGATACTAGAGCATATACTAAATCCATATAAATCAACAGACACACCATTTGCTAAACAGTACTTGAAATAAATTTCAGTTTTCCTTAGAGCCTCCCTCACCCAAAATAACTCACCAAATTAAAACGTACATCCATTCATTTTAAATCCCAGATTACTTTTTTGTAACTGCTTACAAAAATAATTTTCGTAAAATGTTTATTAGGAGTGAACATATTTCAAGTTATAGCACAGCCTTTGAAATCCACTCTGATTGAAAGAGGTACACATGTATAAATCTACTGATACAAAGAAGAAAAGATTTTATTTTATTCGTTGCTCTGTTCTGTGGGAATAGGCAGCCCTACATTTCCCAAGTTGACCTAAAGAATTCCTGTCAATACCTGTGGCTGACAAACATATGCACTATGATGCAATTTTTATAACAGTAAAGGTCCTATACACATTTTTTGCACACACAGTGCACTAGGTTCAGGATATACAGTCCTGTGGAACAAACATACTCTCTGGAGTGTTCTGTCAGCATGTGTAATTCCGGTCAGATGTTAACCTTGCTGAATATAACAAAATGAGTTACTTTAAATACACACACACACAGGGATATATATATACACACACACACACACGTACGTATATACACTTGATTTACATTTTTACAGCTTATATATCCCAACTTTTCAGTGTCTTTGCTGCCAGTATGCACACACATAAAAGAAAACATTAATGTGGATTAAGGTACTAAGAATTTATCAACATCAAACCACCAGTGTTTTGCCTTCTACCCTTCTGAACTGTAGTCAATAGATCTAAATATTTTACTGCACCCTGGCCAATTCATTGTTTGATGTTTAAAAACTCACCCAGAATCAAAGAAAATTTATTAAATTTCAGCCCCCAAATGAGATACTATTAGCTTTGAAAGTCAAGTTTAACTGCGATATTGATGATTCTCTTTTTTCTGTGACAAAATTCACAAGGGAAATCCCTGTGTCAAAGTACAAAAGCAGATTGCTAATACTAGGGGGAAAAAAACAATGTATAAGCAATGTAGGTATAATACACACACAATACAGACAGTGGAAGTCCTTTTAACCCTATTAGTTTCAAACTCTCCATTTCAGGATTGGGGCCTGACACTCACTGAACAATAAAAGGCAAAAGCCATTTTTTAAAATGGTTGAATTGTGGTAAACACATGCCATTAATGTCACTGCACCAGAGAAGTACACATTAGCTCCTTAAAGAGTATGATATTTGATATGAAGACTGACAATAAAAAAACAACCCAAAACTTTTCATGTTTGTAAATAGTTACATCGAGAAAAGTGAATCTCGTTATCAACATGCATACTAAGAAACAGAACACAAAGCTAGTTTTCCTTTGAAAAATACAGGAAAAATTGTAAGAACAAAAGACTGGGTATATACTGTGCAAATACCATTACATTGTT
>JAVJGI010000057.1:35216695-35231860 GCA_035590275.1 Ibycter americanus | reverse complement strand
CCCGCGGAGCCCCCTCACGCCGCCAGCAGCCAGGACGTGGAGCCCCCTCACGCTGCCTGCGGCCAGGACGCGGAGCCCCCTCATGCCGCCCATGCACAAAGAGGCCACCGTGGGAGTCCCAAACCGGCAGCACTTACCCAGCCCGTCCCCTGGCAGCCATGGGGGCTCGCAGGCAGCCCCACACCACAAGCAGCCCCTGCGCCAGGCGCGGTTTCCACAGGAGCAGGCGCCTCGCAGCCAGCAGGAGCTGGCCGGCCCCGGGAGAGCCCCGGCACCTGCAGAGAAGGTTCTGGGCCTGTTAGCGCAGACAAGCTGCCGCTGTGTGAGCTGCCAGGTGCCAGCCCTGCGCCCCCCGTTTACCTGAGGGAAATTATTCTCTGGCCCTTCAGAAACTGGAGCAGCTGCTGCCCCTCCCCAGGAGAGAGTATTCCACATTGCAAAAAACCCAAACAAAGAGAGAAGCCTTCTCAAAAAGCCCCTCGTGGGCACCGGGTGGGCTGGGCATAAACTACGGCCCTTACTGCATCCACACAGGAGGGTGCAATTAGCACAAACAATTAAGGTGACCCAGACACCCTGCTGAGAGCCTGCAGGTTACAGGAAACCAGCAAGGAGCACCCAGAGACCCGCGTACGCGCAGCCAGAGGAGCACCCAGAGACCCCCGTGCATGCAGCTGGAGCAGCGCCCAGCACAGCACCCAGAGACCCCCATGCCTGCAGCCGGAGCAGCACCTAGAGACTCCCGTGCCTGCAGCCAGAGCAGCACCCAGCGCAGCACCCAGAGACTCCCGTGTGTGCAGCTGGAGCAGCACTCAGAGACCCCCGTGCACGCAGCCAGCCTCCAGCCCCACGTGTCACCTCCCTGAAGAGCTGGGGTGGCTCAAGCAGGGCTCTTGGCAAAGCCCAGGAGGGAGAAGTGCCGGTGTTTGACTTGCACTGAGCCTGCCGGAGGAAAGGCGCTTCCCTGAGTGTGACTGGTCATTCCCCAGTAGCTGAATCAGCCACCAGAAGCTGTACTAACTGGCAATAAATTCAATGAAGTAAGAATTCCCCAAGTCAAGACTGTTTGCCTACAGAGGAGACCTCTTGCACTGGGACTTCACCTGGGAAACGGAACGCGAGGAAATCCCTTTCTTTGGGATTTGGGGCCGGGGTGCAATGGAAGCAGAGCCAGGGTGCCTGTCCCAGAGGCACTACAGCTAAGGCCATAGGGAAAACCCTGAGCAAGTCTCCTCCGACACTTGATTCCTTTCTACTTCAGGCTCTTGAGATCCATGTACGAAAGTGCACACACACACAGAGAAAAGCTGACACTTCCACTCTTCGTGAGTTATCTACACAACAGAAGAGAAAGTGAGGGTCCAGGTCCATCTCACCAAGGCTGGCTACACCATACTCTGAGGGCAGGACAGCACAATTAGTTTACACACAAGCAATTAGTTTATGCCTGAAGGCATAATGAGTCTGTGCATGAGCTAAAAGTTCACACATAAGCACACAACCAGTTCATGCAGACAGCAGAGTTAACTTCATGCATAAGCAAACAAGTGTTATTTAATACCTGGCCAAACAGTTAGTTAATACATGAGCACACAGTAAATTTCAGGCATGACTCTGGAAATCTTCACATTTACACATTACCTGCCATGGAATAGGAAGGAGTACCAAAAGAAGAAATACTGGGTCTGTTTGTACTAATACTAGCTATACTGAGCCGTGAAGGCAATTCTATTTCCATCAAAATTATTATCCAAGAAAAGCGATTTGTTCTTCATACGCACACCTCCATTCATTATTTTAGAACAAAATGGGAGTTTTTTAGAAGGAAACAGGTATTACTCTCTCAAGCCCCAAAGAGTAAGGTCTGTTTTACAGAAGATACAAACATCAGCTGAAACATCATCAGACTCCAGAACCTGCACATGGTGCTTCGCTGACAAAAGCACCTGAGAAGCACACACAGAGAAAGTCAGACTTTGAGAAACCCTTCCTATTTTCCTAATTCTGTGCACAGTGGAATTAATGGGAGTGCAGAGCTCAAACTTAATACCCAAAATTCAGCAGCTGTAGCTTCACATACATGTGTTGTTCACCTATGCTCTAAGGCACAGCAGGGACTTAAAAACCGTGCCAAAACAGAACAGAACCACGTGTTATTTACAACAAAACACCTAGAACAACTTGTTTCAATTGCATATAGACGTACCACCATCTTCAAGATGCAACAATTTTACATACTTGCATTCTACTTTGGGTACTGAACTGATTTTATAACCAAAGGTCAAATACATTTTTTTCAGGTATAGCAAGTGGTTTAGTGTTCAAGATTATCGGGAGCTACATGAAAAATAAGGCAAAAAGAAAACAAAGCAACCTGAAAAATCGTAAAACTGCGACGTCCTTAATACATTGGTGTTCTTTAAGAACAACTGTAAAGTTGTTGCCCCAGGTAAATCTACTGGTATTCCCAGCATTGTTTGTATCATACTGCTAGAATTTAAAGATGACATTCAGAATAACTTTGTAAATATAAGTATAAAATAACACCTATAAAACTGGATTTAAGTTGCATCTTCTTTCAAGGATCATGAAGAAAGCTTCAAAATAGTTTAAGTGCTTTCTGAAGCCACAACTCTTAGTAAGTACTATTTATTAAACAAGTCATATAATAAAACATCCAAATAGTGCTGCTCCTCACATAACGGTATTTGAACTCTTCCTTCCCTTAAACTTAAAACACGGCTCTTACTAGAAGCGTATTTTGCCTCTGAACCCTTATTTTGAGGTAAAAGCATAAATACTACTCTGAAATCAAAACTGGAGAAGACCCTTACATAAGTAATTACAGCATCATTTATAAGAAACATGTTAACAAACGTATGGAAACATATCTAACAAGCATTTTATGAAGTGTATGAAAAATCCCAGGTAGATTCACTTTAAATACAAACCCACAAGATTCCCAGTATTACTCAAAGACCTTTGGGTTCTGTGTTTTGGGGTATTTTCCTTCCCCCCCCCTCCTCCCCCCCAAAGCCCAAACACATACACCCCACCGACTCGTCTCTCACACTTTTCCTGGAAACAGCCTTCGCTGTGAAAGTGATGCACGAGAAATGGAAATTAGCCAATTTAATTTTCTCGAATTACTGTGTTTTAAAAGAAATATGTCACCAGGCGGGGAGGGAGGGAAGTAAATAAAAATGGACCTAAGAATGTGGAAGCCCCCACCCCCTGCACGCACGTATCCCATTTTCCTCCAAGTTCCCAACAGCATCTTTGTTAATAGCTGAGTACTTTCACTTAAGGACGCTAAATTGAGATTCCTTCTTCATGGCTAAACTGTAGCGCTTTATAAACCATGTTCTCTGTGTGCTTTAATCCACAGGGATAGTGAAGAGGAAAAAGGCTTCAACTCTTTTCACGGGGAAAAAAAGACACAAGAGGAACATGAAAGCCCTTCATTTACCATATGAAATCTCACTTTCCACCGAGTTAAAATAATTTTTAAAAGTTCTTCTGAGACAGTAAAGAGACTCATGCAGCAACAAGAACTTCAGTGATTTTTTCATAAATGTATAACATAAAAGTCAACACAAAAATTTAAGCAACATAAAAAAATAATTTCTGTTTTGAGTTTGTTACCTTGCTACAATGTTGAACAGGTTCCATGCTTTTCATGATTAAAAGAAGATAGCATAGCTATATATTTTGGAAGCTGAAAGTGGTACAAATTTTGAAAAAGCTTGGCCCTTGAAAAATCATTGAATAACTAATGAAAATAGAGTGCCAAATTAAATTAAAAAACCAAATTACATGAAAGATAAGGCATGGCTGCTGTAATTGTATGTAGTCAAGAAAGGGGACCGAACTGTAAAGGAATGCATCTCTTGCTTTAGTCTTACGCAAGTTAGATACATACTCCAATATAAAAAATTATGAGGACATAGAGATATCCTAGATAAACAGCAGCAAGAAGCCAATCTATGTATGAAGGACTTGTATATGAAGAACCTGTATAGCAGGAAGTCCTACACATTGATATCTAAACTACTAGGAAAAATAGCATTTAGAACCTTTCTTTAAAAACATCACATGCTGTTTTAAAGAGCTATTGATCCCCTCTGCACATTTCAAGGTAACAAAGTTACTTTGTAGTTGACCCAATAATATAACAAAGATCTCCCAGGCTCTGGATTTACCAAGAAGCCTTTCTGAATTTTTGAGTGGAAACCGAAACATAGCTGAAGGTCTTGAAATAACACAGATAAATGGTATGTAAGTACATATGCTTAATAACCACACACTGTAATTACACAATAATCCCATTTTTCTTCCAAATTACATGTCAATAAATCTTTCACTGCACTATAAATTCCAAGGTCATGGACAAAAGTGTTTATTAGTATAATTATGATGAAGCAATAAGACCATTAAGCTTTCAGATCCCAATATTGTTTCATTTATTCTCCCCTTCCCCCAAGGGAGGCAAATAGTTGCTGCAAATTGTATATGTAGAAAATATTGGAAGTTACTTTTAAAAGACCATAAAAATGCTCTGGTTCATGCAATTACTTTGTTAAAGTTTTCCTTTTTATTTAATCTTTGACAGAATGTGAGAATTTCTTCTTTTTTAATAGCATAGCGCAGCAAACAGACTCAAGATAAAAAGTATCCTCTGAAACAGGCAACATTACTACACTGTAAAAATATAACTACAGCATTCTACACTGTGTGCCAATCATTAATATATTTGACCGAAACCTTAAGGTGTTAGCCATCTGTCGAGAAGTAATGTGCAGTCCAAATTATTGACTTGTTTCCACATCGGTTTCATTATTCCTGGGCACAATTCTACCTGTCTTGGTTACTTGCCTTCCTCTGCAAACTATCAGAAGGGCACTTCAGTGCATGATTAGTAAAATGACTGTTGAAATCAGACTACTGAATTAAGACTAGCATGATCAAACTTACTCCGTTATTTTCTATAGAAGGGAAAACCTATTCTTACCTGGAAATTAACTCCTGGTCATAATCAGCTTTCAAAGATCAACAAAAGTGATGTTATGTAATCATGACTTACTCCATTGTTCTCTCTCAGTGCTTAAATTACACCCAAATTGTTACAACACTGAGAGCATCTTCCTCAGTTATCTTAAACTCTTTCACACATTAAAAATTAAATACAGATTTTTCTAACAGAGGAATGTCTTTTCTTATTAGATAAATGATGTTTACAACTGACTAGTTTGAACATAAACGTAATAAACTGACAATTCCTTTCACTCTTCTCTCAATGTAAAGCAGAATCAATTTTGGAGATTATTTTCTTACTATACAAAAATAGTAAACAATTTGCCTGACAAAAAAAGCCTGAATAATATTCTTACTACTAACCAATAAAATACTGTGCAGCAGGATAATTTAAAAAATAACAAAAAACATTCAGTTGGTATGAATACATGTTCAAATTCCAACATGAAATCTTAACATTGTTCACATTACAATAAACTATTACTGACATTCAACTTGCAAAATTGGACAAAAGAGCAACTGCAGAGGAATGAAACAGTAACACAATGGTAATGTCAATATCTTCTCAAAACAAGAGCTTCTAATTAAATTATGTCTGTGTGACTCATACTGCAAAATTTTGAACTGTTGTATTGAGTTTCATGTTAATGCAAACACATTACTAGTTCGTAACCACAAATTTTAACTGTATTGTTTCTTCTATTTTGCTCATTACTTACATATTTTCCAGAAAAGTTAAGGCAGACCTTCAACAACTGGGATGCTGGTTGCTTGGTTGCTTCATTGATGACTACGGAGCAAACACAATACTTTCTAAAGGCCATGTACTGACCTCAGTCCCTCCAGACTACTCATGCTGATACTGATGAATGTTCTAGGCACAGAACAAAGGAAATACACAAACCTAACTAACAACCTGGCTGGAAATAAGTTAGTTCAGCGAGGAAATGCAGGGATCAATATTCCTAATGAAGTGATCTCTAAAATGGAAAAAAAACAGGGCAACCCTTGGATCCTGAATCTTAGAGACTAACCAGAGAAGCAAAGCAACGAGAGCTATGCACAACATAAAGAGCTGCTTTCAAAGTGCTAAACAGAACCGAGTACAATTATTGATCTTCAAGAGAAGATTTAATGCCCAAGTTTGTAATTTAAAAACCAGTAAGATAATAATGTAGACAGTAAAACAATAAAACAAACTCACATCATGGCACACACCATGGACAAACCACAGAAGAGAGAAATTTAAAGGTGAATTTTAAGTTTAGATACCTGAAGCACAGACTGAGTAACAGGATGCAGACTTTGCCACAGTCATCTCTTTCCTTCTGTGAAAAGCAGCTCTCAGGTCCAGTCCATCTCTTACTATGTAAAGACAGCAGCTGCTAGAAGGAAGCTTGGGAATACTATTCCTTCCCATACACCTAAATTTAATGTACAATGCATTGCAATCTTTCAACAAGAAAGCACAAATGACCAGCTCCAGGGCAAGTCTTTACTTGACCTAACTATTTGAAGACTAGCTAAGAAGTTATCAGTAGTGGAAGTTATGTAACAGAACAAGAACGAGGAGACTTACTTTACAACTAGTGTCAATGCAAACTGAAACACATGACAAAACAGTTTAACCTGTTAATATTTATTGTAATAAGAAAACATATGACCTCTTGTGACTAACAATAGGGCAGATGGGAATGTTAATCCATCCTTAACTACTTCATAAATTATTTAGGTGTTCAGAACAGAGAGTATGGAAACTAAAAAAAAATAAAATTAATTAATTATGAATTTTAGTTTCTAAACTATTCAGAGGGGAGTTTGCTTCTCTTTAACTTGCTAAGCTTGATTAATACAAATTCTCTATTAAGTTACGATGTTAATGGTAACCAGCTACACCGCTTTCTTTAAAGAACAGCCTTCAATTTAATCAGGTAATGCACAGAAATGCCATTTTTTGACAAAGCGGCAAACAAATTTTTGGGAATCAACAGTATCCCTCAGTGCGCTCAAATTCTAACTATCTTTCCAACTTCAGATGTCAAGAGACCTTAAAAAAAAATCCAAAACCCATTTCTGTTCATGTAGTGACTGTAACCTTTGCTGTTCTATTTGAGAAGCATGAAAATCACTTGGTCTTCGTCATATAAGTGAGGCCTTTTAACTTTTCTGTAAGTGAAGATACCACATCATCTGTGGAATAGCCAACTACAAAACTGACTTGCAAAGTGTGTTCAATGGTATTAATAAAAGAAATTGTATAAGTAATTGAAATTATTTTTCAGGGAAAGTTTGTGGCTAAAAGAGTATGAAAAGGAAAAACAACCAAAAGCAGCGAATTGTGTACCACCTTCACCTGAAATCCATACTAAGAACAGAGAACCTGCTCAGTGAAAACATCCACTTCTAGAAAACCTAGCAATTCCAATTTCCATCAGAATCTAATTAATTCAGATGTCTCTGCTTAGCTAAGGATACTATACTTTCTGAACACAGAATATGCTTATCATAATTTAAATGAAATAGGTAGTGAAAATAAACACTCCAAACCTCCTCCTCAGACATTTGGATGAGATTCGTTTCTCAGTGATGATGTCATAAATCAATGGCAGTTTCACTGAACTCAGCAGAGTAAATAAACCCTAAGTTTGGGGTATCCTCTTCTAAAACATGTATTGAAGACTATTTTGAGGCAGGTAAGCAGCAACATACGTGATTTAACATATATTGCATTTGAAATGCACACAAAGTTATTAACAGTTTATAGGACCTGCTCTGTAAATTAAACCTTAAAAAGATACTTTTTTTATTATAGTACTAATATATCTAAAAGGAAGTAAATACACACACAGTGCTTGTCAATATGAAGAAAAAGCATTTTACTGGAATTAAGACATGCTTGTATAAGCAGTAAAAATTGTCTGCTATAGATGCTTGTTTAGCATTTGTGTAAAAGTTTCTCTTCAAAGACAGGGGAATCAGAGCTACTGATTTACCTCATCTAATAAAAAAAGTGGTGTAGAAGAGCTGCTTAGTTCCAGTTGACCTTGAATCTAATTGGCTACCTTGGATGTCTCTATGGTATACGCCATTAAGAAGATAAGAATATACAGGATTAAAATCTGAACTGATAAAGCTAAGAAATTAAGTATTACTCCTTTAATAAGCCTACTTCATGAAAGTGCGTGAATACCAAAATATCTCCTGATTGCTGCTGAAGTTTGAATAAGTTTAAAAGTAAGTTATCAAAAGTAAAAGTATCTAATATTTTATTTTTCCCCTCCTCACCTGTTTAAAAACTATGAATAAAGAATTCAAAGCAAGTTTTTTTACTCCATTACACACTACTCCATCTGATATCATTTGTCCACTATCACATTCTTCAACATTTTATATATACTTTGTCTAGACTGATAGATTATTTTGTATCTTAGGATGAAGATGGAGGCATATTTTTTCTATTCTATTTTTTCAGTCCAACAGTTCCATTTTTCCATACTTCTGTACTATTTAAGAGTGTAAAAGCTTATGCAATTGTTAAGAACACTGTTTTACAAGGTCAGGGTTGATTATTACAAAGATGAGATTGTTCCACTGTACTGCAACACAAGAACTAAAAAAAACCCCATAATTTTAAGCCACAAAACCCACTTGGCCAAGAGAAAAAGGTTTCTCAGTTAAAACGCCAAGGCAAAGGCAGAGACCATTTCTGCCTTTGAATGAATAAAGCCATGAATAAAGTGGGATTGTGGTAAACACGGGGACAAAAACTTATGAAAGACTTTTTCTTACATTTCAAAAACCCAAACACGTTGACCTCAAAATCAAAAAAAAAGTCCTTTTACCTCTTGGTATCAAAGTAGATTGTGTTAGACTACTGCTTGAATTTAGGAAATACTTATGCAGCACAGGTTTGGAACTGTAAAAAACAATGATAAAAACTGAAGGCGAGATGATGATTTAGGAAGTATACATTATAAAATAATATATGCACAACAACAACAACAACAAAAAATCAAGAAACACAAGATCATGAACATGTGTTGCCATGCTACTGTAGCTGATCTTGTTTCCCTCCTTGATACAGTCAGTGATACAGGCCCGTTATGACCACAATACAATTTTGTGCTAATTATTGTAGTAACCATCATGAAGGAATTAAGAGACATCAATCAGCCTCCTGGTATAAAAGTTTAGGGACAGTACACAGTAACAACTCTACAACTGAAACTTGGTCCAAAACTTCTCCATGGAAATAATTGTGAATTATGAAGTAATACAATTAGAAAACCAGACCAGTTTAACTGTAAGTGGTAAGTTTTTGCTCTAAGGCTTATTTTGTCAACTTTCTTATCCTCCATCCTATCACAAGAGCTGAATTATAACATTGTATTGTATCTTTACAGATTTCAGCTATAATCAAGCACATTACACTAAATCAAGTTGTTCCAGTAGCAAACAACTGCTACGGAGTTGCAGTATTAGAATGAATTTAAGGATCACTACCGTCTCAAAAAAATCTGTATCTAGCCTTTAATTAATTACAAACAGAAGCTGTAAAATCTAATTCAGTATCCAATAATTCATGTAATAAATTTGTTTAATACTCCATCCTATATTTTAAATGCCTACAAGTGACTTTTTGTTTAATTTCCTCTGAACAAGTGTAAAAGTATGTTTTACATATAAATTAAAGCATGGTGAAATACCATGCATTAATGTATAAAGAGTAGACCCTGATGAAGATTTCAGATAACACTTACCTTCCACCCCCTCCCTTCTTTATAATCCTAATACTCATTTTAAAATCCTGAATCAATTATTTCCCAAAGAAATCAAACACAAGTCTAATGGCTTATATATACTGCAGTTATTTCTGAAACAAAAAAGCAACAGTATTAACAAGTAACCTGACTTGAACATTACACAAGTTTATTCTTATATTGAAATGAAACACCCAAAATTAGGGGCCTGGGAGGGAGAAACAACATAAAAAACAATAGGTAAATTGGAAATGCCATTGTCTTTCATCCTTACTGAAGTAAGACAATTTTAGTAAATAATACTGCTAACGAAAACCCTCCTTAAATTTAACAACATCCTTCAGCTTCCTCTGCTGTACATCACTTCAAACTTCAACTCTGCTGCAAGTCATCCTCCTTGACATCCATTTTCACTGTTATATTTTCAACATTGGTTTTTGGCATTTCTACTAGTTTCATAGCTTGTAACTTTTTGGTTGTGCTCTTGCCTCTTGACCTTTCTTATCACTTCCCCCCTAAATCTTCCTCAGAATCACAAATGCTTCTGTTTCTCAAAATACCACTGAAAAAGACTCTTTTGCTCAACTATCTATTCACAGAATACTGGCAGGTGGAAAGACAGTAGCAGGGCTGAACAGCAGACAGAAGTAGCAAAACTTGCTTTAAATAAAAAATAAACAAAAGCTGCAGAGCTCAGGTCACCACTAATTACTGGCCTGCCATCACCAGGTTCTTCTCTTCCCATGTTAGATATCCAACTGGTTCCAAACCTCTTATCCTCTCTCTGATCCTTGATGTGCTATCAGAGGTTCTGATAACATCTTTTCCTTCATTACTCATTAGGTCAGGGGAAAATTCTAAATCCTGATGAAAAAGGATCTCTCTCAACTCTCATCTAGCATATTCCAAACTGACAAATGCATTAAGATTATATTCAGGAAACAGTTAATCCAGGCTTTAAAATATTCTTATGATCTCTACCAAAAATCAAAGTATCTCTCTACTTCCTCCTGTGTTCTTCCTTTATTTTTCCTATAGTCTGCAAATATATGATAGCTAGAACTTGTAACTCTTATGTATCACGTAAAATCAAGACACTTCACAGATTACAGATCCACCAATCCCAGTCCCAAAACCAGAAAAGGGAAGTAATACCTTGAAGTTTCACCTTGAAAGTGATCTCTGAGTACCTAAAAATGCCAATGGCCTGAGAAGTATGTGTGCATGTGTCCTATAATTTTATCTGCACAACAACTGCAAGATTTGGCTTGTTCAATAAAAGGTAAATTTCTGATGCCTGTTTCAGAAAGATAATCATCTTACCTCTACAGTTTCACTTAAGACTTGGTTTTTATCCGCTTCTTCACTGCAGTGCAATTCTAGTTTATTATTTAACTCCTGTAGCTGTTGCGCCTGTTCATTCAAAAGCACTTGTGCCTGATGTTCCCGACGTAACGCGCTATTTAATTCTTCGCATGCACTTTCAAACCTCTCATGGGTGATCAATTTCTGATAAGGGAAATAAATTGTGTTTGATTGTGTAACTACATTCACTTGTTTACATGCCTGACTTTCAGAGTTCCACTTGCAAATATCAAATTCTAAGACAGAAACTGAATATTTAGGGGTTTTAACATGAAGACAGATGACTGAACAATAGAACAGCAGACAACTTTATTCACTGTAGTTTTTCAAAAAAGCATTCAGGGTACTGTAAAAAGTATTCATTCATTATTCTATTCTAATTAGTACCCCAGGTTGTAAAGATTCAATATTTAGAAGGAAATATGCAGATCCATGTTCCACATTTCAGTGCATATCTTATTAACCCTTGCAAATATCTTTCTGGACTCTTTTCCTCCCTCCCCAAATGCTCCAGAAAGAAGAAACAAGTCTTCAAGGAAAATAATCATCTACATTTGAATGACAATCTAAAATGTGACAACTGCATCTAACTGTCCCAGAACTGTAAGGGAATAAAACCCATTAAGAACAAAACTGAAGATGTTTAGATATAACCTAGACAATTTGAGAAGAAAAAAAAAAAAGTCCATTTTACCAACTAGGAATAGGAAGTAGAATGGATGTAAAATCATTCACATTTCATTCAATTACATATTCTCTGCTTGGAATTGTTTTGAGCTGGACATACTGACAGGTCTACCAGCTAGGTCTCAGGATGAACATTGGGCACAGCTACAGAAAATGCTGCTCATTCTGGGACACGACAGTTTCAGTTATAGTGTGCATCTGTGAAGTGTGTATAAGAACCCTCATCTATTCACTTTCTCTATAGAAAGCTCAGATGTGAGCTCAATTCTGAATGCAACCTATAAAAGGAAGAGAAAATGTGTCCAGTGAACTTCCAGCATGTTAAAGCAAGACAAGTTTCTTCCCCTCCAATAAGGACTGAAGGCACAGTTCCATGAGTACAACAGGGAACAAACTGACAACCCACAAAATAGCACCAATCCCTCAAACACCATGTCCATTACTTGCTATACTATGGCTTCAAGTGGTTAAGGAACCCTTTTTGTGGTCTCTTCTCATTCCTGCCAGACAGTGCCATTTACAGGTTAGTGAACCCATAATGTTTAAGTAAATCAATCAGTGACAACAAAGGGACAGAAGAATTTGGTGCCTATCTGCTACTGAGAATGTAGAAGAGGGCTTTTTTTTTTCCTTGCCATAAACTTACTCCTTCAGGGAAACAGCCACACTACAATTTGCACTGACTAGCTCAGGATACAACCTATACTCAAAGATACAGTAAAAAGTCTATCATAATATTCAGCAATATCCATGCAGAGTTTAAAATACCACATTTATGGTTTATGAACGTCTCATTAACATCTTACTGGATACCCTCATTCCAGCTGAATTTACTCTGTTGAAATGAAATCTATAAATCCTTTTAGGGTATATATAGCACACCAACATTTTCAATATATGGAAGAAAACCTGTGTTGCTGAAGACCAAACATGTAATTTACACCGAATACCTCATTCTACAAATCAAAGAGAAACTTCTGTGGAAAGTAGATACTTATAAATACAGTTGGCTTCTAGTTTAGTGAAGTTTACAAAGCAAGTTTTCTATAAAATTTTGAGAATAGTAGATTGATTTTATACTTGTTTTTCAAAAGAACACAAATCAAAGCGTGTGAAAAAGAGGATCTCTTGTAAGCACTCTTCCCTAAATCAAATATACTTACAGATTGCTTAAACATATTTAATTGCTCTTGTAGGCTCTGAGCTTTGTCAGCTTCTTTTTTCATCTCACTGAAATTCCATTTGAATTCTGCAAGTTTCAGGCGCAGTGAGCGGCGTTCCACATCCGCTGTATGAAGTCTTTGTGTAAATTCAAATATTTGCTTCTGCAAGGATGCTATGCTTTTCTGTTAGTAAACAAACAAATTCATGTGCTGTCAAATGTGTTATTTTAGCAATAAAATCAATCATATTTAATAGCCAAGCAAACCAGACAAAGCTGTCATTTTGTCCTTCATCTCTAAAAGGCACACACGAGTGTAAAAATGTGAACCTATTTCACCTACTGTTGAGGGTTACTGAAAATTCTGTTTTCTTGGAAGTACTTGTGTTCACATGAGGCCCACAATAACAGACAGATGATGTGAGAAAGATTATCCTTTCATTTTGGTGAAAGGGAAGAAGGTTATCTTTACCAAAAGCTAGAACAGTGAGCAGGAGAAAAAATAAAACATAAAAAAAGAAGATCCTTAACATCTAGTTATAGCCAAAAGCAAGTTTGTCTTTGTAAAGCAAATACAAATTCGACAGACCTTTTAAAAAAACCACCCTTTTCTTGGATACATGAAATCTCTTCTTAAAACTCTTTTGACAATAAAGATCTATTCACACCCTAATGTTTTTGGATGTTGCAAATAAACTTCTTTGACTACAATGTTACGGACTCATAAACAGTCTGAAACAAAATTAATAGTACTATCAAGGGAGCTTCACTGTAACACTTACTCTGTGAACCTAGTGTTTACATGAAACAGCATTATAAATATGCATACCATAATGGGTAGTCTTTCACACAATCCAGCTTCCACAGCCTGGGTGTTTATTTTATGAAGTCCATGAGCCAGCCTCTGTACCAAGGAGTCTTTCTCCAGATAAGTAGTTCTCCTGCTGCTGTCTAGCAAAACAGTCTCCATTATTACGTTCAGCTTGTCCATAAGTTTTGAAAAGGAGTTCCTGGCTGCACTTACAAGTAAGTGTCCAGAAACCCAGGGCTCTGGATATTTAAGAAACAACAAAATAAAAGAAATATCAAGTAGGTTATTAGTTTTGGGTTTTTTCAGTGGAAAAAAGCAACAACAACAAATAGCACCTTTAAAATACTAAGTAGTAAATTTCCATTAAAGATTGGAAAATTGAGCTCACAGGAATATATCAAGAGAGACTTTGGGACAAATTCTGTATTTAGCAATGAACACCCTACTCCTATCAACCTTTGGACAGAAGGGTAGGATAGGATTCTAAAGAATAGGATTAGTTTGTCAAAGAATAGTTATCCTGTTGTTTTTATGTTGTCCTCCAATACTATACTTTCTGAAGTCTTTCTTGGGTGTTGCAATTTTGTAATTCAGAAAACATGTAAGACAAACGCAAGCCAGGTCAAGTATGTCAGATGTGACAGTACATGGTGAATCACTTTACCGCAGTATTTACAATGCAAATTTCTGAGGGTTTCCTGGCTCCTTTTCCCTCCCCTCTATAGATGTCTAAATCATTTGCTGTTCAAAATTAGCGAGGCTTGGTACCTTAATGCCATACTATTTATATTCTGAGACAAGAGAATATAATTTACCTTATTCCAAGGCAATTAAAATTTTACAGCTACAATTACTTATTTCCCCACAGGATTTTGGTAATCATCCTTCTCATATAATGGACTTAAGGCCCCAGCACACCCAACATGTCCTGCTTACTGCTAGATTCGTCAGGTCTGTAATTAATAATTGTGTTTAATGTTGATAAATAAAATTGTCAGTGCTCCTTCCACTAATTGGTATTCCAGATAACAGTTAATAGGTTTATTTATGCCTTAATAAAAGTCTTGTAATTTAGTTTTCCCTCTGCTAGGCAGGTCTTAATCTGTCATTACTTGTCTTATGATACTATCAGTGTAAGACGACAAGCATGGAGGAGCTTATTTACATTCAGTAGTACAGCAGATCTCCTGTTGCTGTAGTGAATTAAAATATTTACTTAAGAGTATAAACAGAAAAAAATAACCATGGCTTTTTTAAATTACAGAATTTCTTTTTATACATTTTGAGGATAAAGCCAAAGATTCAAAGCAAACAAAACATGACTATTGATATTTTTAGATTATAAT
>JAVJGI010000057.1:35184073-35209991 GCA_035590275.1 Ibycter americanus | reverse complement strand
CAATATCTGAGTAAACAAAGTGTGATCCCTACAGGGCTGTTGGGCAGCAATACTAGCATTCAGTGCTCTGGCTAATTAAAGCTTATTTTTTAAAAAAGCTTAGTGTTTTTATGCTTATGGTTATATGGTAATATGCAAAAGTGAAAAAGACAATCTCTGACTACAGAAACGTAAAATCTTTGTAAGAAAATACACCTTCTTGTTTTGACCAGCTAATAACTGCTTTTGTCTTACCCCACACTGTTTCTAGAATTTTCTTCAAAGCCTAAAAGCACAGTTTTTGCAAGGGACATAGAATTCCCTTCCTAAGCACTTGCAAGCCCGTTTCCTTCGGTGTTTGCACTTTGCAGAGCACCTCACTGGGTTGCAGAGCTTGGTGGATTCCAAGAATCCTTAAGAAAAAAAATCAAGTGCTACAATCAACACTATTTTATCCTCCTTCTTACTGTGTCCTTGCCTTTTATTCTAGCATGAAAACAGAACTGGAAACTAGAAATATAATGATACTATGACTTCAAAAGGTTTTCCTGTTTCAGCTGTTTTATTTTTCTAAATATGTACATCTATACATCCAAAAAAACAGTATCAACACCACTGTCCTCCACTTCTTTCCAACGTATTAAGTATACAGGCCAGACATCTCTATCAAAGACACGCAGTGGGTCAGGAACAGTATAGTTACTCATAATTCTCCTTTTGCATTGACTGTACTGACTTTTGATACAACTGCAACATGCCACAAGCCTTTAGCTAATTCACCTGCCTTGTTGTAAAAGAAAAGCTTCCAAACAAACAACAAAAAAAAGGCCAATAAGAGAAAATACTTTTTTTTCCTCCCTAGAGGACTTTTTCCCTTTCCTATTTAGCAAAACCTTTTAATTTTTTGTTGAAATTAATATTTTTAAAGTAGTTACAAGATTTTCCTTTTACAGCACGTTTTTGCTTATCAGAACAAAATCCTTGTACTTTAAGTGGTTGCCACAAAAAATGGGGACAGATTAATAGATGTCTACATAATCAACAAACAATAACTGATAGTTAAAATTCAGAGGACATTTCCTATGAGACTGTGCACAGTCTGAATAAATAATTTGTGTGAGGCTAAGGAACAGGCATAGCAACATTTTCAAAATGGCACAATACCAAATCAAGAGGACTGCACTCCTGCTACATAACACATTTTAAGCTCCATTGGCTCTCCAAACATGGAGACCAGTCACAAATACGAGCAGTTTCTATAGAGTGCCTTCTTTATAGCTGATCTGTGATAAGGCCACTCTGGGAGCATATGCCCTACAGAAAACCAGTGAAACTGCTTTTTGATTACACCATCCATCTGACCTATAGTAACAGCTGTGAAGTAGTACCTATTAACATCCACAGATCTTATTTTGGAGCCAGGGCCCCTGAACAGTACTAGGCGGGGACAGAAGCAGTGGCAGGTGTCACTGCTACTAAAACCTTCAGATTTTAGAACGTTACATTTTAATCATAAAGAGACCATTCTGAAAAGCCCTCTCTACTGCAGTTCTAAGAAACCAAACCACTAATTTCCAAGATACGTTACTCATACTGCTGCGTGGTTAGAGCTCTCAGTTAACTCTTGAAAGTCTGAATTGACAGTCTTCAGTTTGCCTTCACAAATGGATCAACAACTGGAAAAACTAAAGAAGTCTCAACCCAGAAGCTCTGAGGAGAAAACATGTAGGAGGAGGCATGCAACACTGGTTGAAGACAAAGTTACAAACAAAAGGGTGCATCCTATGATGTACCATTAGCTTGGTGCAGGACAGCAAAAATCACTCATCTCCCCTTTCCAGAAAGGAACTAACACCTACAAGACATTATTTCATTAAACTGCTTGTAATTAACACTCAGATCTTTGGATGGAAAATACAGCAAATTGCTACAGTTTCCTTGTAGTGCTAGAATAAATGTTCTAGAGTGATGAGACCCACAGCTCTACAATGAAATGCAGAATACCGGCAAATTATATTCCACTTGCACCAATTACATGTTTCCTATAAAATTTAATGAATAAAGGCTGCTAAAATAATTAAATTTAAATATTGCATTCTGTATATTTATGTAAACACTGGCACTTGGTAGTATCTAAAAGACCCTTTGAAGACATTCTGTAACTTGTGGCACATTTTTTCCTGTTTCCTATGGAAATAAGGCTACAACATTAGTCTGTCTGCATATCTCTGATCCAACACAGCAGTGATCTTCCAGACAAATACAGCTAACAGGCTCAAAACGCAATAGGTAAAAGACAGCCCAGTCTTCCAAAAAACAAGCAATCAGGATCAGGAGAGCCCTAACAGCAGACACCTATGGACCCTATGGAACCCATGAAGGGAAAGACTTAATCTGGTATTTGCAGATCCAAAGTCAGTCACAAAATAGAAATCAGAAGAAATCAAGACTGTCTTCTTCCCAGATTGACCGTGAATGGTAAGAAAGGCAAACTGAAATATGGCATGGAAAAAATATCAAAGTTTTGTTGAATCATCTAAGTGTATACAGACACTATACTACCTAGATTACACTACCAGCTTGTACTCCAACACTTCATAACCTGTGTTAGAAAACATGCCCAGATGTTTCTAAGGGAAAGCATTTCCCTTTTAGAAACCCAGTAGTCCTGTCCAGCAAGGTGACAGATAAAGTCTTTTCCAGAAGACATGCCTAATGCATGCTCCACGAAGAGTCGTGTTTTCAGTACACACTCTGCTTGCTGTCTACACAACTCAGCTGAGAAAACTAGCAGGTTTAGCGCCATCAACAACTGCTGCACAGTGCTGCACAGCACCAGTTCTCCACAATATGCTCCAGTTGTGGAGATGACTTTTGTGCAGCATCTATAGGAGGCAGAAATCTAAACTGTGTAACTCCACTTTTTCTATAGGAAGGAAAAGTAATTTTTAAAATTAAAATTAAGCTTCCTCATTCATCATTTGTTTTGTTGGCAATGATTTCATAAGATGAAACTACAGGATGCTGGGGAATTTATTATGTCTGAATGCCACTTACTCCATGCATAAGGATGTTTTTAGCATTGCCAATAATGTGAAATGTAAATATCAAGCAAAAAATATATACCAGACTAACTAATTCTCAAGAAATTATTATAAATTGTTCTGTCTAAAGAATACTTCATAAATACATTTTTCAGAGTGTAAAGACTTCCAAGTACATAATCTGAGTCAAATACAGCATTCTTCTAATGAAGTAAGTTTCAGATGGCAGTCATAAATAACAAAGCATATCGTATTTCCTCTATTTCACAACACTTTTACCTGAAACACATGTAAAGGAACGTGACTGTAAAGACAGTGACTTGTGGTTGTAGAATACCAGTGAAAAATTTTAGATTGCATATAACTTTTCTAACAATCACTGACAATGGTTTTACTACAGTGAACAGTGGTTCAAAAGTATATCTGTATAATGAAGTCCTTTAATAAAGTTGAAATCTACCACTGCAGATTGGTTCTTAGGGTCAGAATGTATATACCTAAATTTATCTCCACCACATTATTGTTACCCTACAGAGTCTCTGCAAAGCATGACACTGAAAAAGTAACTGCTGCCTTAAGTCCTACAGCTTTAACATTCTCAAAAAAAATTACTAGCAACTGCTAGACCAAATTAAGCCATTCATTTCTCAAAAATTTTAACAAAGTCATTTATTTCTTATTATAAGTGACGTTAATACTAGCACAGTGGTTTGGGGTTGGGTTTTTTTAATATTTTAAAGATATACTAAAATTCCCAAACAACCTTAAACTGGTTAGGAGCTTAAACTATTGAAATAATCCATTAAATATTTACAAGAGGGAAAAAAAAAAAAATCAGAAGTTCACAGCACCATACCTCTGCCCTTGCATGAACTTCCCCAAGGAGACCTGAGTACTGCTGTTTCAGATACTTATTTTGTTTCTGCCAAAAGCTTTCCTGTGCTTTCATCTGTTCAGCCATTTTGTTAAAAGCATCTTCCTGGCTCTGCTGAAGCTCCTTCATAGCATCAGACTTGTTCTTACAAGCATCTTCTAGATGAGATATCTGTGTGACAAGCATTTAGAAATTCTTTTACCTCTCACAACACCTTTTTACTTGAATTGTACATATTAATTTAAGCACAGACTATTCCAGCATAAAAATCTAAATCATGGTTTCTTCAACATACTTATTAAAATTAAGTAAAAGCCTTTCAAAACAATTACTTACTTCAACCTTGCAACAAAAATGAGACATATTTTGGAATAATGAATTTTCCTTGGTTTCAGTTTTGCCATCCTTATACCACCTTGCAGATACCTGTTGCCTTCTTTTTGGAAACCTGAACTAGGCACTTCCCATATTTTTTTAGAACAAGCGCATTAAATCTTGCGCTGTTAAAACAGTAATCCAAGTATACCAGTCCTTTAGCAGTTTGCAAGGACTGCAAGTAATAATGAAAAAACAGCCCTTAACGCCCTTAATTTTGTTTTACTGGAAAGCCAAGACACTCCATATATTATTAAGTTTTAAAATAATTTCAGGGAATTTCAGCATACAGAATGTTTTTCTCACAAGTAGCTCATTAGTTTATGATGCGTTTTCAGCAAGCATGAAGGGATGTACTTTGTGGTTTAACTCTGCAGCTCCTATGCAAACTAAATGGAGAAATGAATCAAGCTAACAATGACCTCTAAATACAAATGCCTACACTTTGTTACTAGAGAATATCAGCAACATACCTTCCAAATAGATCACATAAAACTGCTGGAGAAAAATTCTGTTCTCAGAAAGCAGGCACAACACAGGTAACAATACTCCCCCAAATCACTGAAAATCTGCTAAGTACATGAAAAGAGCCCTAGAGACCTCACAATCAATCTCAATTACCATACTAAATTAAAAAGCAAGAAACAATAAACCACAATCCCCCCAAACACTGCCAATGATGTTCACTCCCTTCCCTTCCTTTTTCTCCTCTACTTCAAAAGGAAAATAGAAATGTACATCCAATCTGCATAATCCAGATTTTATACTACCCCTCTTTAGTACTTTCCATTGACTCCTGGGTTATTTACTAAATGATGGGCAGAGTCAAAATGATTCACTGTGATCAGCCCTGCGCCTTACTTGGACCAGAAGAATGATCAGAATTCCAGCAGATGACAAATGTCCAAAAGATGTTTTCCCTTTCTGTGCCTAAAGAATCAAATGTCAGGGCAGCCAGGACCTGGGGTCAGTCTACTAGACTGTAGGACTGGCTCGATCATGGGGCTAGAACGTGAACTGAAATCCTAAAGAGTGGGACATGTTAGTCTGTGGAGCCAGTTTAAGTTAATTAAAAAGGTCTCTTCTTTCCTAAAAATGCAGGGATTTCTGGGCAGAAAGGTCACATAAACTTATTCACATTAAAATCAATTCAGAAAAGCACAGCTCCTCTCAAAAAAATATTGACATGTTTTATAAAAATAAGTACTTTTTAATTGTATTTCTGACTATAAATTTCATAATCCAAAACTTAAAATTAAACCAAAAAACACACTGGTATTCTTTCAGATAGTACCCCTGAATCATAAACATGTAATTTAAAGATGACGTTCCTGGAGTAAGTGCATTTTGTTTCTGTTTTATGCTAAAATAAAGACTTGCTTTATTAGTGTAAATGACTAAATTCTTTGAATTGCTTCATCAGTAAGATTAATTTATTTTCTTTTAATTAGGTCCCTGTGGCTAATATTGGCTAGTACTATTAGCATGTCCTGCACAGAAAGTGGAGCTTAGAGACTTCATACAGACTTCAGTCACATTTACATGCCCACAGCAATGGCATCAAACTGAGTTGTAGACAAGCCATAATTAATGGTATTGAATTATTAACATCCAAATTCTTTTTGAAATAAGATGAATGTCAGTCCTTTTTAATGATACTGTGATGTGGACAAATGTCACTGAATTTAATAGAGGTAGCTGGTGCCTAAGGACACTTACCTTCTCATTAGCCCTGCTGAGGTCTAAGATCAGGGCATCAACATTCTCCTGCAAGACTGCACAAAGCTCAGACCAAGAGAATCTATCCAGGATGCCTTCTGGTTGTTTTATAAGCACACAGCCTGCTACCAAACGCTGGTATAAGCTATGGAGGAAGGTTAGCTTCTCCTGAGACAAAAAGAAAAATTAACTGTTGTATCCGAACAGTGTTAGAATCCAAAGAGATGCATCATATGTATAGTAATGCAAGCTGCACACAGCTGAAAAAACCAACAAAGCTCATTCCCAAACCTTTTCAAACTCCTCAATTCCTTGTTAATATTTGCAGTCATACATATTAAAGCCAGAGTAAGACAACAGTTTTTATAAAATTTATCTAATTAGACTAAGTATATAAATAAGGAAAGCCCAACCCTGCAGTGGTCACAACCATGACCTGATACAGACAAAAATCTCCATGCTATTAGCAGATGCAATTTAATCATTAACATTAACACTCCCAGGTACATTCAAATTGTACCCACTCCCAATATCTGCATAGCATGCAGAAAATTGATTGACTTAGCAGCACAACATGCTTTATGCAACTATGATTCTAAAGTTTTTTAAAAATTATTTTTGCATGGATAAAAAAGTATGACTAAATAGCTACACAAAATGGGCTTATAGCTTCATCAGTTAAATTCTGCAAGCTGTGCCTTATTCGTTTATACTTAGCAGTATAATAAATTGATGCAAATTATAAATAAACTTTAGCAACAATAGCATGCAACAGAAATTCCAGCCTTCATCCTTTCAGTATATACATGCAACTTAGCAACTTTAAGGTAACAACACAAAGCTGTACCTCAAAAGCCATGAGAAACAGAGCCTTTATTCAAAGTCAGTAAACCATTGTAAAGGTTCCCATTGCTTTCCAGGGGCCTTGGATGAGGCTTTACATTAAGAAATTGTGGATCACCAAGATGAGGAACTATGTTTTTTCTGAGCCCTTTGCATTATATTTAGATGCATTTTCTCACAATTATTTCATGTATTTTAGGCAATAAAAAAACCTGTAGTTTAACTTTGTTTCTAACAGATCTCATAGTTCCCCACAGAAAATCCAGTGTGCCACCATCATTACATTTTTGCTTGAGCTGTGATAAACCAAGGATGATAATGATCCACTTGGTGTGAAAAAAGAGATCCCAAGACCCAAAATCAATTCACACATGCTGAATGCAACCACAGTGTTGTAGGCATGCTGACTTTACGACACAGCCAGGCTTCTAGTTTCCTCCACTTTAATCATTATCTGATGTGTATAACAATTCCAGCTGCTTCATGTGGACACTATTTAAATACCAGACTGTAAAAGAGGTGGAAAGAATGTTTCCTTTTTACTCAGTTGGCATCCGTGTCCAAATTTGTGGAAGTAATGAGCTCAATATGCACAGTAACGATGATAAAGTAGATCATTTTTATTGCTAGTAGAGAACTGCTTTACTGGGGGGGGAAAGCAAAAAATTGACATCTGTAAACAAATATACAGAGAGAGATAATAGTTCTGAAATAAGACTTTGTGAAGCAATTCCCACATATAGCACACCACAACAAGCTAACAGGTAACAGATAAGAATTTCTAGGTTTTGTGGCACATAGGCAAAACTACCTCAATTCCACAATTGCTATCAATTGCCATGTGAATCAGTAATTAATAACACATGATGATGATTATGCTATTGTAATGTTCCAATTGTGAAACGTTTTTGTTAACTTCCAATTTGAAAGAAAGAAATAATTATTCATCATGCATAGCTCTTTAAATAAATTCAGTTGTTCAAAAATTCAAAGCACTGGAAGGGTTAAGCTATTAGTTCTGATATAGAAGGAAGAAGAACCAATATTCCCCGAGATCTTGTAGATATTAAATATATATTTCAAAATACATATCTTAAAATCATATTTTGGAGATAAATCTGTTAAGACTGCAAGTAACCATCTGATGTATGTAAATGTATAAAGTTGAGATTAAATAAAGACTCTTTTTGACAGTCATCTTGTCTCTGGTAATACCTCCATATCCTTCTGGTAAGCCCTGGTAAGCTTCTGGATTTCATTTTCAGATTCTGTGGCACGTGCTTTCTCCTTCTCCCAGCATTGTTGTACATTCTGTAGTGCCATTTTTAAAGTTCCTATTAAAGTCTCTCTGTCTGCACACTTAGCCTGCAGGCGATTTAACTCTTTATTGGCATCTGTCAGGTTATCCTGAGCTTCCTGTAGAACAGAGGCATGGAACAGAAAGGCTGGTAAAAATTTCGCTCTATAAAATGTTACCTTAGTCCAGTGCTCAGCATCTGAGGAAGTAAGCAGTCATATAGCCACACATGTTCCAAAGACTCCAGGCTAAGCTGACTGTATCTTTCAATAACAGAATTTCAAAATTGACAATAGTCCCTCTCCACAGCTTGTAACTAGACAGCATGAGAAATCCACTTCTGTAAGCAAAAAGCTCCGTGATGCAGTGTTCTTCAGAATCCCCTCTACTCCCTCAACTGAGATATTGAATGCATGGACACAAGTTACCCTCTACAGAGAGGAGAGCTCTCATAGCTAGTGAAAAGCTACATCATTTTCGTAAGTAAATCTCTGATCTGTTACAGCTGAGTTAGTAGGCAACACAGACAGCTGTTGTTACCCACTGTATTCTTTATCTGCATGATAAAAAAAATGTGAGGACTCTCTTTGGGGGTTTGACCATGGGAAGAAACTAACAGAAATGGTCATAAATACAATCATTATGCTACCAGTACAAAATCTCACAAGGTAAGTAAAGAACTTAATACACTATACCTTTTCAGCCAAAAGATTGCCGAGATGGTGAGAACAGAAACAAACACATGCTTTCCTTTCCTACAAGCACTGGACTTCCAGCACTGCTAAAGTTTGCTAAAGGTCAAACTGAAAGCATTGTTTATTTTTGATAACATCATAGCTGCTTATATAGGAAATATAATAGGAAAGATACTCCCAAATTCATCAGGCAATGACAACTTCTATTCTTCCTAATGAAAATATTAAAAGATCAAAGCAATGTTAAATTTCTCACACAAATATTTTGAGACTGGACCTCGTTTTCACTCACATATACAATCTTACTACCAAAATTTTAAAGAGGTCAGAAACTGGTGTACTGCATAAAAACCAGCACCATCTGTGTGCAGCAAACTCAGGTTTTGCATGAAGAAGTATCTGTTAACAACGGCTTGCCAAATTTTTAGGTACCTTACAAAGGTGCTGCAATGGAAACAGAAGTCTTAAGTCTTCTGAGCATAAACTAGTAAAGAAAGTTCAGATCAGACGACAGATCATGTGCAAGCATCAATTAATATGGAGACTCTGTGAGTGTTGCAGACGTATCTGTGACTAAACCAAAGTGACAAAGCAGCATATCCCCAGCAAAAGAATCTGAGAAACACTGGGAGCAGAGACATTCTATTCTGGCAATAATATAATACACTGCCATTGGGGAGATTAAGTTTAACCATGACGTCAGGACTTCCTCACTCCCTTGGCCACTGATGTAACCAGACAGGATGTTACAAAAGTGGTATGTCAGCCAAAAAGAGAGACAAAAATACTTTTGTTCAGAAACTAAAGAAAAGAGTTCTCAAGTGTTTTTATCAGTTCCCAGGTAGATTTTACTCTTAAGAAATTTTGGGCTGCACATTGCACAACTGTTAAGGCAGACCTGATGCTTCAAACATGCATTAACTTTGATAAACACACACAAAAAAAATTAACAAAAGAAAGGTCACCTTTAATAAACTGTGCTACACATGAACTGAGATAATTAAATTCTCTTCTCCTTGAGAAAAAAACTACCAACGCTGATTTCAATATAAAACAATATTTGGCAAATTGATAAATCTATTTCTAATTATTTCAGAAGTGTAATCATTGAAATGATCAGTTAGGTAGCCTAAGGTGGTAACCAGAATAAAGCAGCATGGCTTCATACAAGCGTGCAAGGTAAACTAGTCTACTCAACAGAATACAGAGACTTATTCTGATAAGAAAAAAAGATACCTTTAATCCAGAAAGACACTTTTTGCAGAACTTTCAAATTTTATGTTAAGTTCATGAAACCATACCTTAAGGTCTTGACTTAAGGCACACATTTTTTCTTTGGATATCTCAAGTTCTTTTGTCATCTTTTCACACAAAGCCTTCGTTTTCCCAAGCTGTGAAAAATACAGAAGTCAGGCAGGCTTTTACAGAAAGGCTACATAATCACTTGCATTACACAAAGAATATTCTATATAAATGTAAAAGAAAAAAATTGTTTTCAATTCCTTTGACAATATTTATACTCCATATAATCTAAATAATGTGCCATTATGAAATAACTCTTTCATAATGATTTAAGATAAATAGCAGTGGCAGAATCCCAAAATGACTCCACTATTAACTTTCCCATTAACTCTCAAAATACCTGACAAAAGCACTGACTGAAATGCATTTGAAAATGTAAATAAATTCAGACTATGATCTGGGAAGTGGTCTGAACAAACAAGATTTCAAAGTCAGTGGCCATTTGCAGAAATCGTCCAGCTGTGAGCATGGTCTCTACTTTTTACTGAGCGCTGGATAGTACTCACATACCCATAAAAAGCAGCAATACTCCTGAGAGGCATGGCAACTACTAAACTGGTTTTGGTGCTACAAGCAACCACCTTAGAGGTAGCTCATGACCATAATGTGTGCTAGCTTCACTTCCCACTTTCAAAAAAAGATAACACACTATTATAATCTGTATCTTTGGTTAGTTGATGATGAGGCTAGCAAGAGAAATGTCAGAAAGAAAGCATCGAATAAACATGTATTATAGTGCAGGTTACTGCCAGCACTTGAGTATTAAGAAGCAACTCAGATGTAAAATATCCCATTTACAAATTACTTTGAAAATTATATTTTTGTTTGATCTCCTATCAGGAGACCTGGCAGCACTCTTACAAATAATTACAATAAAATACAGAATGCTACTGAAGTATTTCCAGTCTTTTTCTTGGTTTACTAGCCTTTTCTCTCTCCCCAAACATATTCTAGCCTCTGCACTACACAGAAAGTCGAAAGCTTTTCTGTGAAAAACAGAACACTTATACACCTTTCAGTCACACTAATGAACTAGATTGATTAATCTAATATTTAACACAGTAAGTTAAAGGTGACACATGTCAAGCTTACCAGGATATTTCACATATACATACAGTTGTACCCGCATATTAGTATCTCCATCAATATGCGGGGTCTTGTTGAAAATCTCTCTATAAACAGAACCACTACATAATTACTCAAAACTAACCCCTTACTGCTGTGTATTAAAACATCCTGTTTTTATTGCACAGTGCCCTTCATAGTCCCTTTGTGCATTATTGTATTATTTAAAAGTTTTATTACTAAACATATCTAATATATAAAAAGCCAAAAGCAGCATTATCTATGGGGGCAGGGGTAATCAAGAAGGACAGAGCACTGCCCCTTCTGTGCACCATGAAGGTGCTCAGTGATCTCTGGCTCCATATGACAACTTCAGGGTCAGTCACACGCAGTCCTACTGGGAAGTCTTGTGGCAGGTCATCTGTTGGTCCTGCTCTGCTTGCGATTTATTTTCCTTGACAGTTCATTCTTCTTTCTGTCAGAATACTCTCTTTGCTTTCTTAGCAGCCACCCCCCTGGTCTCCCCACTGCTGTCTCTGGCACAGTTTCACAACAAAGCACATCACTAAGCCAAAGCCTGCTGAGTCGACTTTTCAACTGTGCTGCCTATCACGTGACATTCCTCCTCCCAAATAACAATTCGCTGTGGGTAATATGTTCCTAGTTACTCTTCAGCTTCCAGACTTGGGTCTCAGAAGAGTTTCATAATGACTATACACATCAGTTCTCTTATCTCACTGGGAGAGACCTAACAGTGCTTGCTGTTTACAAAAGTATAATTGTTTCCATGGTCACTTATTTTTGTGCCCGTTGAACAAACTCAAAAGGTCTTGCGGGAGACCACTCTTTCCCCAATAAAAGAGGCAAAGCTGACATACTTTTCTCCCATTTTTTTGTTTTGGTTTGGGTTTTTTGTTTTATGTTTTTGTCTTTTTGTATGCTGTGACTAGCTAGACTATGCATTTGTCATAACAAAAGATAAAACCTAGGAATCAAAAAACAGTATTGGCATTCTTACAATTTTATCACACCTTGCCTTTCTGTATTGCCAATTTTATCCAAAGACAAGCTAATTACAAGCTTGTACAGAAAGCTTTAACATTGCCGTTAACTTCTCCCTACAGCCTTTAAAGCCACAATTTCATAAAACATTTACACCCAAGAGGATTAATTTATCACATTAGCAATACAAATGAGAAAATAAATGCAAAATTGTGACTTTTCAGTCAGTGAAATAAAAGGCCAGTAGGACTGCATGGAAAACACTTAATTTTTTTCAACGGTAAGCCTTCCAAAATTGAAATATTTCCATGATTGTCTTAGATAACTTAGAGAGTATTGTCACAGTCCTGTTTTATTTGAGAAGACATCAAAATAGCACCAAAAGATTTCATCATAAACACACTCATCTCAGAGAATTATGCCACTTTCTAAATGTACAAGGTATGCACATTTACATAACTGATATCAATGACTGTTGAGGCTCAAGTGTTGCATATTTAGGAATATTGTGGTATAGACTGCCCATCTCTTAAATCATCATCTTTTAACTGAAATCCTAGAAGTGAATGGCTTGTTTTCCTGAACGTTTACTGAAAATAACAACTCCAACGGGTTTAATAAGAAAACAAAACCAAACTAATTTAAAAAAAGAAAGAAAGAAAAAACTCTTCTCCCTGTCCCCTCAAACGTACATGAAACTTCACTGTAAGGCAAGCTTAGAGAAACAGTAGCGACAGAGATTATTTCTTTGGGTATATGTGAAGCTGTCAACTCAACAATCCACTCTTCTGACCTTTTTCACAAGCAAAGCGTATGTACTGCTGCAGGCCGAAGGCAATACATACAGAGCCAAACAGTGCAAGTGTTACCTCATTAGACGTATCTTCCAGCTTGTTCTGGTAAGCTGTCAAGGTACACCTCAAAGTCTCAAGGACAGAGAGGCTTGGAGGTTTATCTTTGTCCTTACAAGTGCCTGAAGGAAAACACAGAATGAAAATTAAGCCTTAAAGCCACAGAGAGAAAACTACTTGCTCTGGATGAGAGGTATTAAAATTAGAGCTTCAGTGACAATACAAAACACTGAACAGCAACCTTGTTTGCCACACGAGATGCAGCTGAACAGCCATACTTTCACAGCGAATACTGCTGAAAGACATTTGTGTAAAAGCTTTAACACGAGATACAGAACTGTAAATTCTGGATTATATTTCCACCTAATGTATTTGGTATGCAGTCTCACATAAAATTTCTACTGTGGTCAAGTCTGTGTCATTCAGTCACAGCAGCCAACTTTAAAACCACACAATAACGCACTTTGAAAAACATGTTGCCTGAAAATTAAGTACGTTACACTTTTCCCGACATTATTTTGCTGTTGTGACTAAGCATGCATAGTATAATGTAGTACTTCATTTACTTAAAGCTTTACTGAGCCAAAGATCACATGACTATGTTATGCTTGGAGAGATCTTAAAAACCTTTTAAATTATCTTGAATTTCATTCCAAAGGAAACAATAAAAAAAATTTATTATCTGTCTGCAGAGTCCTACATAACATTTCAATTATAAATCTTAAAGCTGATCTATCCATCATATACACACTACACTTATTTATTAAACTTTTAGAAGGAGACTTCTGATCCAGTTGCCTTAATTAGGGACATGTGAACATGTTTGAGCATTCCAAAGCTCACAGTACAATGTGCTAAGAAAGCAAAACAACACTGTATTGATCAAGAGGTCACAAGATGTCAGCTGATATTAAATTTCCAAGAACAAACTATTTTTTTTTTCTGGTGTTAAGCAAAATATCAGGTTATTGACAGATTCTTCTTAGCATTACTTATATTAGTATGCAGCATTTATGAACTTAGTTTGTAACAAATTATAGTATATTTTCCATAAGTCTGAACACGTCCTTGTAAGCAAAACCAACTTTACCAACACTAATAGCATCCTTATTCTGCAAAAGGAGTGAAAAAATCTGTAGCATTTGAACTCCAGAGAGGCTAAACAATCATAACTCCCAGCAGAACTAAATGATGATACAGGTGCTTATCACCTCTGAAAGGTCAGTGTCACTAAGCAATTTACCTAGGATAGCTCATAAAGTTAAACCAGATGCTAAACTCTAAGCCTTTTCCTCGGCTCTCCATAAAACTTTCTCAGCTAGAGGAGAGGCACTTACAGACTTGCAGGTTGGGGGTTTTTTTAAGAATCCTACGGTTAGTGTTATCTAATAAGCATGATATTCTACGCGAAGCATTACACAAAAATGACAGATTTGTCCTGTAGGCTATACATAATGCACCAATGTTAGTCAGTGGAAAACTTACACATATGTACAAGCCAGAAAGTATTGCCAACAGCCGTTCTGAAAGTTTGTTCAACTAATTAGCCTCTTCTCTCCCAACCCTTTGATAATACCAGAAAAGAAAGAGTACTATTCAGATTGGACACTAACTTTTCACTTTGACTTGTCAGCCAACTGTTACTGTCGAAGTCACACTTAGTCAAATCAATGCAGGTTTGCAAGACTGCTTTCAGTTACAGGAGCAAGACCTGCTCTACAGCACGCAAGTGATTTTAAAAAGAACGCATGTCCCAGTGACCGACTTCTGTTCTGTCCTATCAGCCACCCCACTGGACATCTATTTACCACAGCTTCTAAATGTCTAGAGTCAGGGAAAAGCAAAATCTTCTTAATGAGACGTCAGTGCTCTTAACCAAACCTCTGAGTCCTAGAGATGTCTCAAATAGCCATGTTACACTTAGAATCAACCTAAGAAGAATTCATAAAATCTGACCTTTTGTGAGTTTAGATTTCACATTTAAGGAAGATACTAGTAACACCTTACTATCATTTTTATCACTTAACCACAGCTATAGCTAAGGATGCACAGGGCACTTAGAATCAGCCTAAGAAGAATTCATAAAATCTGACCTTTTGTGAGTTTAGATTTCACATTTAAGGAAGAGACTAGTAACACCTTACTATCATTTTTATCACTTAACCACAGCTATAGTTAAGGATGCACAGGGCTTCAGTCCATCTGCTCAATTACAGAAGCATCTTCTCACTACTACCCATTGTAGGAACATTTTGCAATAATTTCGTTGCAGAGAAAAAAAGTACCATTCTTCAATACTTCTAGCCCTAGAGAAGTTGAAACTCACAATTCTCATTCAGTTTAAAATAATACCTATTAAGTCAATCTAGGTTGTCTTCCATCCCAGTTTTCATCAAACTGTCTAAAATGTACCTTCATTTCTAAACTCCCAACCTGCAATTCTGTCGCTGAAACATGCCTCTGAACTATCTTAAATTTACATCATGTTTGCCAAAACCAGACTTTTGCCGGTAAACTTTCCATTCTGGCATTCCTTGCCTTTGCTGCATCCCTATTTTCTCAGCAGCCCAGTCCGCCAACAGAAATATCAAACTCCTGCACTTGCTGAAAACAAGCCTATGGTTTAATACTGGCCAAATGTTGTCTGTCTTCTTATTACTATGCAGGAGACATGGAACATAATCCAAATGACACTCTCATGCTGGAGAAGCCCTACTTCAGCAATGAGGGGGAAAAAAACCATACCTGAAGCATTTGCCCAGTATCACCTAAGAGTTTGGGGGAAGAATTTTGGGAAAATGACAGATTCAAAAGGAGTCTGACAAGAGGTATGTGAGTAAACTTTTGAACTTGCTGCTTCAGACTGTCTGCTAACACCTTGCTAGGATAGAGTTAATTTTCTTCATAGTGGCTCACATCGTGCTGTGTGTTAGGTTTTTGACCAAAACAGTACTGGTGGCCTGTGTTAAACAGTGACACTAACCCAAAGCAGGTAACACTCCTAGCATTTTATACTCTGTTCACTTTATTTTCAGACTACTACAACCACAATTATTTTTTTTCTGAAAGGAAGACACATTTCCCTGAACACAAACCCTGCTGCTGAATAACTGCAAAGTATGCCAGACTGAACAGGGACAAACTGAAATCATGCAAATTGCCCAGTAAGAGTAAAAATGCTGTGGAAAATTTATAAAGGTCACTTAAAAAGGACAAGTAGTGAATTCATGCCTGTTATTCTGGACCATATAAAGTAAAAGATAACTTTTGAAAATACTTTGGTGTTTGATCTTAAAAATATAAAGTCTTTTCTTCTTTTTCCTGTACATCCCAAAAATCACAGCCCAATCAGTACTTAAATGAAGGGGCTGGACCTTTAATATGAACAGATTTCTAAGGAGATCTCTCAACCACTTGAGTTGAAGTTAAAAAAAAAACCAACAAAACAAAAAAACCCCAAACAAAACCAACCAAACAAAAAAAAAAACCAACCAAAAAAAACCCCAATGAAAAACCACCAAGACAGACTGCCCAGCCAGCTGCAGCTCATGCAGCCCCTCATCTGCTAATTAGACTACAAAGATTTATTTAAGATTTTTACTTTTATTGGCAGCTAGGCATTTCCATTCCAAATATGACTACATTAAACATTTTTTTAAAAATTGAAATAAATACTGTTACATAATAAATTTACAAATACAACACAGTAAGGCAATAGCATTAAAAACTTAAGTTTCATGCTTTTGAAGCGTAGTAAATATGTAGAACAATGTCTTAGCCAATGTCCACTTTAATATTAGCAGTAAAGACTCAATCCACAGCAGAGCTAAATTTGACTTTCTGCCTCAACTGAGCCTCTGCAGAGATGCTGTAGTTTAAAAAAGATCCCTTTAAATCAGATCTTTCAAAGTTTACCTTAAACAAATTAATACTGAAATTATACTGTTACTGAATCCCTAATATTACAGAAACTGGTCAAAGCTCTTCTCTGCAAGGTTTATCACTAGGGAGAACAGAAAACCTACTCAAAAGACAACTACTCCTCTGGAAACTGCACTTTGACAGCAGCATCCAGATCCCCCCATCCAGCTCACCCCAGAACTGCTGAAGCCCCTCTGGGCACTGGAACTTTGCAAAATTGAGGAAAAACATACAGTTTTGAAGAGCTTTTCAGTCTGACATATCTACAGTAAATCTACAGGTATTACCCACAGAAATCACATTTATAATTACAGAATAAAACTGACAGCCGTTCCCAAATTAAAAAAAAATACAATCATATAGCCCATGTGAGGAAATCAATGCATCACCGATTCAAGGCTAGGCTTTTAAGGACAAGAGAAATCTCAAGGAGTTCCTTTATGCAATTTTAACAGTATCAGGCCCTAATAAAAAAAATTTTTAAAAAAATCTTTTTGTGAAGATACAAAGAGAACGCATCTTCATTTAAAGATGTATACAACCCATTTTTGTCTACTGTTGCTAAGAAGTGCAGAAACATATCATTACAACTTACATAAAATAAACCCATTTGTTATTTAAGCGACATTTTGCCTGTTTTCTTTCAATTTACTTGCACTATAAGTTGGGTGCATTTGTGGTCTAGTACGTGATTTTCTAACAGCAATTACATAGAGAAAACCTTTTAAAATCTTTATTTAAAATTATCTATAACACATACCATTTTCACTTTTTTAAAAATTACTAGCTTTGATGTTACAAGTTCACCTTGTTTATGTTAGTCACCATTTCAAATGTTTAAGCAGGCAGCAGTATGTTGAGTTTGATACAATAATTACATATAAAGCTAGGCAGCAGAGTGACAACCATTGATTTGCGATTAATTTCAGAGAAAACAGAAAAATATTTGCTCTGTATTAGATCAAATGAATGTAATGTAGTACTACTCCACAATCAACAGTAAAATGTATTGTGTTACATCATGTGTCCTACACAACCTTTTTGAATATATGACCTTTAAGTTGCTGAAGGTTGCCTCAGAATTTGGCTCAGTTCAGGCAAAACATCTGTTCCCTTTGCAGGTATACTGTAAGGACTTTTTTCTCAGTTGGATTTAGAGCACAGCAAGTGAGCCCTTTTCTGACCGATCATATACACCCCAGCATTTGTAAATCAAGTTCTGGGCTGACAGCAGCAGGTCCACATTCCATCACCCTTTCTCAGCTAGCAAGGCCATTTGACTGCTGTGAGAACTGCTCTTATCATGTCATCAAATCAAAGCATGTTGAGAAGGGGGAATGCAAGAGGCATCTGCAGAATTCCCACAATGTAGTGACTTTGGAACATTGACAGATGCATCTGTCATTTTATACCTTCAACTAACCTGCTGTCCGCTGGCCTGACATAGCAAAGCTGTCCAAGAGTAACTCCAGCTCTCTCATGTTGTTTTCATACATCTCTGTTAGAAAGACCTGGTGTTTCTTGGCCTTTATTTCACAGGAGATACAGACAAGACAAGAGGGGGAAAAAAGAAACCCATTAAAATAGTAAACAGAAGAAATACAGATCACAACAGTATTTTTGTTCCCCTTTAAATTTAAATTCCTGCTGTATTTCTCATTATTCCTTTTCTTGAGCCAAGAGACCTGACATGACATCACAGGTAAGTAATACAGAACCCTGAAACACAATTCAAATAGAACTAAAGGCTTCAAGTAGTCAAAAGAGAAAAATGGCTGTACTAAAACCTAGTCTTGATCTTCTTCTGCTTTAAAAATATCTTGATAAATATTAACTAACCGCTGCCTATCTATGCAAGCAATGAAATCTATTGTTACAGCCTACAAGGACATCCAGAAAGACACCAAACTACTGGCAGACAGGCTAGAAATTCATGATTTGGCACTCAGTCAAATCCCACACCTATTCTCATTGCAAACCTGCCTTCTTTAATTCTTAGTATCTTCCATGCTTGATAGTGATTTCTTCAATATCAGAAACTCCTCCTTATGCATGGAATATAAAGCAGCAGAATCCTTCAGTTCCTATCACTGAATTTTCTTAAAGAAAGCTGTCCACTAAGTGTAGCCTATTGTTCAAATCAAGACACTGGCTTTATTAAATAAATTATTTATATTTATTAATTTTAAAAAATATTTATTTATGGCAGAAAGATATTACAGTAGATTTTTTAATCACTGCAATAGAAAGACTATATCAAATCATTCCTTCAATTTATATCCAGTATTAAAACTTGCAGTTTTCGAAGACATGCATCTATAACCCCAGACAAGAGCAAGGTCCTCTTAAACATACGTAGTTCTGACTTCTCAAAGAAACGTACAATTTTAGCAGCTGTCAAAAAGTAACAACATCTCAGTAGTTCAGAAAACAAACAACACAAAAAAAACCCAACAAAAAAAACCCAAACGAAAAAACCCAAACGAAACCCCCTAATAGCCCCTCCCCCCAAATTAAGAGGAAACTGTATTTAAGTAACTTCACAATTTTCTTATGACAAAGGTCATGCTCAAAGATGTCTTATTACTGGTAATCACTCAATGTATCTTTAACCTAAATTCTACCACCTATTAATTTCCATTTCTACTAGGTGATGGAATATTACCCTTTTTGCATTGAGAAAAATCCTACTGTTTTCTATCATATCTATAAATTATTGCTTTAGTTATGCTTCACTGCATGTGTAAGGATCCAGTCAATTTCTCAAATGTGGGAAATATCTTTCCCAGGAAAACTTCTACATACTGGTAGCATATAACTGTCAGACTAAAAAACCAAGAAATGCATTTAATTCTCTGCAGTGTTCTTCAGTATTCAGTTTAAATATTTTATAAATTTGCTTTACTCTTTCAATTTTAATTATATGTACTGTATATCAACTAATATATTATTCATATGTGTATTTCAATGTTAGGTCCCTTGTAGCATTTACACGCCTTTCCTTGTGCGAGAGTTTGTACTGCACTTCATAAAGAATTTCCAAACCACATCTATATATTCAAAAATAACTAAGTTTTAATTTTTACTCTATAAAATTATCTATATAAATAGAGCTTGTAATTGCTGAACTCCAGTAAAAATATTTTATGAGATGCAAACACATTAAAATAATTTACTCTCATGTACCGATATCATCTCAAAGACCTCGCATATTACAAATAATAAAATACAACAGTATGATCAGCATCACAATAAAATAAATACTCTTTTTACATAAACCACTCCAGCACAGATAAGGTCAGACTAAATCTTCCCAGAAAAACCTGTTCCCATGGAAGACAAACGTGAGAAATTTTTTTCAATCTCCTCATCCAATTTTTTTTTTGGTTTAGTTAATTTACCATAATTTAGTCAGTATATTCCAATCTATTCAGGCTTCACCACTTCTCTGTGCTTTATTTGCTAACTGCATCTACACTCCCTGAGCCAATTTCAGTCTCTTTTTCAACAGCAATAAAGATCAAAAGAAAATCCCTTGGAGTAGCCAGTTTCTCTACACTTCAGCTGCGAAGTGTATCTTTCCTTTCTAACTCCCATTTTCGATCACTGTCCCCTTTATCAGAAATTGAAGAAAAATACAGTAAGGCAAAGTGCTGGAAATCCAGGCACAGTTTAAGAGTCCAAAAGGGTCTGAACATACCGATCTAATTTCTCATCTCTCACTGACAGGTAACTATTAAGAAAGTGCAGAGTCATAAAATCATGGAATAATTTAAGCTGACAGGATCTCTGGAGGTCATCTGGTCCCACTTCCCACTCAAAGCAGGGGCATGCTTGAAGTCAGATTAGGATGCTCAGAGCCTTGTCCAGTCAAGTTTTGAGTATCCTCAAGGATGGCGTTTCAACAACCCCTTCAGGCAACCTGCTCCAATATATCACAACCCTCACAGTGAAGTTTTTGTCCCCTTAAAGGTAATTAGAATTTCCCTTTCTAAAATTTATATTTTGTCTCATACTTGCACTGCGCAGTTCTAAGGAGAGCATAGCTCTGGCTTCTCCATAAGTACGCATTTGGGAGTTCATGGCAGTAGGTATAACTCCCTCATTTTTCTTTTCTTCAGTCTGAACAATCACAGCAAGTATATGTAACTCTTTACTTTGAAAAGCATAATGGGGTCCACAAGCACAGAAGTCAAACATAATCAATTGCAGCTGCTGAAAGTTATCTTCTGCCAGATGCAGCTATTCCAGGAGATGAGAGTACTTCCCCCTCAGCAAGTCCATCCATCATAATATTTGTGTTAGGGGATGCCATTCCTGTACAGCTACTTGAAAGGTACTGGTATGAGTGTTCCTAGCTAGATTACTTCAAAAGGGAAATCAAGTGACAAAGTGCTAAAGCCTTTACTGAAACAGAGTTTGATTCCTAGACCACATTCATAGAAACAGGGGAAAGAACACTTGTAAAGTAAACCTTCTGCTGACTTTGCTTGACTTCCTGCACATCTGGATGGACCATTCTTGACCTTGGAGGTGATCCTTGAAAACAACCTTGAGAATCAATGGCAGCAGGAGGCATGTATGGATGCACAAGGAGCTCCTGATGAAATTCAAACATTAATAGGGAGCATAAAGGAGGAAGCAGGCATAGGTGACCTGGAAGAAATACAGAGACGCTGTCCAAGCATGGAGGGATATACTCAGGAAACCCAAAATTCACCTTAAGTTGATCTGGCAAGAGACGTGAAGGGAAACAGGAAAGGCTTCCTGAAGTACATCACCAGCAAAAGGAAAACCAGGGAAAATGCGGACCCGCTGCTGAATGAGGCAGGGGATCTGGTGACTAGTATGCAGAAAAGGCCTTCTCAATGACTTTTTCACCTTGGTCTTTACTGGTAGGAACCTGCCTTCAGGAACTGCAGGTCCCTGGGATCAATGGTAAAGTCTTACTATGAAGTTTGTAAATTGTAGCGTATACAACACTTCCCCAAGTCAAACTTCATATCCTTAAGAAGGCTCCTATTATCACAAAACATCCCTTGAGGACAAAAGAATTTTTGGTACAAAAGTGTGTTTGGCAACATGTTTACTTAACCATCCATTTTACAACACAATCGCAATTTTAAACAAATTAAATAGAAGCCAACTATTTTTCATTACAAGTACTGTAGACTCCAGCCAGGAGTCTTTTTCCAAATGCTTTTTATCCTTATCTGTAAGGATAACCAGAATTATTAGGAAAGCCTACTACTTGCAAAAATTATTCCATCCACTGTCAGAATTATGCTAATCTTCCACAAGTAGGGTATTTGCATTTATGTGGACAATTCCCTATTACCCTGGCTGCACAGATATTTTCCTTAACTACCAGTGCTCAATTTTGGTACCATTCCATCACCTGTTCCAGGACAAAAATGAAGTCCCATTGATTTTTCAGCATTTTCCAAAAGCCATTGTTGAATAAAATAAATGCAAACTCTATGCACACTTCCAGAATAGCCCACATGACTTGATGCTGCAAACGTGCATCTGTATTTCAAGTTCAGTAACATTGGAGGGGGGGAACAAAAAAAGTGTAAGCAGTTCAAGGCCTTTTCAAAATTAACTTATCAAAACGTTGGTAGTATTATGCAGGGAACTGAGGGATGCAGTCCTGCAACAAACTGTCATTATTCCAAAAGGAATTTTCTCTACTTTGTTCATAGTTAGAGGGATTTTCCCCTGTGGCTCTCTTGCCCATGGACTAATTCATCCACTCAGTCTGCAGTACAAATCCCACCTGGTGATGGCAGAGCAAGTGCCAAAGCCAGAACTATCCACAAAGCCACCAAAAAACAGTGTATGTTCAGACACTCCTCGAAAAGCATTTGGGTAAACTATTTACAAAAGTATCACAATGTTTACCAGGCTGACCTTGGGAGAACCAAATCAAAGCAGTTATAGAAACCAGCTCCAAATGACTACTCCACAGTTAAAAAATTGGTTTTACTTGAGAGATGTTCTGTATAGCAGAATAGTGGCACAAATTTTAAGCAACCAAGCATAAATTGCAGCGCAAAAAAAATGAAACCTTCACTGACAATCTGCCTCCTCAGGCTACTATTTATTTTTGCTCAAGTTATCTAACTATTGAATACTTAATAGTGTTTCCTTATTTTCTTATATTAGCTAGAACTTTCCAAAGTCTACCGAGGGGTCTTTAAAAAATGTCTAACCACATGTAAATTAAATACAATTTCTCAACAAGTTTAGTGTCTCAGTTTTAATTACCTGAAATAAAATTAATCAAAATGCTCAAGTTTTATACGGAACTATTCCAGTCCCTTAAAGACAGATCTGTAACAACCTTTTGGTGGGAGAGAAAGTTATGAAGTATCTCTGTTTTTTGAAGTTTGGGGCTTTTTTAGTCAAGAGAAAAGTTTTCAAGAACTAGCAACTTTAAAAGCATTTTTTAGATGCTTGTCTTCAACCACTGGGACATCACAGCTTGAGTGACCTCTCCACTTCCGGAATAAATTACAAAATTGGTTTCTCTGTGAAAGATCGTTTAAACATATGTTTCAGACTGACTGGTCTTCTTAAATCAGGACAATAACAGAAGTAGCATGTGGGTAGGAACACTCCATCCCTGAGTTAAGGCAAGCACATCAAGGTAAGATAACATTTAACAATCATTAGCGCAAAATTAATGAAGACTGCATCTTGGATTTTTTAAATTCAAAGAAAAATCTCTCTTCACAATAAATCATCTAGATGATTTTTACATCTTTGCCACAGAGTAGCAGATTCTACTCCACAAAATTTGTAAAATAGAATCATAATCTTCAAGGTGTTTCATTCTCTGTTCAGTCAAGACTTAAGACACTTCTTTTAAAGAACAACAGTTAATGCCTATGTCCAGGAACTAGATTCTTGAACACTTCTGTTCTGACTTCCAGCTTACAAAAACCTACAAAGCTATTACAGACAACCAAGATGTATACAGCGCGTGACTGCACACATTGCTATAAAAGATTTATATGCCACACAGAAAAAGACAGGCTCTGGGTGTGATCTACTACACTACTTGTACACTAATTATGCTACCTCTGACAGTATGTATACAAAGGGCAGGAAATGAATACACAGTTCTTCCAAATTACAAGAATTTATACTGAAATACCTATTTTTAATGACCTCAATTTCCTAATATGCATTCTGGTAAACAGGTAAGTTCCCCAAATTTCAAAATACAGTTCTCATAAAATAAAGGTTCAAAATCTCCTGCTTGTCTGGTACTAAGAATTAAAGATCATCCACTACTAGGTGTCGAAAAATTAAATATCCTAAGTAACTTTTAAAACTATTAAAGACACCTCTTATTCTTTCCATGGGGCAGGAATACAGCTGAGGCTGTTTCAATGTAAAATAAGTTCTGAATCATAATGGCCATTCTTCCAAATTGCTATTCTTCAAACTAAACATTTCTAAAAACCCTAGCTGGAAATAATGACAAGCTTGAGACTAATTTCCTCAGAAAAACATAATGGAAATCTTGAGAGCCTGCTCATGCTGAACGTTCATAAGCAATTTTGTTTGATACCAACAGATCCTATCACATTTGATCCATGCAAATTTCTGGCAAACTTCTGCTACATGCTGATATTTAAAATTAAAAGCAATGTAACTACTTTACCACACATTCAACTGAGCCATTAAAAAAAAAGTTCTTTTTCATATAGTTTCCAAAGAATGTATTTTTTTCCTGCATAAGTCTGCTTCTCTAAAAACAACTATTTGGTTATATTTGCCAAGTATTTTACAAACAAAAACATTAACTGGTATTATAGCAGTACAGTGAGAAACCAATGTAAGATTATCAGACTGGAGTGGAAAGGACATACCCAGAACGCCTAACACTAGTATAAAATATAAGAAAATAATGAATAGATCATGAAAGCAGGAGGGGGAAATGAAGGGAAGAGCACACACTGGCAATTTCACACAATTTTAGTATAGGTATAGGGAAGCCTAATAACAGTATATGAAACGTTATCGACACTTAGCTTCTGCTAGAGTCTTCTGTTTTTTCATTTTGGGAAGAAAAATAACTAAAAGCTGTCCAGACTGAGTAAACAAGACCACACACAGGCATTCCTGTTTCCCAAACAAACACAAAAATCTTCAGGAAAAATACAAAGCCATCCAAGGTGATAAAAATCTAATCCCATAGGGAGACCACTAATACAACTCCTCAGAAAATGAGTATTTTTATTACTTGTTCAAGACAGTCTTGTGGTTTGAAATTGTTCCAATAAAACAATTAAAACAACCAGCTCTGTGAATAAGACAGTTCTTTTAACTGAGACAATCTATTCTGCTTTTTACTTTTCAGTAATGTAACGTTCATTTTGAGTACACCATTTAATACTGTTGCCCTTATCAGAAACCTTGATCATGCACAGAATTTTGTCCTGAATTCTTGTGAGGTATAACATACATTTTACTAAGGAACACAAAATGAAATCTTGTATCACAGTGATGGCTAGCAAGTGCTCTAAGTTCCTGGTAGAAAATTTTCAGCTTGGAACTGTATTTTGTGTTTATACATAGCAATCATTGCTGACTGTAGTTAGGGGAGACAGTTGCTTTTGTCTCTTCATATTCCTTTTGTGACTGATGACTTTTTCAGGTTAACTAGGCCAGTAAATGCCTTTTAACGTATTAATGCTTGCATGGAAGAAGCTGCAATTCTCCCAGAAGGAAGGGGTGGGTGGGTGGGTGGGTGAGTTTTCTTCCATTCATTAGTTACCAATATGTCTGGGAAGTGGGTAACACTAAGACAATGTATGGAATAAGTCCAACTAACAGAAGACACCAGGAAGTCTGAAGATCCTCTCATGCTGGTCCCTGCTCCTGCTCACTGATTAGCACAATGCCTGTCAGCAGCAGGGAATACACCGTATTTACCT
>JAVJGI010000057.1:35167635-35183976 GCA_035590275.1 Ibycter americanus | reverse complement strand
GCTACGCAATGTAAAGACAGAAGGTTTTCAAGATATCCTAAGATCTTTGCTTTGTCCCTGCTGCTATGGAACAGGATGGCAAAATCATTATTCAAAGTTGAGGTGGGCAGAGACAGTGAGAAGGCCCCAGTCGGTCATATAAACGGGGGGAAAAAAATCAGAAAATAATCCAGTAAAACACATCTAACATACCAAATCCGTGCCAAAACAAAAAAAAAAATTCCTCTGCTTTGTCACCTTCAAACAAGC
The DNA here is from genome assembly GCA_035590275.1 of Ibycter americanus. Taxonomy (NCBI): domain Eukaryota; kingdom Metazoa; phylum Chordata; class Aves; order Falconiformes; family Falconidae; genus Ibycter; species Ibycter americanus. The sequence continues at coordinate 35,183,727 of JAVJGI010000057.1, read as the reverse complement.
AATTTTCAACCAATTTTTACAGTCAAATGCTCGCACTAAAACCAAAATGTTATGTGAAATATAAATAAACAAGCCTACAATGGTAGCTAGTAACACTTGGAGAAGAAAAAACCTTGGGTAGAAAGAACATTCTCTACAAGGAATCATAATTCATATCTACAAATTGTCATCTTTACTAGGAATGCAAACACAAGTTACTCTTTACTCATACCCATACTTTTAAAATAATTGTTTTCTGCAAATGATCTTCAGTTAAATACCTGGAGTATCACTTAAAATGCATTTTCAAATTAGCTGCTTCAGCATATTAGCTATATTTACACACGATTTACATGACAAAGTAACATAAGTAAAATCAGAATACCACAATGGCAGAGTTCTTCCACAGTTCAACACAGCAAATGCAAATTATGTTCACAGTATGTTTAAAAAATGCTAAACAATGAGTGCCACAGGCCTTTTTTCTTACCATCGCAAGTTCCTCCTGCAATTCTCTGCAGTTTTTTTCATTATTGTCTAGTCTCTCAGAGAGGTCTTTAATTAACTTCTTCTTTTCATCAATCTTCTGATTCATTTGCTGGTTTGTGGAGAAACACTCTCTTTCTAATCTGGAAAGTTTCAGCATTAGAGAATTTTCATCAAAAATGTACAGTCAATTATACTATATCCTTTTAAAGATAATAAATGGATATGGCACATATGTTATCACATCATGTGGCTTGTGAAATGGCACTTCTTTTTTTTAACTGCAGAAAGTCATATATTCCTTTTAAGAACGAAGTTTCAAGAACTGGCTATGCTCTTTTCAGTTACCAATGTTTGTGTTAGGTTTCCAGTCATAAATTCATTTGGGTCAATTGGATATGGCCTCCAAGTTACATATAATAAACAGAATTAATCACATTTTAGTTAAAAGTTACTTAAATCTTCATAAAGATTATGCCACATCTTGCATAATCAACCATGATTTCAAATACAAAGTTCGTTCCTAAAATTTTCACGTAACTGACTATGCTGTACTCAGAATGGCATGACTTCAAATTTTCCCACCAGCAGACTGCTCCCAAAATTTCGAACACTTCTTGTACTCTATCAGTTCTCCTAGTACTCAGGAAAACAGCTACATAAAGAGCCTGGCATGGGTAAAAAGGCAACTCATGAGAAAACTACAAGGCCAAACAGCAGCATACAGGAGACAGAAGTAGGGACAGGAATCCAAGGAAGAATTTAGAAAGACTGCCTGAGTATGTACACATGGTGTCAGGAAACCCAAAAGCTCACGTAGAACTGGTATTTGCAAAGGATGACAAAGACATTGCAAACAGATCTTACCACTACATTAAGGTAAGAAAGAAAACATCAACCTGCTTCTACACAGACTAGGCAATCTATCAATAGTAGATGCAGAGAAGGTCACCAGACTCGATGCCTTTTTTGCCTCAGTCTTCCTGAACAAGGTCACCCAAGCCTCTACGATCAGCAGAAGTGCTCAAAGAGGAGAACAGCTGCTAGCAGTAGGTGCGGATTAAGTCCGTGATTACTTGGAAGAAGTCAGCCCATAGAAATTGAAGGTGCCAGCTCACCTCACTCAAAGGTTCTGACAAAGCTGGCCAATGTCACAGCCAGGCTGCTCATTATCATCTTTGAAAGGTCACAGAGAGTGGGGGAGGTCCCTGGCAAATGGAGAAAGGCAAATTTCACCCCTATATTCAGAAAAGGGCAAAAGGACAAGCTAAGGAACTATAGACCAGTTAGCTTCACCTCAGTCCCAGGAAGGTTATGAAGCAAGTCCTCTTGGAACAAATTTCTGGGCTTATGAAAGAAAAAAAATTATTTGGAACAGTGAGTAAGAATTTACCAAGGTTAAATCATGTCTAGCCAACCCAGTTATATTCCATGACAAAATGAGCAGCTCTGTGGACAAAAGGAGAACAATGAGACTAAATATAACAACTTTAGCAAGACTTTTGGCACTGTATCACACAGTATTTTTATAGCCAAGTTTTCAGACTAGATATGTGAACTACAACACTGATAAAAATGGTTTGATGGTAAAGCTCTGATGGTGGTGGCTGGTACCAATTAGAATGCTCTAGGAGTCTGTATGAGAACCTGTTTAACATCTTTATCCATCACCTGGATTAGTCCAAGAGTGCAGTCTCACCAAATCTGCAGGTAACAGTGAACTGGGTCAGGGTAGGTCACAACACTACACAGTTGATATACTCAAGAGAAAGGTGACCATTCCCTACAACTTAGAGAGGAGGAACAGGCCAGCAAGGAACAAGGACATGTGCAAAGATCTAAATTTAGGAAGCAACAGCCCCCTAAAGCAATATGGCTGGTAACTGGCTGGGAAGCAGCCATGCTCAAAAAGAACCTGGTAATCTTGGTAGACACCAAACTAGCCATAAAGCAGCAGCATGGCATATAAGTAGACATAGGTAACAGCATCCTGGGCTGTATTACTAGCAGAATAGCCAGAAGATCAAGGGAAGTGATTAATCACCTTTTATTTGGCACTCATTACAACACATGTAGGATAATGACCAGTTTTAAGCACACACCTTCCCCATTACACTGGAAAAAAGGTGGAATGAAGTTGCAGGGGGGTCACCAACATGGTCAGGGTCTGAAGTACGTACAAGAACTGAGGGAACTTGGTATGTTCAGGCTGGAGAAGAGATAACTACAGGGTGTATAACAGGCCCCCCAACATCTAAAAGGAGGTTATTAGGAAGATGCAGCCAGCCACTTTACAGCAACATATGGTTAGAGGACAAGAGACAACAGCCACAAATCAAATCCAAAGAGGTTCAGACAAGGAAAATCTTTCCACCTTAATGAGTCAAACAATGGAACAATGGTTCCTGGAAATGTTCTGCCATCTCTATTCTTGGAGGTTTTCAAGACCTAACTGCATGAAGCCCTGAGCAACCTGATCTCATAGCTGATCCTGGTTTGAGCAGAAGGTTGGACTATAGATCTCCTGCAACTGCTTTCAACCTGAACTATTCTTTGATGTAACTCTTAGCAGTGGGAACATCCAGGTGTCTTTTTTTTTTTTCCCCTCTTCCCCTATTACTATCTCACTAGAATTTAAAACAATGCAAAGGCCTCGAAGTTCTTCCAACTTTGAAACTTTTGAATCAATATTGTCACTTCCTGATTTTGACTTCTTTCTTATAGGTCAATGTATCTTTTTAGCTGAAGGACTACTTTAACCGTCCTCCAAATACCTAAGTGCTTCTGCATCAGCCTGCCTGGTATCTTTTCTTTTAGCTGTAGATGGTTACTCATTCTTACAGAAAGAACTTGCCTGTTTCAGTCCTCCAAAGCAGCTTCTACTCCCACAGCTTTCAGAAATACAGCAAAAGCAGTTCCAATTTATTCTATGTCATGCTCTCACTCTTCAAGAAAAGTCAATTCACATGGAGACCCAAATCCCATGTTGCTTCCAATTTACATAGTGCTACTGGATCCAGAGCTAATTAATAAATTATGCAACGTAGAAAAGCCTGTTTGCTTGGTTTCAGTTATTAAAGTCATCTTTTTCTGAGAAAATAAATTCTCACAGGTTTGTATAGCTTCCAACTTTGGTATCATGTATCCTACATCAAGTCCAGCAAAAAAGACATACAAGTGTTCTAGTGCAACAAATGAAAGCCTCCAAGACTTTCCAAAGACTAAGGCTTAAAGACAAACTTGTGGGACTCCTCCAGAAAAAGGGAAAATTTGTTAGGATGTCAAACCATGGCTTAAAAGAAAAAGCCATGCTCTTAACGTAGTCTGGAGTTGAAGGACCACAGACTTCAAAAGTAAGTAGATCAAAGGCTTTTGTATTCTCTCTGAAGGGATCGCGTGAAACCAATCACTGATATTCACCAGTGTTACTGATACTTGTATGCTTAAAAGAATAAAAAAAGCACAGGAAACAGATGAGGCAGTACATGCCCACCCCATGTAATTACCTCAAGGGAACAAAGTATATTGACATCAATCTGAGAAAAAGCTTGACCTTCACTACCTATTCTTTATAGAACTCTGGAAATTTAGGTGTCTGGACTAACAAAATTGTAAGGATAAGCTGTTTCTGTTTCTTCAAGCTCTATTAACAAAATCACCAACTGTTTAACTGTGTTAACTTTCATGGAAAGTTTACATTCTCTGAAATCACACAAAATAATTTGTTTTCAAAAAACTCAGTTGGCAAAAGCTACTAGAAGTAATTGCCTGTATCAACAGACAATTGCATGTAGTGAAAAGTACTGTTTGGGTATTAGGCAAAGTTTATTATGATATCCAATTAACAAACCGAACAGGTGCTTTAAGTAGGCACAAACTCTTCTCCGTACAGAATAAAAACCAAAATAGGGCAAATCTGCTCTCCTGGGAAAGAAGTCTTGAACAGAATTATCCAGTTTAGAGGAAAAGAGGAAGGCTGTTCATGGTTCTTGTTCTACTTTAGTAACACAAGTACTTACTTCTCTGTAAGCACCAGTATCAAAGTTCCTAATGCAACTGGTACGACAACTATAAAAACTGTATTTCAAAGTCTTTGCCACAACAAATACATATATTCAGGTATTTCCTACAGCAATTCCAGACAAAGAAATATAGTATCTAAAAGAAACGGGTTTTGGGGTTTTTTTTTTGAGGATAAGGTTTTGCAGTCCCTATCTATCTTATCAAATAAAATCATGCAGTTGTTCTCATTTTTCCAAAATGTCATTTGCACGGACCAGAACTACCCTAAACACAAAAAACTTCACTTCTCAAAAAAAAAAAACAAACCTTCATGCATCTAGATAAAAGATCCTCACAAGGAATTAAACACTATTGAATGCAGCAAAGTAATTCAATATTTAACCATTATCCTTATGCTGGTTTGAATAATCTAATACAGAAAAGTATCTTCCAGAGACTCTCGAAGACTTAGTTGGGAAATTACTACTTACAGATTTTCACAATTTTAAACTAACATCACTAATTTAAAATTTAAAAAGTTGATCTTGCGGTAAAACTTGTAAAGTTCTAATGGTCTGGATGTTTAAGGTATAATTAAAAATGCTCCTAATTAGCTTACATTTTATCTCTATTATCATCTCTTGAGTCTCAGAACATATTCATACTAATAATAGAATTATTCAGGCCTTAAAGACCCTCGTGTTTGTCACTAACTTAGTGGAGTGTAATTTGCAATTTCTAAGTGTTTAGAAAAAAATACAGAGTTGAGAGTGCGCTCATGTTCACCACCTAAAGGGATAGTGGGGCTCCACATGATAACAACTGATCAGCATTATTCCATGTGCAGGCAGTACTCCATTTAAGGCTACTTCTTGAGACAAAAGGTCTTTGCTCATCTGAGAAACATAATTCACAGAATTAAATGCTGTGACAAACTGTTAAGGAAATTTAAATGCACACACACCACTTTGGGAGACTGGGGTCTAGCATGATGAAATCAGCTAACCAGAATTGTTCTGAAAAATGTAGATGCAGAACTAATATTTTATGAACTTTCTGTGGGGCCAGAAGGAATCTCCATGAGAGGACCTTGTACTGAAAACTGTTACTGGGCACAGATATCTAAGATAAAATATCTTGCAGCAATATGAAAATAAGAATTTGCTAAAATAACTGGGCATACCTGAGGGAACCAGTGTGATCAAAGTTTAAAATAACAACTGAAGACAGGCAAATTCAAGCACCAAAATGCCAAACACAATAGAAATCCTGAGAATCAACTTTTTTTACCGATATATAACTCCCAGTGTAACACTTTTACACTCCTTTCAGGACTGAATATGTTTGCATGATGTGCTACAGAGTGAAGTATAGCTTGTTAGGTAAAAACTACTGATCCAACAGCCATTCCTCCAAACAAGGCTGTTTTGAACACAAAAGAGCTTTTTTAAAGCAAAACAACAAAAAACAAGTAAAATGTTACATCAATGGTGCAGGCCTTCTCCAGTTCAAAGAAAGAGAAAGAACTTGGTATTAGTTTAGCGACATGTATGTTGCTGCCACAGAACTCATGCTCAAAGCAAAAACAACCAAGCAGGATGGGAATACAGTTTAATTAAATGATGTTATTTCAGGACCATAGAGAATCTTGAAATATACTTACTCAGTTTCTCAGCTGTGAAGACCGCAGTCTTCCTGAAGCATCACATTAGATTACTATCACAATGTATTTCACACATTTTCACAAATTTTTTTTACATAAAAATTTTTTCCTTTCCTTAGGAAAAATGCTTTAATTTTTTAGTATGACTCTGGTTTACCTAAATGCACAACCTTAAATTCAGACTTCTTTTGGCCTTAGTTTAATGAAGAGCTCTAAGGTGTTTATAATACAGCACAGGTTTCAACTATGTTACTAAAAACATCTCTGTAAACATGCATACAGAAAGACTCTCTCAGGCCCACAAACTTCCTTAGTTGTAGGAAAACCAGTTTCTTTTGTTCTCAACTATTGCTTGTGTGAATAAGTCTACGTAAATACCTCTGTGTACAGACCCATATAATCCTAGACCAATAAGAGATGCCACCTCTGTCTTTTTCCAACCCATTCTACTAGCTCGAGTCTCTCTCTTCCCACAGCCCCACTGTGCACCATCCACTTCAAGTCTTCTTACAACTCCTCTTCCCGTAAACTTCACCTACTCCCATCCTTTATTTCACATATTCCTCAATTATCCGTCTTCCAACGCCGTTCTTCTTCCTGACATTTTCTCACCCCAATATATACTTGAATCAGCCAGGGAAGAAGACTCAGTACTGCGCATCCTATACCTGCCTGAGGGATATAACAAAGCCTTCAAATTCTTCCAAAAACTGTCTGTTACCACAGACACAGCAGGTTGTGCTGAACAGGAAAAGAATCCCAAGTAATTTCATCTGCTCTCACACACTTCACCCCTTTTTCTATTTTTCATTACCATGTTAAAAACTTACCACAGTTATTCAAAAGCCGAAAATGAAATTATCCACTATAAATTATACACAACTTCTAGAGAGAAGTCTTAGAGATTCATCTAGCTCACTAAACTGAAAAGTAATGTTTTCATAATAATCTAAGTGTATACCAAGAAAAAAGGTGTTATAAACCTGCAACTTACGTTTTTGTCATAAACATGTATGTTTTCCTCTCAAACACTACTGGCAAGCCAACCCTATCATAACTATATTTTTCAACATTTTTGCTTTGGCACATCATCTATAACAGATTGGTTATTTTCTCTGCCTACCCATCACACGTATGGTTACTGATATGGACCTGTTATTAATGGAATGCCAGGTTCTGAACCTTGGCTTGGTTTGGCAAATTGCATCAGATTGTGTTGTTTTCTTTTGACTGAACACTATAGAGAATGTAAACTGCAAGTGGTACTCAAACTGTCTACTGCTACTTTACAATTAATTTAAAAGGTAACTTACACATTGAGTTTTTCCAAGTTCTCTTGGGCATTGTGTTTTTCTCTCTCATATGCATTTTCTACCTCTGTGAACTCTTTCTTGATCATTTCTAAATCCGAAAGAGCTTCTGCTTGGCTGGCTTTTTCCACCTGCAAAGCTCCTTCAAGGTCTCGAATTCTTAACTACCAAGTGATAAGAAAGCAATTAAAGCAAGTTAGGAAAAACTATCATGACCTTTAATGCTGTTCTACATTCTGTTCTCCTTTATAGGTAACTATATTTCATTAATTCTGTGTGGAAGTATAAACATAGAAAGCATTGAACACATGCAAAATTGTATGAATGCATACAGAGCAAAATGAAGACAATCAGATACACTGACCAAAAGCACCTTTTATTCTCTTTTGGTGGTAGATGGATTTTTTCTTTTTCAGTTACTACTGAAGTTTTTCAGGGGAATTATACTTTTCAAGTAGACTCATGAAAGTGTGGGATTAACTTCCACTCAGCACAAAGCACACTTGAAGCTTGTTCATTTATATGAACGAGGAAGAAAACCTTACCAGTATTCACTTTAAGGAATGTTACCCTCCCAGTTCCTTTGTTATGTTGTAGAAGTAGAGAGAGGAAAATAAGAAAACTAAATCTTTCCTTCCTACTGTTAATCGCCACTTTAAAAAATTTAAGTGCCTATAAATAGAGAAGATCATGAGAATAAGAAAATAACTGACTGAAGAAGAGCAGCATTTATTTTTGTTACTCAGAAAAGAAGAAAAAAAGGTAACAAAATTCCTTTTTTTTTTTCCCTTAGTGTTTCAAAAGTCCAGTGTGAATGGCTTGTTAGTTAGTATGAAATTACTAAGCAATCATCACTTAGCTTTTTCTCTCTTGCTTTTTAAAATAAACCATTATTGGCATACTGGGTCAAACTCCATGAGAGAGAGTTTAGTAATACAAAGACTTACTATTCAAGTCTGTATACTACATTTTTTGATATAATCAATCTTTACTGGTAACTGCAGATACCGACAATTTGATTGAAGCTAAAATGTAGTCTGAATAATTATACTTGGAACTGCAGTTTCAGGATGCATTAAGCTCACTCCTAGAGAAGCTGGATGTATGCACTGTATCGCCAAATATCTCTAAACACCCATTCAAAAGATACAGGGCAAGACATGAACAGTAGTATAGCGTTCAACTACTGTGAAACATTTCCTTTCCCTTCACTATTTAACTGCCAGTGGGAATTCTCAAACTTAAAAACGTGACGTTTTATTTCGTTATCTATTCTAATAACTTTAATGTTCCCTGAAAAGCAGGTATTTTTCTATTCTCTCCTTATATATTAGCTATTACAATTTTGACACTTGTTGCAGAAAAGAATATTCAGTGTTTTCACTAAAGCAAATAAACAGTCTTAACATTTTTGGAAGATTGTATCTTTACAACTTTACCAACTGTTTTACTGTAAACTTCTACAAAATACATAACAAAAAATTTACCTGGATGATCTCCAAATTGAATTTGGATTCCAAATGTGCTGCGCTCTCTGCTTCAATGTTTTCTTGCAGTTTCTTTATTCTCACTGTAGCTGCCTAAAAGTATATTTTCAAGAAATTTAAGTCCAGAGGGATGGTAAACGTGACACGAAGACTATTCTATTAATTCAGTATGTCACGACTCCATACAACAACCTGATACATCTGAACTACTTGTACTTTGGAACTGAGAGAACTCATACCAAGAAATACATATAAAAAGAAATTCTACACATCTAGAATATTAAATTATTAATTTTTATTTATTTAAAGAAACTTATGTAGCATTATATTATTGATGCATTTTTTTATAATCAAGAAAACTGCAGCTGGAGTCAGAAAGCAGAAAGGCCAAGTTAAATATTCTACTTACTCCCTCACTATTTGCTTTTACACCAAGGTTGTCACCTGAGACAAAATAACCACACCCTGTATGTTCCCAAATACAATGGGATATGAATAGAGTATCTACAATTTCAGTAACAAGGCAGATGAGGCACAGAGAAGATACAAAATTCCTCAAAAATATGTTGGCTTTGGCACCGAATTTGCAAGCAAGGTTCCCAGAACAGATTGCTTTGCGGCCCTAGACTAGTCAGTTTCCCTACAACAAAAATCTGTAAACTCTCTAACATATTAAAGCACTAACCTAGTACTTTTTTACTGCTACATTCCTTGACCTGTAACTCTTCTGTTATGATTTTGTCCAGCAATTATCAGGATGTTCATGATCTCATTTATGAAATACCTGAGTACTTGAATCAGTTACTATATCTCATTACACAGAACACCTGTAAATGCATGCATAGTTTAAGCAAAATGGGATTCTCCGAATTAAACAGTTACATCTTTCTTATCCATTCTTACAAGATTTAGAAAAGCACAAAAATGCAAGTGACTGTGCTAAGAAGCTACTTGGAAATTTGGATTGCCTACAAAAAGTTCAAGTAGTTTGTATTTTTATTAAACTTTTAAGTGATCCAAGCTGAAAAAATTTCAAGTTACAATAAACACAAAAGCAATCACCAGATCAGTATACCCAGATAAAGGCCTGGACACAGAATTTCATCTGGAAAAATACTTTTACCAAAAGCAGTAACTAAAGATCTGCTATAATGGAAATGCACATGCAATTTTAACTACACTGTTCTCTATCAATAAAATCTTCCCTTCTCACTTTGATAATTGGATTGAAAAGAAAAAATCATCCCAAAATGTCTCTTGGCTTCAAGTTAAATCAGGCAGATCAAGAAAAAGGAATTAATATTAAAAAGTCACTTAACACAAGGTTATATAAATACAATGGAAATTACAAATTTTGTAAAAGTAAAACAAAGTAGCAAGTATGCAAGACTGCATTTTGATTCTGAACATTTAAAAGAAAAGAGAGAAACATTAACAGATGTTAAAATAAAAGCTCTTGGCAATAAATTTAAACTTTGTTTGTATAATCACACACACACACACAAAAGGAAAGACTTTTGAAACTGACATCCGTGGAAGGCCTACTAAAGAAGAAAGCAGCAACAGCACAGAGCTTACAAAAGCTACTCCACAGTAAGGACTGTCAAAAGTCTCAAACTTCGCCTCTTCCCAGGATTTTACCTGCTTAACACGCTTAATAAAATAAACCAAAAAAAATCACAAATCCTGCACAAACATTGTACTTCCATATTGCTAAGATTCTTTTGAAAAAAAGCTTGATTTAGACTCTTAGCAGTACTATTCCTTCCAAACACCAGCTCCTACTCCTCTTTGCCCTTAATGAAGAACTAGCAAACTACCTCCTGCTTCAGTTTGGAAGGACTCCTTAGCATCCTCCAACAGGTCGACATCTGTCAACAGGATGGTTTTACACAACAACACTGCCAGCCTAGTAAAAGTAGTCAGTGAACAATAAATATGAGTGACGTGGATTTCATTTCTTTTTTATTAGTATTTTAAAAGTCTGCCTGAAAATAATACAAGTTTGAAGAGAAGAATAAAGGAAACAGTGAGGAAGGTACCTATCACAACATTGTGAAAATATCATTTTTAAAAAACAATTGGAAAATTAATTTTTAAAAAATAAAACTAACGGAGACTTCACTGAGAATAGTTCACTACATACCCTCAAGAGCAAAAATGCTTTTCTGTCTGTTTTGTTCAAGTGTCTATTCTCATAGTGAACACTGAAATGGAAAAAAAAAGTGATTCTGCAAGTAAAGTTTTTACATATAACTTACTAATTCACTAGCTCTGTACTGCATTTTCATTAACTCTTACTTTATTTCCTAAGCACCAGTCCAAAGTAGAACTATGCCTTCATCTCAGCCTCTCTTCAGCTGAAACCCGAGATGCAAGACACTATGAAAATAGTTAACACACCCTCTCAAATGGAGCCCCCTAGAACTGTTAGATTTCATCAGTCCCAAGAAGAAAAATAACACCAAAAAGAATAAGTAACAGCTTGAGTGACAGCACCTGCAAGAATTAAAAATCGAAGCAATCACATTCTTCCAAACAGCGCATACAGGTACCGGTTCGTGGTACTTTAAAAGTAGTCTGTCTCCTCAAGCCAACATGATAGACACTAACTGCAAGGAGAAGACACATTGTACAAAGGAGACAAACTCCCAGAAATACAGAAACTTCAGTCCTAAGAAAATCCTGGGACAATGACAGAAGAGATGCAGAAGCAAGCACACCTGTAAGAGGTGCCAACATCATTCCTTTGCTGCCCTGAAGTAAAAGCACTTCACTTTAGGAACAGACATATTTGTAGATGGTTCATTTGTTTTCAGTTGTCACAAGTCACTGAAGAATCAATTAGCATGCCCATAAAAACAGAAACACTGGCAAAACGAGTGTTTCAGCTACATACATTTCTGATGGTCTCTGGAATGTGAGAAACAGGCTCCTAATTACAAGCAGGACAGTGTGCCTGGCCTACTGTAAAAGAGGTATGAACCCTAGGCACTGACCAAAGAAGAGCTAGATGTACCTGACTGGTATCCCAATGGAAAGTATTCAGAGATTCAAGATAGTACACACAGGGAAATTAAATTTAAAATCAGAAAGCAAAGTATTTATTTGGCAGGTAAGTATCATCTTACAGATCACATCGCCATATAAAGGCAGGAGAAAATTCACTCGTTCAAAACTCGGGTTTCTTCACGAGGTTAGGAATCTCAACAGCTTATTCTTGCTTTTAAAGCTCATCTTCTTCTAGAGTTTGATTCTTTAAAGCTTTGCTGCATACCAGTGGTTTGTTCCAATTTTGATTTTTAAAACCTTTTTGACATTAGTTCACTGGACCTTGAGAAAACTAAGATCTAGGGAAAGAAAGAAAATATATTTTCATTCAAGTCAAGTCACTGTCAGGGACCTGACAGGAACTGCCACTAATTTCTTGTATTGCTAGAAGCCAAAGATGAAGAGTGAATTATGTTGTCCTCAAAAGCCTCAGAGTATTACTCAGGTAAATCTTAATCTTAGCTTATCAGTATAAGCAGCTGTCTTACCCAGAAGAGATTCAGGTCCTTAAAAGAGCTTGCAGAAAAGTTATGTATGTAAATTGAGGAAGTCATGTAGATGCTGTGTCTGGTGAGGCAATGAATACTCTTTTTCCTGGGTTCTATGATTTGATTGCTGAAGTTTATGGTTCACCATACATCTAGCAAATTTAAACAGTCAGAAGCCAGCAAATCAGTGAGAAATTAGTGAGAAAACAAAAACTTCATGAGAGATATCTAACCAGCCATTAGCATATAAGCTTTGCTAAGTAATACAGAGCTATTAAATACAAAGAAATCCAGATTTGCTTAGAGTGCTCTAAGGAAACGAATCTTGGAATTGCTATTTATCTAAGTGCATATCAGCCATAGAAGCTGCACCTGGACTCCAAGCTGAGTCTGAAGTTTTGTTTGGGAAGAACACAGCTGCAAAAAAACACTATATAGAAAATCTTGCCTATTTTGCTAGTAAAGATTCAAACAGGCTCTGCTGATACTTCTATGCATTTCCCCTCACAGTGAGAGGCTGCATGCTCTACCAGTGAGGATGATCCATTACGTACTTTGTGAGGAAAAGAAAGAAATGTCAGCCATAAGCCTAACCTGTAACACCATACTAACAATTCCAAAAAGAGGAATGAGATGAAGAAAGGAGTTTTGTGTTCCTGTCTGACAAACAGAAAGAAACTGGTACCAGAATCATGTTAGCCATGCAAACCTCTCTGCATCAGACAAAAGGTGAGAAACAGTATCCTTACTGAACCATGTGTCCAAACACTTTACACAATGTCTACCTAGAAAAAGGTAGCTGTGTGAAACCAGGACGACAGGTCATAGAGAAAGGCTGCAGGCCACAGACATCCAGACCACAGTCTGTCAGCTGGGTGCCAGATGGGAATACTTTCTGGTTTAGCTTGGAAAGCTTCTTGTCAGGACCAAACCGCAGAGATCTATTTGAAGGACAGATCCAAAATGTGGGTTCTCCAGTGGTCACAAAGTGTTTCCTTATCCAATATTGAAAACAATTCAACAAGATTCAGTCCTCCTTACTTCCATGTGCACCTAAGTAGGACAGATGAAGGCAGACATCTTAAGTAAGGTATCACACACAAACTTATGGAATCTCCAAAGTTTCCTTAGATATTGAAGCTGAGTCAATTTCAGCCTTAATCTAAGGAACAAAGGTATCTGGGATCTGTTTCCATGATGGCACAGACAGAACTGTGACTTTTGAGAAAATAAAAGTGACTAAGAAAACTTCAGTGCCAGCCTTAGAACTTGTGCATGACCATGCTGTATGTTTACTCCAATCCCTTAAGGTTCAGTCACTTTTTCCAGTGTCCCGTTACAGGTCAATGCTAATATAGTTTCTAGGAGATGTGTTCTGCACGCTAACAGTTTGCAGTACCATTTTCTAAACTGGCCTTTGTGGCTTTCACTTTTCTCAGTCCCTCACACCTGCTCTAAGTACTGCAATATTTGTGAATATTGGGGCACTCCATACTGAATGAATACTGAAAGAGTAATCCAGTATCCTACATTTGTGTAATGCCACAGCCATGAAAATGTAATCATTTGACTTTTGCATTTACATCAAGATACCCTTTATCAGAGAAGCAACACAGAAAACAACAGGAGAAAAGATAAAAGTATATTTACAACAGTTACTAAGTTTAGATACAGTAATAGAAGTAATTTTTTTCTTCTCTGCTTCTATTTAGCCCACAATATGAACAATTTTTCAGTTTTATTTTACTAACAAGTTGTCAGGATACTCATACTTCCCCATGGCTGAGGTCCAACCCCTATGTGAAATGCTCAGCTAAGACAAAAGTTTCAAGAGTGAAGAGGACACACATGTACCTCATATCTGGATCATCATCCACTCACTCTGTGTGCTTCCATATTCAGATTAAGATCTTACTTCTTCCTGATTAAAAGCAATTCCCTATGATTCATAAGTCAAATCAGGAGGCCAGGTCTAAACGTATCTTTAGAAGATGTGCTGACCACTTCCACCTAGTGTTAAAAAAGTTGATGCCTCTTGATTGTGGTAAGGTGGAGCCATCTCCTGTCCGGATAACAAACAACCTTTCAGTAACTATAAAGTTACATAACGACAAACAATTCTTAACCACTTAAGTAAATGTTCTTTCAGGCTGACGGAGTGTGGTCAACCTTCACTATAAACATTTCCTGTATATGAAGTCTAGAGCAACATCTGTCATTGACAGAGGAGCCATATTTGACCTGCACAATACCAGATACACAACTTCACTGGCATGGGGGCTGTAAGCTAAGCCATATGCTTGGCTTTATGTTAAAAAAAAAAAAAAAAAAGAATAAGAACAACTAGGACTGCTAAATTGGTATAATTTGGTTGCCTTTGGATAAAGTCCAAGTCCATTCCAAACTGCAACTGAGCTCCTGCTGGTGAACTCATCTGAACTGCTCTCCCTTTCTACAGTACCTTGAGGGGAAAGAGATGTCCCTTTTGGTTCTCATGCTTAGTAGCTGGTAAACCCCTTAACAGTACATGAACTGACATTGTTACTTTATACATGCACATACACAAGATCAGCATGTGACTTGTTACTAACTCCTGATAAGGGCTACATAAGATAGTATTCAAAGAACTTCAGTCTCTTTGTGAGGCAAGAGTGAACAGCCTTCAAACTGGGACTTGAATAAAATGCACAGGAGGTGATAAAAAGGAAGCTCCTCTCAGAGAGAAAGTCCATCATGTCAATGAGCTTGTCACGGGAGAAATACGAACTTTGGAGCCACCACAGAGACACCATTACAAAAACTGCAGTGCTTAGAGGACATACAAGACAGTCACAGTAGCTAGAATTCCTAGATGCCAGTTGTGCGTTGTGCAGACACTAGAAAGCAGTGGATTAAATAGAGATAAGCCATCAAGAGTGTGTAGTCATAGAAGACAAAAAGTAGTTTAACCAGCAGCACTGTTAACTGGCTTAGGAATGTGTCCTCTCTCGCACTGCTTGGAGCTTTTTCAGGTCTTTCTTATAAGAACTGTAACTTACCTTACGCTGCTTTTTATGGTAAAATTACTAACAAGCAGGGGGGAAAAAAGCAGTTCTGCAGGTTTGGGGGTTTGGTTTTTTTTTTAGCTGGGACCTAAATTTCATGTTTCATCAACTCAGATACAGTAAGAAATGTAACACACCCACAGCCTTAAACTATTGCGTGTACATGCACCTTCTGCAAATACAGAAATGGACCATCCCTCAAGTCTTTACCGCCATCTCTCCATCATAGCAGCATTACCAAGCAATAGAAGATGACACATTTAGCAGGACATGAAAAGGTCAATACGCTTACCAGTGGGAAAGCAGGAAGGGCAGTGTGAAAGCTAAGGGAATGGTCTTTAAATGGTAACTCAAAGTCTCAGAAATATGGCAACATATTCAGTCTCAGAAATAAAATGGACCAAGTTATGGGACGTTTTTCAGGCCTCGTGAGAAAGGCTTAAAAACGTCGAAAGACCTTGAGCTCCAACTTACTAAGAGTTGGCAGCCTTAAACACATAAAACAAACAATAGAAAATCACTATATTTCTGTGAATAAGACAGAGTTCGAAATTTATGAACTAATAATTCTGTTTCTCATGG
>JAVJGI010000057.1:35153658-35167535 GCA_035590275.1 Ibycter americanus | reverse complement strand
TTTCTCATGGTAAAATCCACATTAGCCTTTCCTTCACTGTTTGTCAAACAGTTTTCCCACGCAGCTTTTTGGCAGCTAGACACATCACAAGAAACACTATTTTTATATACAAATTGCTTTATATTTCCCAAGAAATCATCTTTCCAGAGCAGTGGAGCTAAAGGCTAAAATAAAAGACACTGGTTCCAGGAAACTGATTATCAGAAATAGTAGCGTCTTGTTGAGTTCAATACATACACATCAGGAATTTGCTCGACTACTGACCCTTAGGCTAAAGATACATAATAATAAGGTTCCCAATCGAAATTTTTCTGGTATAGTATGTGTTCCACTTCAGAAGGACTCCATGTCCATGCAATGGTACACCACACTGGTATCACTGCAAACTGAAAAGCTAGCAGGTTCAGCTATCTTTCAAGTGAAGAGTCCACAGAAACTCGCCATTATTCTTTCTCTTCATTTTTAATTCCAAAAACTAGAAATGTCCTCTTTTAGACCATGTTCAGAATAATGATTGAAGCATAAAACCATGCTAATATTAAAAAAAAAAGAAGGGGGCAGACTTTTTTCACCTTCCTTTCTTTATAATATAGTCTGTCAGATAAATTCTTCATAAAAGTGCCATCATACAAAAAGATTCTCAATTTATCATTTCCTTTCATTACTGAAACAATTATTTTCCCATGGATTTCTCCCTTATGTCCAGCAGAGGGTAGTACAGGAACAGCTTTGTGAACTCCAAAAAAAGTTCATCCGTATTGCATATTGTGGTGGTTTAACCTCAGCCAGCAATTAAGTACCACGCAGCTGTTCACTCACACCCTCCTCCCCGGAGGGGTGGGGAGGAGAATCAGGAAGGAATGTAAAACTCAAAGGTTGAGATAAGAACAATTTCACAATTGAAATAAAATAAAAACAAGAGAACAACAGTAATGATAGCAGTAACAGTTATAATGAAAAGGAGGAAGAAGGGGAGAGGAATGAAATCCAAACAGAAAGGAGGAAAGAAAACAAGTGATGCACAACACAATTGCTCACCACCCGCTGATCGATGCCCAACCAGGCCCCCAGCAGCGATTGGCAGCCCCGGCCAACCCCCACCCCCCAATTTATATACTGAGCGTGACATCCCATGGTATGGAATACACCTTTGGCCAGTCTGGGTCAGCTGTCCTGGCTGTGTCGCCTCCCAATTTCTTATGCCCCTCCAGCACTCCCATCGGCAAGGCCTGAGAAATCAAAAAGTCCCTGATTACCCTGTTCCCACACCAAACCCAAAACACAGCACTGAACTAGCCACCAAGAAGACAATTAACTATCCCAGCAGAAAACAGGACACATGCCTAGTGTATAACAAAAGATTGTAAGATTGCCTTTTACTTAGAATTACACCACTCTTCACACAAATCACCCTAAGTTCACTCCCATCAAGAATTTAAGTACACATTTCCTAACCAAATGCCCATTAACACAAGGTACTCCACATGGGAATTGAAATAAGATATGTCTCCTGTGTCCATCTTCCCACAAAAACCAACTTTCAATCTTTAAGCTACAAATTCCATGAACAAATAAAGGGCTACTTCATGACAAAACGTAGACTGTTCTGTCTGGGGTGTATTGCTTTAAAGGCTTCTGTATCTGAATGGAAATCCATTTCAAATACTGACATCATAGGCAAAAATACAAACTGTATTTAACCACAGCTGGAAGTACAGAACTAGTCATCAGAAATTTATCTATATTTCTAACATGGGTAATACTTATTCCCATATGTTGAGGAGTTTTAAATTGACAGCTAGAACACCACAGAACTATGTGAGAGTAATACCAAATGGGCAGAAACACAAGGAGACCTTGGCATGTTAGCACACAGTGAAAACTACTGCCCAGGCTTTAGTGCCCTTCCTTAAGGCCTTTTCCAGAATGTATGGGAAGAATTTGGCAACTAAGAATGTGATCCACAGAAGCTAGCATGCTAGTGAGCCAGTTCAGGCAGAGAGGAGGAAATTCTACTGACATCAATGTGTTTAAATCCCAACAATAACCAGGCTTCACAGAAGCACTTCTTACTTAGGAATCCAGCACGCCCTTTTATAAAGGGCATAGTCCTTTCTTTCAAACACAATTAAAAGGGAAGATTGTGATCATTTCCCCCCTCCTTTATGCAAAAAGTCTGTCCTTGAACACTCCCCCATTTCCTTCCCTCACAGCCTCCAAGCACAAAATTCCAGTGACTTTGCTACAGAGGTAAAGAGAAGCTTATCTGGTCCCTTTGGTTGAGGTCTTTCCACTCTGTTTCAGCATGAAGGACAAATACCTCTGCTTGACTGAGTCCCAGAAGATTAGAGAGGAACAGGAATGACACATTTATAAATCAAAAAAAGGTTGCAGTTAGAATTCAAACTCTTGTTAATATGAAACTTTCTCAGTATATAATTGGGGGGGGAGGGGACATGGATGAGAGAGCAACTTAAAACAGATTTTATTAACCTGAATTTTGAACTTCAGAATGCTTGCAGCCTTTCATGACCACAGAAAAGGGAGAACAAATTTTGCTCTACAAACAGCAATGCAGAGTACTGGTACCTTGTAAGACGCAGATGATGCCGTTGTCACAGACTCGAGTTTGAGTCCACTATCCAATATGAAATCTAGAGTAATCCATACTGAAAACTTAGAAGTATGTAATGCTTCTGCTTCTTAAAGAATAAAGGTATTTTCAGAGCTGCCCATTAGTTCACGTCTCTGATTTAAAGTATCAAATGGGTAAGTTATTACTGTAGGCCCTTTCAGACACTTACACACATGCAATTTACTTTTGAGATAGTAAAATGAGACGGAAACTGACTAAAGCATATGCATTGCAGTCTAACTTGGACTTTTTTTTTTTTTTAAATTCACGGGGACTTGTGCTAATTTGCATGAACTTTTGAGTACAAGAGGTTTCATCAGAATTTAATAAAAATTAAGCAGCAATTACAGTATCTTAGCTGACTGTGGTTAACAGATAGCATTCCCTGATAAAACCATCTCCAGGGTATAGGATTTTCAAGGAACTGAGTGCCTTCTTTTCAAATTTACAGATAGTGAGTACGCCAAATCAAAATATTTAGAAAGACAAACAATTTGCTGCCTTGCTCCTCCCGCTTTCAGCTCATGATTCCTATGTTAATAATTGAAAAGCCAAGAAGTCACAAAAATGCCCTTGTTCATGTCCTTGGAAGCAAAAATCTTTGTTTTTAACAGGGGTACTGGAACTTCACAGTACGCAGCATTTTCCAACTAAAGGTAATTCTGCCTAGGCCAATATGTGCAGCTCAAAATACATGACAATAGATTTCCTGTAGATCTCTCTGCAGGCACAAAAGTCTACCTTGTTGGTCAATAAGTCAGTGGTTTTAGCTGATGAGCTTTGATCTTCCCTGTAGGAATTTTCTTTTGTACTTCATCTTTAATGGAGGGCTCTACCTACATCGCAAACAATGCTTTAAATACTTCTTTTGCCTTTAAGGGATAACAGAGAACAAACACAGCTGAAAACTATATCACTTATTCCTTTAAGGGCTCCCAATATCCTGCAAGTGCCAATTCCTTAAAATTTGTTGCAGAAAATACTTAAAGATGCCTCTGGTAGAAAACTTAAATCAGGATAAAGAATCATCTGGTCACTATGCTTTTCCGCGCTGACAAACGTTCTACCAAGGAAGTCTTAGTCCAGACTGTACATACAGATAACATAGTTCCTACAAAGCCTACCAGTGGACAAACCAAGAGAGAAATAGCACTTTAGTGAAAAGAATACATTTACAAGGTATTAGTCTTAACAATTCGAGACTTCTCAGCAACAGGGGTCACTCAACAGACAGGCAAACTAAAACTACCTATAGTGTTTAAGTCTAAATAGAAAGAGGTTGCCATTAACACCACTGTGATCTTCCAGTATGCTATTCTCTCTACCTAGCACACCATCTGGTGACTCTCTCAGCTCCAGTAGATTCTCCATCACAAGTTCACTAATTCTCAAAATCTGTTCTTAAGGCAAAAAGATAGCAAGATAGACAAATGAAGAGGTTAGGGAAAATGTGCATATTTCCTAAAGTAAAGTTAGCCTTGTTTGCATGCTTACATAAACCTTTTCCTAACTGCTATTCAAACACCAGTCTCAAGTCAGGTACACAGTGTAAGTGGCACTTGCCTGTTCAGCCTTTTCTGCAAAACAGAAGTTCAACATTTTGTTAATCGAGTACATAGAATTCATAGCATAACTGGGTGATTCCACCCCTCAAAAATGAAATTGCTCAGTGTCAGTGCTTGTTGAGACTAACAGCAACAGTCAAAAATCCTTACTTCAAGTTCTTTTTTAAGTCGCTCCTCTCGTTCAACACTGTATTCAAGCTCATTGGCCTGGCGTCTCAGCAACTCAGTACAGCCATTGTGTTCCACCTCCACGTCTTTCATTTTCTTGCGTAAATTTTGCAGTGTATTATTCTGCTCCTAGGAAAAATAAAGCATAAAGAGATACTTTTACTAAGATAAAGTATTACAGTAAAGAGTTCAAAAGAGGAATACTTTACGAACGGAGACTGCATTAGAACAGGTTATTAAAATCTAACACATTAGCATGTCAAGAGAACCATTTACCTAACAGCAGACGTGCTCTTCATTCACCAGCACGTAAAATGTGTTAGTTCAAAAATCACTATAAGCATGACCTGCAATATTAAAATCAGAGCCAACTACTCACAGGAAAACTTATTCTCTAAAGAGTACAAGGATGCTCTTCCAATCTCTTCTCTCCTTCAGCAGAATGGCAATGATGGAAGAGGAAAACAGCTAAGTATGATTAAATGATACACAGGGACAGAAGTTCTATTTTGTTCTGGGTTTCATTGTCAGAACTTGAAATCAAATCAGAAATTTTAGAAGTGGTTACTCCAATAGATTAAATAATCTTCATTTCTGCTATTCTGAAAAAGACTTTCTTCTGTCTACAAGCTGAATTACTTCAAAAAAACATCTACATGAACTACGAAGTTCTCAGTAGAATAATCAAGTTGTTTCCCACAACTTCTGCATTCAGAAGCTGAACCAAGCTACAGGCTAGGATAATTACTAACACTACGGGACTCAGCAGCTTTCTGGAGTCACTGCTACAAAATCCACACTCACAACACACCAGGCTCAGAGGAAAGTAGCCAAATAATGACCCCCCAGTAGTCTAGTGCATACTTAAGCTGGAGATCCCAGAAGTCTCAAAAGGAATAGCTTTGGTCTAGTGGACAGGAATAAGCTTTTCCGTAACTAGTATCAGAAACAAGCCATAAATCCAGTGATTTAGTTGGGGGAACCTTTGGAGACCAAATTTGTTAAAATGACTTTCTGGGCAAAACACAGAAAGATTACAATAAGTTATCTTGTTCATTTACTTCTATTCAATACCATGGCAAGAGAAATTTTGTGAAAATAAACCAGTTGGTCTGGAAATTCTGCTATTCCTCTTACATCACATAATCTTGTTCCTAGAAATTACTAATCATAAGGCATCTGCAGAACAGGAAAGGAGTAGGAGAAAATTAATTATTCATATAGAATGATTGTTTGGAAGATTGAAGTCTGACAGAACCCTGTTAATACATGAAGATCAAAGAAGTAAGAGTCTTTTTCAAAGTCTGGAGGAACTTCTAATATTTGTTTTCCAGACTGAAGGTAGAACATTTTGGTGACTCAAACATGACAACAAGGGAACCGTGACAGGGAATTATGACTTTTTTACAGTGCTAAGTGTTACCAATTAGTAACAGAAAAATTAAGTTTATTTTCTCTCTTCTTTCATGTGCAGCACTATGGCATGACTTTTCAGCATCCTCTGAAAAGACAAGGAGCATGTGATACTCATGTGAGGAAAAAAAAATGGGAACCTCAGTAAATTAAAATATTTCAAAAATAGAATACCTGGATATGGACTAAACTTAAGCTAATCCTCTAACTTTGCCTGTAATATCAAGCCAATGTGGAGGCTTCTTACAATCAGCATGCTAAAAAAAAAAAATTGAACCATTTTTATAGAAATATACAACTAGTCTGACACTCTCCACACTAGAAAGACACAGAGATATTTATCTCTTCAGGTATATCCTCCAGATATTAACAGAATGAGCTGGGAAAAGAACACATTAAATAAGTAATACATAGTTGACTGGAAAATACTTAAAAGCATTTTATACTGGAAATGTAGTTAATGTTAATCAGGCTAAAATTAACATGAATGCATCAAACTTGTTATGCAAGTCAGCATGGTTGTGGGATTTCAGAATCTTAAAGAAGTCTCTGAACTTTTCAGACATGAAAAAAAAAAATTATATATATATGTACATGTACACCTGCATGTCCTACAAAAACTTACTATATGATTATGAAAAACACGTCTGATTTTTTTTAAAAAAAACTATATAGGCAACATAATTTCACAAGTAATCTAAGGAAAAACTCAGTGCTTCTGTGAAGGAATACTATATTCTGACTAACCACAAGGTGATGCTATTGCACCTACTACGGAACTCCAACATCTTTTGTTATGAAGGATGGTATGCTAAGCACACCCCATAGAGCATTCTACAAATCTGTTAGAAAGCAGAGATTACTTTCTCTCCGTATCTTAGAGACACATTTCAATAGGTTAAGCTGACTTCATTTCCATGCCTACTTCAGCATTTTCATACCCAGGTTCAGAATTACAGTTCTTGAAGTGCAGCTTTTTCAAGCAGGATTTGCATACGTGCTTAGAATCTCTTTTCTGTGTACCTATTAAGACCAAAATTAAATCCACCTTATCTAGCTTTTATTTTGTAACTCAGAATACCTAGAAAACTATTTAAAATAGGCCTGTAAATACACAACACAAAAGACTGGAACATATCTAAACCCATAATTTATAAACCCAGATCTTTCGCATATTTATCTGCCAAGTGTAAAGCAATTAAACTTTCAAGCAATAACTAAGGCAGACAAGTCCGTATTTAACATTTATTTATGGGAGGGTTTTATTTGCTGGAAAAGTCTGTATTTAACATGTATGTGTGTATTTTTCATTTGCTGGGATTTTATAACTATCCATAAAACCTGTTGCTAGGGCTATGGGCATGGGAACACATACAAACGCAAAGTGGGAAAATATAAAGTTTTTACTACTGAAACCAGATGAGGAGTGGACACCTAGTAGTGAATCATGTTTTACCTTAGGAGTGATCAATTTTCTAGCTTTATTACATTTACCAACCAAACACCTGCCTCTGCAGATGACCTTTACTTCTGGATATACATTCACTGCCAGAGAACATAATGTCCCATGCAATCCACTGCTCCTTTGGTTCTGAGGCCAACATCACTTCAGAGAGTGTCTCTCTCCAACACTGCTCTTTTTATACAGCATTAAACTCACTGAACGTAGCTTCTACAAAACACTGTATAGAACATAAGACAGCTCCATTCCAAAGCCTCCTCAACTTAACTCAGCCTACTGTTAGCCAGAACTCAGAGCCAAAGCTCCACCCTCAGCCTGCTTTACCTGGTAACTCAAAAAAAGAAAACTGTACCTAAAAATAGGATTCCTCATAGCCTATACCTAACCCTACTTTTTTAAGCATCAACTTTGAATGGGAACTGAATCATGTTTCTGTTGGTTTGAGAAGGACCTTAGGGTGTCACCTGTCAATCAACTCATTTGATTTTCTCCAAAGCCTTCTTCCTTGGCTTTCTCTTTTTTTTACTTTTTTCCTTTTTTCCTTTTTTTTTTTTTACTGTTCCTTTATGGTTCTCCTAACTGTTCTTTAAATCTCTGTTCTACATATCCACAAAATTACAGGGGGGAGGAAGGAACTTCCTTTCTGTCCTTCATTCAGAGAAAATCCAGTTCAGTGTCATCTTTTTCCACCATCAGGGCTTCTAATCATTAAACCAGCAACAGAGTGCAACTCCTTTTGCAGCCCATGCACAGAAACACCACATGTCCATATGGTACCTGATTTCTACTTCAGGTCTTGTTATTCCACCTCTCTTTCCAGATCCTGCCTTCAAATAAACAGCTGAAGGGTCAGCACACAGTACTTTCGGAATACACCTAATTAAGGGATTCTCTCTGCCTTAGTTTTTTAAGACCTACAGGTGCCATACAGAATCTGACCAACAGCACCATAATGTAGTGCAACAGGTAGGTTTGCTGTCAGAACTTTGCTATCAAGCTGCCAGGTAAGGCTTGTTTTGTGTCATTTGGGAAGACCGTTTGGCGCTGTCCCAGGCTTGGAGCTGACTGCGTGGGAACAAATCAGTGCTAATTTTCTACTGCTTGACTAGTGCCCAGACCAACTGAGACAAGTCTGTCACATCTTAAAGGTAGCTATAAAAGAAGAAAATATGAATATAAAAAAATAAAAAGTTTCACTAAATAAAGTGATTCTCTTAGTACCAATCTGTTCTCTGCATATGTCATGCATATGCATAAATGGCTACCAGGCTTAACAGAGCCTCTGGTATTATCCTTTATGTTTTTCAAGAAGTGTAACTATACCTGAATACATGCTCAGTTTTCCTTAGATGGTATTATACATTGCTAAGATTTAAGGTAATTAAATTATCAATTAAAAAGATGAAAGTTAATATAATTGTCTGTGTCCCTGTGGAGCAGGTAGAAGCTGGGTGTGTTAACTCAGCACTACCACACAATACTACAAGATTTCTTTGAAATATTATTCAGTTTTTAACAGTTTGTATTAAAAAACAGTGTAAAAAAATTTTGCATTTCTATTATGTTTTACGCATTTAACACCTAAGGGATTTATGCATACTGGTGCAACTCAACTTTGATAATTACTTTTTTCATGAAATACAGTGAAATCCATTCTCTGAAGAATAAAAACCCACAGTCTGAAACAGATTATAAAACCATCTCTTAGTATTAAATTACTTTTCTTCTAACAAAATGGCAGAATTTCCAACAACAGGCATTTTTCATGAGTGGCATGGAATAAATAATGTACAATGCACTGCCAGAAATCCCATCATCACCGTATGGGTTTCCCGACAGGATGTAGTCTCCATATTCTACAGATGATTTTCACGTTAACAGGCTATTAGATGTCAGACTGAGGGTGGTAAGAGGGAAATCGAGTGAGAAGCTAGGTGTTGGGTGTCCCTGATTTTACTGACTCAGCTCTGCGCAAGTGCAAATGGGCCTCACTACCACTGTGCATGCACTGGTAGCTCAGGTTTAGGTGTTTATCATGAAAATCAGCCACAACACGTTCCATCAAAGCAAGAAAGACTCTGACACAGTAAGTGTAACTTTATAAAGCTATATTCTTCAGAAATATTCTGCAGTATTTAGCTACTTGGGGGATATTTTCCCTAAATCAGAAAAACTCCAACACACCACACACTCCGCACCAAAAATGTTCCAGCCATCATCTCAGGAAACTTTCCAATTATTAACACATCATACCTGCAAAACACCTTCTAGCTTCGTTCTTTCCTTAAGAAGCAATTCATATTCATTGTTGCAAGTTCTGTGGATATCATCCTTCTCTCTTGCAAGTCTTTGCTGTTGTTCTTTCCACTTCTGCTGAGCAATGTGAAATGTTTTCTCAGTCTCTGCCACTTTCTGCTGAAGTTTTTCATTCAATGCTATTGTTCACAGAAAAAGAGAAAGACAGACAAGTAGCACTGCAAAGCATATTCAGAAAAAAATGTGTAATGATCATCAGTTCTTCTGTGTATCATGATATCCTGTGGAACACTGGAACATCAACACTTCCAGAGTGCACAACCTTCACTACAAAGAAAGAATCAAATTTTATGTTCCTATAACATCCTTCACAGAAGGACATAGGAATATTTTAGAGATTTTTATACATTAAAACTCTTCTTCTATTGGAAAAGAATAAAAACCTGAGATAGCTCTTTCCAGTAAGGTCTCTATAGCATGGAGGATTTAATTACAGATTTCTACAACATTTGGTCAGCTTATTTCCAAATGTCTATTTGATACAGATATTAGTCTGTATCAATTACTGTCACTTAAACTGAGCTCAACACTAAAGACAGGCATGTGGCCCATGAAAGGGAATACAGCAAAACCTCAGACAGGTTGGGCTAGCAAGCAAAGGCTTAGCTTTTCCAAGGAAATTTATTGTTGCTCACTAGATTTAAATCTTGAGCCCAACAAATGCCTTGAGATAGAAGAACACTGCAGAGGAACTCTCCCACAAACACTTAAATGCCACAAACCTTCACTATCTATGCCTGTTTAAGCAGTCTGACTAGGAACTTTGCTTTGTTTTAGAAACTGGCTTTCAGATGAAAGTACTTTGTATCAGCTTTTCATTTTGCTGATTATAACTTGCTACACTCGCATTTAAGGCATCACTACTTTCTAACAGATTTTTATTTCAAATTCATCCCCATTTTCTGAAATTTCTTCCCAGTCAAAGAAGGATAAAACAAACAGAAGAGGCATATTAGGACAATCAATGGACACAATGATGAGAAAGGACTGTAAGACAGCAGAAAGTCAAGCCTCACTGAGAACAGCAGAAAAACAATTTGAAGGAAATACTGAAGAGGACAAGCCACAAATGAGGCATTCTGTCCAAGGAGCTAAGTCGGGGTCACCTCAAAGCACCAAATGAGGTGAGGAAAGCTCCAAGTGACCAGGGCAAACACACAGTAAGTTATAAAAGCAAAAGAATTGAGGAGCAACACCATGATGATTTGACTTATTTGATACTTCTCACAGAAAAAACAGTTTGAGGAATTTCAACCAATGTAATTTACTGCCTGTTAAGACTTCTAATTACGGATCTGGTATTGAAAGAAACTAACACACACACAAGAAAATATCCCTTGCCTCTGCAAAACCTCTCCTACCCACTTTTTGTTCTCCAGCATTCACCACACGTATAGTTCGCCCACTCCCTTCAGAGAGCTAACAGGCAGCGCAGCAGACTGGAATTGCTGCACTGTAGTTCCTCCATCAGCAGCAGTCCCTTTCGAGTCCTACCTCTTGGTGCCTGCATGGGCAGCTACTTTGGCCCCAGCCCCTGCTCAGACTGCTGCTCTGCTCCCATCTCTCCCGCTGTTTCTTTTTTTCTCTTCGTTCTCTCTTCCTCTCAGCATTTACCACCCTTTCTGAATCACATTGTGGCAGAGGTGCCATGCATTCTCTGGTGGGCAGTTTGGCACAAGGTGGTGGGTGGGTTTGCCCGTTGTGGAACTCGCCAGGGCCAGCTTCAGGCAGACCCAGAATGCTCTCTTCCTGCACAGGTTGCCCTGCAGACCCACATCCACCACCCACACCTGCCAGCAATGCCCAATACAGTGGCCAATGAGTTTTCTAAATTAAAATACACACACAGAGTAAATGCAGTAAGGTGAGCGTGCACACAAAGAAGCACAGCTTTCCTCTAAGTGAGGAACAAGTAGCTGAAGTCTTCCGCTTGCAATCACAGGGGAATTTCCGAAAGGAAAAAAAATGCCTTCTTCCAGTTTGCAATCCGTAAGTTATTTTTTCTGTGTGTATGTTCTCAAAAGGAGTGAAAAGTTCAGCTTTCCAACCATCTTAAAAACACCTCGTATTTTAAGTACTTGCAAGTTTCCAACTCTCTTTCTATTCTTGGAAGGATAAAATATCCACGAAGAGTGCTCTGACTTTTCATGGAACATCAAAGGTTCAGCAAACTCACAAATTCATCTCCTGTACTAGAATAAAAAGGTATTATACTTACTTAGGTAATTAAAAATGCACCTTACTTGTAAGAATGAGAAATCTTTGTTGAGGAGGATCAAGGACTGAATAGAAAACTAGTAGGGAAGAAAAATGTCTAGGTAAAAACCCTCACTTCCACATATTACTGTCACAACATACATGTTCCATTACCTATAAAAAGAGAAAGAAGGATGCTAAGAAAAGAAACTAGACAAAAAATCGAAAACTTGAAACCTTTGAAAAGACGAAAGAAAGAAGTATGATGAGAACTTCTTGAAAAAAGTTGTTGGAAATAGTGCAAACAAATGAACAGGAATGGACTTTTTCTTTTTCCCTGTAAAGGAAGAACTGCTGGATACTGTGATAACCAGGATTACCATTCTGTACAAGCACAGCAGTGAAAGAGGGAACAACAGAAGGTAAGGGGCAAGAGGAAAAAGGTTTCATAAGTTTAGCAGGTTAGTTTTAATTCACATATGAGACTGCAAGAGTTTTGTAAACTCTTACAAGTTTAAAAAAGCAGACAGGTAACAGAAAGAGATCCTAGAATAACAGCAATAAGTAGAAAATTTAATTAAGTCACTGCTTCTCACTTGTCTTTCCGACTTGGAACTGACTTAGCCTTCGTTCCATGTTTGCTTTTTTGAAACTTACCTTGCAGTTCCACAAGTCTGGTTTTTGCATCACTCAGCTCCTCTTCTGCAGCATATGTTTTCAGATGAGCATCTTTTCTGGCAATTGCCAATTCATACTCCAGACTTTGTCGAACAGCCTCTCCTTTCTCAATTTCCAACCGTAATTTGACTATCTGGCTTTCATAGTTGGATAGCTAGAAAATAAATTCGTTTCTGAAAACCGGCAATAGCACTCCTTTGAAAAAATGCAATGTTACAGAAATACACCCACAGAGTATTTTAAAAGATATTTTGAATTGCATTTATAGCTGCCTTCTTATTCCACTTGTATTTGAACTATAGTCTTGAAAATGCACATTTATGCAGATTTTAAGTACTTTCACTGTTGTTTTCTGCAAACTGTTCCTATTCCTAGATGAATTTTGTGTACCTTAAACATACTCCTCCGTTTTTCCAAAAATACACTATCCTAATAAAATAGAAGTCATAATAAAGCCATCTTCCTGCACCTCAAATGAAAAACTGCATCAACAGAAACATATTCCACAACCATTCTGGTAACTTTCTTTAAATCTAACACTTAGAAAAACAGTCATGTTGGAATGCTAGACCAAGATGTCTAATAATTCACAAATACACTTACGAACATAAAATTCAGTACAATAATGTTCAGTAGTCAAAACAGAATGCTATTAAATTTAACACACAACATACTAAGAATGGAAAATGCTTCAAAAAGTTATCTTATCCAGATTAAGAAACATAGTCTAGTCACTGCTGCCAAAAACTGAGTCCAGAAAATCAAGTTCAAGTTATTTCACAACAACAAAGTGGACAGTAAATTAAGTATTTCTCCATAATATCTACAAAGTAGCCCTTTGACTTCAATAATATCACATGTAGGTAACTTAAGCACTTCCATTATCTGTAACTATACAGTAAATGGATAGGGAAATAAAAAAGTCTCTCAAAGTAGTTTATCTACTTAAAATGCAACCTAACTTTGGGGTGCAAACCACAACAGAAAA
This sequence comes from Ibycter americanus, assembly GCA_035590275.1. Classification (NCBI taxonomy): domain Eukaryota; kingdom Metazoa; phylum Chordata; class Aves; order Falconiformes; family Falconidae; genus Ibycter; species Ibycter americanus. Next base: position 35,154,114 of record JAVJGI010000057.1, on the reverse strand, counting down.
ATGGTGCAGAAGATCCTTGTGCACCCCCAGCTTTCAAATTTTCAATGTAAGAGGTGGTTTGGGTTTCTTCTAAATCCAGGTAATTCCAGGGATCCATTTTATAGAACCACCCCACAGTTGATGAGGCAATGGGTAAAATGAATTAACTGCAGCCCAAGAGCAAGTTATTGTGGAAGGAGCAGGAATCTCTTAATTTGGGTACACATCCCAATACAAAATGGATATGGAACAGCACACTTGGTTTATTGGCTGGATTGACCCCAGAAAAGATGAATGAGCACCCACACCAACTGCTCCTAGCAAACTGCTAAGAGCAGAATCATTATCTCCACTAGTAGTAATACTTTTGCACCAACACAGTTTAAACCAGGATATCAGCTGCCAGATTGGTATTAGCAAGTGTGGGAAGAATGCGAAGCTGATTACAACTACTGCTGTACTCAGTGCCCACCTTTC
>JAVJGI010000057.1:35124935-35140061 GCA_035590275.1 Ibycter americanus | reverse complement strand
ACGTGGAGACACACAAGGGGCACACCCCCCCCCCCGAGTCCCTGTCACCCCCCAGGTCGCCGTCCCCCCCCGCCCCGGTGTGTTTATCCCGGCAGCGGTACCTCGCACGGCTGGCAGCGTCCCGGTGAGGGCTGCAGAGCCCCCGCCTTGGCCCAGTTCGCCTGGCGGCGGCAGGCGGCGCGTCGGTGAGAAAACATGAGCCGAGATTTCAAACCCGGAGACTTGATCTTTGCCAAGATGAAAGGTTATCCCCATTGGCCAGCCAGGGTAAGGCACCCCCTCCTTCCCCGCAGGCCGCAACGCCCTCCGGCGCCGTACCTGTCCCCCGCGCTGCCCTCCGCCGCCTCTCCCGGCCTCCCCTCCTGCCGCAGGAGCTATGTGCGGCAAGAAGTGCTTTCAGACACCTGCGGAGAGCAATGCGGCTAAACCGTGTGGCGCCTTCAGCCTGCCCTCCTGCCAGGGAGGGCACGGTTCTGCTCCCGTGGTTGGAAGCGACTTCTGAATCGCGCTGCGTATCCCGTGCTGTGCTCTGGTTTGCTGTTGTCTTACGCATGTCTGTGTGTCTCTTCTCCTGTAACAAGCAGACCTCTCTGGTAGTCGTTGGTTGTCCTGATTTGCATAATAGCTTTCAGAAATGAAGACTGCTGTATGGTACCACGATGCTGGGGCTCTGCAGGCACTGAACTGTACAGAAATACTGTTCCCAAATAACTGTGCTTTTTTGACAAAAGAAAAACGTAAAGTTATGGCAGGGTAACTCTTAAAGTCAGCTATTCCTACAGTGCTGCTTCTAGCATAACCTAAGTGTGTGTGATAAGTTGTCCAGTCCTTTTTGGCATTCTCCCTGGGAAGAGCCCTGGCAAGTTTTGTGATGGCTGTAGGTCATTTGCCAGTTGTGGGAACATAGGTAAAAGACTTAATTATAAGATACATAGCTAAGGTGCTGGCTTAAGAATTGTTTTGTAAACAGTTTATTGACCTTTCCTTTTTGTAGCACTTGACATTTGGGCTTGGGCAAGTTATCAGCTCTCCCCAAGGGTAGGAAGTCTTGCTGTTACTTACGTTGTAAGAGGGACAGTAGCTGGATGGAGGTGAATTGTGGTTTTTACCTGTAGTATATCCTGTCTCTTCCTTGTAAAGAAAGTGGTCATGTGAAAATTGTTGCTGTAACACAGAAAGTGTTGTCATTGCTTATTGTTGGTAATACTGTCTTTGATTTTTCTATATTTTTTTAATTTACAGTTTAAAAGAGATCTTGAGACCTCCTTTACTTCTCTGTAGCTTTTTTCCCCTTTTACTTATTTTCCCCTAGACTGTTCTTAACTGTTACTTGACTTGAATAATAGTCTGTCTTTTCCTTAGGTGGATGAAGTTCCTGAAGGAGCAGTAAAGCCTCCTACGAATAAAATGCTTATTTTCTTTTTTGGCACCCATGAGACGTAAGTCCGTTATATTTAAGGGTCATATTTTTTTCATTGTAGAATGCCATGACAAGAACTTAACTGCTTGTCTGAGTGCAGTATATTTTAAACTATAGTATTCAGTAGCAGACCAGCTCTTCCTAAATTAATCCTTTGACAAGGCATGCTGCTCTAACATTTGCTTAAGCTATTCAAGGCGTTGGTAAGACCATAACCATACCATGTACACTTTCCTTTTCAGAAGAAAAAAAAAATATTCTACCCACAGTGGTATGACTGGTAGGTTTTTCTTTCTTAAGTAATGGACTTTCATTATAGTCTCATATGTCCTCAAAATTCTTAATGCTATATTGTCAAAGTGCAGTAAGGCTGAGGACGGTGAAATAGGCAAGATTTGAGAAATAGACAAATAATCATGTATTGGGTTTTGGGGTGTTTTTTCTGGAGAGGTTTGGGGTTGTGGGTATTGGTTTTTTGTAAGATCTGGAGAGAAAAATGAGGCAGTGCAGTCAGCTTTATACCTGTCAACCTGCGAAATACTTATCTTTGGGTACTTTCAGCAATGCTAGCATTTTGAATTTGTATAGTGTTTGCTTTGAGGGACTGTATTTCTTCCACTGCTAACTTTGATTGTAAATATGCTGAATTTTATGCAGCTCTGTCTTTGTGAAAATGATGTTACTTTATAGCATGACTAGTTGTCCTAATGTAGATTTCTAAGACTTCAGAGTCAGTGCTACATTTCTTATCTGGGTTGTTTGTTAAAAAGAATCAAAACCTACAATGGTGTGTTTTTAATTCTCTGGTTTTTCTTAATAAAATGGCAAATGGTATTTAAGCAGGTCAGAGATGGAAGTTGTGTGTACAAGTACTCTTGCTTATTGCATTTAGAATTATAGAATTATTTGGGTTGGAAGGGACCTTCAGGATCGTCCAGTTTCAACCCCCCTGCCATGGGCAGGGACACCTTCCACTAGACAGGTTTCCCAAAGCTGCCCTGTCCAGCCTGGCCTTGAACACTTCTGGGGATGGGGCTCTGGCCAACCTGTTCCAGTGTCTCACCACCCTCACAATAAAGAATTTCTTCGTAATAACTAAAATGAAAGAGGATAGATTTAGATTAAAACCACTACCCCTTGTCCTATTGCTACAGGCAGTACTGAAAAAGCTGTCCCTGTCTTTCTTATAAGCTCCCCTTAGGAGCTGCATGGCAGCTATAAGGTCTCCCTGGATCCTTCTCACAGCTGAACCGCTGCAACTCTCTCAGCCTGTCTTCATAAGAGAGGTGCTCCAGCCCTCTGATCACCCTTGTGGTCTTCCTTTGAACTTGCTCCAACAGGTCCATGTTCTTATGTTGGGGGCCCCAGAGCTGAAAGTAGTATTCCAGGTGGGGGTCTTGTGAGAGCAGAGTAGAGGGGGAGAATCACCTCCCTCAACCAGCTGGCCATGCTTCTTTCAATGCAGTCCAGGATGTGGTTGGCTTTCTGGGCTGCAGGCGCACATTGTTTGGCCATGATGAGCTTTTGTTCCACCAGCACCCCCAAGTCATTCTTGTCAGGGCTGCTCTCAATGTATTCTCCACCCAACCTGTATTGATACTGGGGGTTGCCCTGACCCAGGTGCAGGACCTTGCACTTGGCCTTGTTGAATTTCATGAGGTTTGCACAGGCCCACCTCTCAAGGCTGTCCAGGTCCCTGTGAAAGGGAGGGAAGGCCTTGGTTTTTTTCTTATTTTTCTTTGTCTTACTAAGTATTTCTTGAAATTGCCTTAATCGCGTACTTCACATCTGTCTTTTAGTAAGCCATGCTAAGACAAGATACGTTGCGCTGTTGAATTAAAGTGTAAGCAGCCTCTACTCTGTGTCATTACTTGTTACTTGTTCCTTAAAAAGTGATTTCCCTGTGGCGAAGATTTCTATATGTTTGGCTCATACACCCATGCATTTCTTTAACTGTTGTCACCTTTCAGTAGATCTTTCAATGGCTCAGATTTTTTAGTGTTTTTTTTCTGTGTGTATGTAGTTTTGTGGGTAACGACAGGTTCCTCTAATTGGATTCAAGATTGCAAGGTTTGAATCTAGTTCATTTTTATGATGATTTTAAACAGTGCAGTAAGTTATCTTTTTTCTTATTTTTTTCAGCAGCTGAAAGCGCAGTGTTGTCTTGGTCTTGCCCTTGGTAATGTGTATGTCATTCTGGATTGTACTGGATTTTTGTGCAGTTGTAGATAAGTTCAAGGACACAGATGGAATATAAGGGAGACAAAACAACTCCTTATCTAAAGTTTTAAAAATACTTCTGCAAATTTTGAGAAACATCATGGCCAATTTTAAATTTAGCTTAGGCTCCTGAGACATGCTTGGGTTTGGAAGCTTGCTTTTTGTTTTGGTAGTTGGGTAGATGTGAAACGTCTGTTCCTCACTCTTACATACTATAAAATAAAATTTTACTGTGATCTGGCTTTTCTTAGGCAGTAGGTTCAGGGTTATTGCATTTCAAGAGATCCATACGATACAAGAGAAACTTCTTGTCTCTAGTTCGTACATATTGTGAAGTACAGGATGTTCCATGACCTAGCTGTGTCATGGTGTTTGTTCTTTAAGCATGTCACTTACCTTGTGCTCCTTAGGGTAGTAACAGGTGAAACTCCCATGCTTCTTCATCTTTCTTATTGTTGCTTACAGCAGAGACCTGTAAAGTAGGAACAGGAAGGAGCAGATCAGGTAAAAAGAGTGCAGTTACATGATATGTTATTTTGTTTAAGTTTGTAGCTGTAGGTGGTGACTTAGTGATCCCTCAGGAATTAAGTAGTGCTAACAATTACCTGTACTTTTCATGGCAATTGAAACAAATTTGGTGAACTTGTTCTCCACTGTGCTTCCCACAGTTACACACCTGTGCAAAGTTAGACATGATGTACCTTCAGCATGTTAGTGGTCTGTACATAATACAGCCTATCTTATTATAAGTAGTGACAACTCTGAAAATCAGATAATGAATTCAATCATGCTGAAAAGTCCTTCTGTATAAAGGTTGGTGTTTTCTAGCGGTGTGGATGGTTACAGTAGGAAAAGAGGACCTATGGGAAAAAAAACCCACCAAGATGGGCTTGGGAATAATTCTTGCTTAATTTAGGAATAATATTAATTAGTAATATTAATTCAGTTTTGTGAACTGTTGTAAACAAGTATAAACTTGTACTTTGCTACTGTTGATTTTCATGTAAGTTTTGTCAAAACACAACTAAAAGTGTTGCTACCTGTGTGCAGTGAACAGACACGTACTTTTTAGAGTATGCTTTGGGAATTTGGTTAAGGTTTGCTTTGTTCGTTTCCATACTGCCTTAACGCAGCAACAATACCCTTTCCTAAAAAAGAGTAATAAAATAAAGCTTCTATGAAAATGGCATCTGTTTTGATCTGTTGTGCCAATAAACCACATCAGTGCAAAATTTGGTTGGTCACAGACAAACAGCAGATCATGCTGAACTCCAGTTGCTGGACCCTATGTACTAGGGTAATCTCTCTTCATTCAATTTTCTTGTTCCTTTTTCTTTTTGGTACATGGGGATTTAACTGCAGGAACCCAGTAAGCTATGTGACCTTTTCACAGTAGCTGGTTTCTGGTGTTTTTCAAAGGCTGAGCAGTATCTGTAGAGGCTTACAGACCTTGGAAAAATGCTTCCCTTCAGGAAATAGGGAAAAAAGGAGGCAACATTCCCCGTTTTTGTCTGTCTCAGTTTGTTGGTCTCCCTTCCCATCCTTTTGGTCTGGTTATGTAGCCTTTCCAGGTGCATGTTCCCCCACCGGCTGAATCCTGTCTAACCATCTCTTGAAAAGAGGTGAGTGGTTTGCAGTCTAATCTGCACAGTGGCTTACTTAATGTTATACACACAGGTGAGTGTTTTACTGCTGGAGTAGGAAATGCTTAAGCTTTCTAGATTATGACATGTTCTTTTTTTAGTAGGGTATAAATCTCAAGTAGCTCTTTTTTAAAGATGATGAAGAAAGTAAGAGTGGAGCTTAGAAGTATCTATTTAACTTTTCCATGAGCCAATACTTCAGAAAGCACGTATCTGCAACTCTTCAAATAGATCTAATAGGGATCTAACATACATACAGTCAGACAAAGCTGTCTGTCTAGGCACAGAATTAAAGTATCACCAATTAATACCACCGAAGTGTTGTCTTTTTCTGTTAGCAGCACATGGATTGCTGCAGTGAAATCCTAACTTGAAAGATCATGAAAGTAGAGCAGGAATTAGTTTTTGTTCTTCAGCATAAACAAGAACGTTGATTCTCAGTAGTATGGTGCCTTGTTTCCTCAAGTCTAACTTGGAGAAGCCAGTAGTGTGGATACTGTGACTTTGACATATGAGAAAAGCTACTAGGCTAAAAGCTTTAGTTACACAGCGTACAGTAGGGGTAGTGCTGTGCAGGAGTGTTCTTTGTCTGACAAAGATACTCAGGCAGTGTTAAGACCTCGACTACAAGAGTAGCTTAAATAAAACATTTTTAATGTTTACATCATCAAGAAAAGGATTAGGTGAGAAATTTAAAATTAGGAACAGTTCAAAATTTTTATTGGTTAAATTCAGTAAATCAAGTTATGAGGCCCTCCTGTCACACACTGAAAAAAACACTGGATTAATGCTGAGTTACATAACATTCTTAAAGATGTGGACAGTCAGTATATTCAAGTGTTGCTGTTTCTTATTCTTAAGTTTTGTGTTTTAACTGGATTATTTTTAATTTAATTAGAAGATTTTCTTTGTTAGCTTGGAGCTATTTCTTTTCCTTTAAATTGTTCTCTTGCCGTACATTGTCCAGATTCAAAGAATTAAGCCTATTTTTTTCCAAAGAAGGCAATTGCTTTTTCTGTTTGTTTGCAAGCTACTCAGTTTTTAATGGTTCTGGTTCACAGTAGTTGGGTGTCCTATCAGCTTCAGTCTGATAGGATGCAGCATTGGCTGTTTCTTGCCCAGACATTCAGTGCCCTTGGAAGGAGGGGTTCCCATATGTGTGGTGCGAGTAATGGAAGACTTGAGCTGTTGAAGGCAAAAGTTGAGAAAACTTAAGATGCTTATGTAGCAGAACTAGTTGTTACAGTAATAATGAATTTTGTATCTGAATAACATTTGGTGCTTACTGCTTTGAAAAGAGTAACCATTTAAACGGTGAAATTTGGTTTTTCTTGTTCATTCTCTCCTTAAGGGCATTTTTGGGACCAAAGGACATATTCCCTTACTCTGAAAATAAAGATAAATATGGCAAACCAAATAAAAGAAAGGGTTTTAATGAAGGGTTGTGGGAAATTGACAACAATCCCAAAGTGAAGTTGTCCCATCAGCAGGTAAGAGTGTGCAAATGAGTCTGTGTGTAGAGGCTGCACATCGGTGGTGCTGTGCTGGTGGGGGGGGCGGGGGAAGGCAAGGAGTGTTTCCCAGCTGTAGGGTAATGAATAATGAATTAGTGCGGTTCAATTATGGGTTAGACCAGTTGTGGTCTTTTAATTTTTCAAATTTTTTAAAATTTATTTTTAATCTAATATTAATGGCATAAGAGATGGGAGGTGTTGTTTAAATGGGGATATCTGTTTATTTTAGCAAGCTTGTGACTGATCATGTGGACAGTTTAGGAACACAAGGCTAAAAGTTTTAACACTTTATACTTCAAGTTTTACTTATATGTAGTTATAAGCATATATATAGCTGTATTTCTCAGATACTTATCTTTGGAACTATACAACTGTGCTTGAAAAGTGTAGTTTTTTGGAATCTCAGTCACTACTTCTTTCTGTCCTCTAAGCCCAAGTGCTTTTCTCCACAAGTATCCTTGTAAGATTTCAGTACATGCTTTCTTAGTGTATAGTATTATCCTTCTAGTGGTTGGAAACAATGTGATGCTTGAATTTTGCCCCTAAACTGTCACCTGACTTCCTTGATTTGCTCCTCATTTCATGCTCTCTTGGTAAATCTTCCAGGCTTAAACTGGAACGATGCAGTGCTGCCCATAAAAAGACCCAAACTTAATCAAGAAGTTGTCTTGTTCATTTTGTCTTTGCCTGCCTGCTGTGAACGTTCTGTAGCCTCTTGGTTTTGCAGTGTGCACTGGACCCTGATCGCTTTGCCTTGTAGGCAGTGCTGCAGTAATGGTAAAAAGGATTGGTTTCTTCTGGTATTACTTGCTGCTCTCGCAGGACATGCGAGATTGCCATTTCAGCACCAGTTAATCCCTGCTTTCATAAGATATCCCAAGTTACTATGTTTCTAGTTTGAAGGGGAACATGGATAAAGAGTTAAGGAGTTTCTGAAGTAGAGTTGAGAGGTAAGATGATGTATTCCAGATGTACACTTTCTCTGCTCTGGAATATGGAAAGATGCTGATCCCTTCAGCACAGTGGGAAGGAGTTCATTAATAAGGGACAGATTCTTTGTGCTACTCTAAAATGAGTCTGTATACCTTCTTGCTTTTTTCTTTGTGACAGTTTAGGAGAGATGCTCTGTGGGTGGCTGAGGCAGTTGTGAACCATAACTGAATTATATGTTACCAGTCATTCTAACAAGGTGAAAATCTGGGTATAAACAAGCTTGTCTAATACTTTGTTTTGCAGCAGGAATCAGTAACTTAATTAAGTGGTGCTCTGGGTTGCTTGCATAGCATGTCAGACATTCCTAAATACGTTTCCAATTGGAAAGACACAACATACTGTCAAGAGATACTTACAGACTGCTTTCTTAGTCTGGTAGCTTTTCTGCAGGGTAGTCCTTTTCACCTTTTGAGTTCTGTTCAGATACTTCATTCAACTTCAGTGATAGATCTTACACAGAGTCTTTCAGTGAACTGGTCAGGTTCTGTCTATAGCCATTGGCTTGTTCTTGGCTATTTTTTCCCCACTATTGCTTTGTTTTAAAAAAAGTCTTCCTTTCTGCAAGTCATATTGAAAACCTGTTCCTATAAGTGAGTCTTGAAATTACTGGAAGAAGAAACTGTTCTTAGTAGGTATGTTCAAACTGGAATACTGGGTCCACTTGTGGGCTTCTCAGTACAGGAGACATGGACATACTGGAGAGAGTCCCACGAAGGGCCACAAAGATGACGGAGCGTAGCATCTGTGCTATGAGGAAAGCCTGAGAGAGCTTAAACTGTTCAGCCCTGGTGGGGCTCAGGACAGATCCCATCAATGTATACAAATACATGAAGAGAGGGTGAAGAGAGGTGGAGCCAGGCTTTTTTCAGTGGTGCCTAGTGACAGGACCAGAGGCAGTGGGCACCAGCTGAAACACTGGAGGCTCCCTCTGAAAATGAAGTTGTTTTGTTTTTGTTTTGTTGGTTTTTTTGCTATGAAGGTGGCTGAGCATGGCCGCAGGTTGCTCAGGGAGGCTGTAGAGTTGCCATCTGTGGAGATATTCAAGAGCCATCTGGACATGGTTCTGGTTGGCCAGCTCTGGGTGTTCCTGCTTGAGCAGGAGGGTTGGACCAGGTTGAATTACAGAATGAAGTAATTCAGTAGACTTGCACAAATTTCCTTCTGAGTTTTAACTCTAACTTTAGAAAGCCTGTCTTTTCACAGACTTCTCTTTCTAGCCTGTGCTGTGCATTGTTAAAAACAAGTTTTATTTGGAGTAAATTACAGAATTACAGGATGGTTGGTGTTGGAAGGGACCTCTGGAGATCATATAGTCCAACCCCCTGCTGAAGCAGGTTCACCTAGAGCAGGTTGCGCAGTCATGTCCAGGCGGGTTTTTAATGTCTCCAGGGAAGGAGACTCTACAACCTCGCGGGGCAGCTTGTTCCAGTGCTGTATCACCCTCAAGGTAAGTAAGTTCTTACTCATATTCAGATGGAACTTGTTTCAGTTTCTGCCCATTGCCCCTTGTCTTGTCACTTGTCACTTTTGAAAAGAGCCTGGCCTTATCCTCTTGACACCCACGCTTAAGATAATGGTGTGCATTGATAGATCCCCCCTCAGTCTTGTTTTCTCCAGGCTAATCAGGCCCAGCTCCCTCATCCTTTCCTCATAAGGGAGATACTCCAGTCCCCTCATCATCTTGGTAGCCCTCTGCTGGACCCTCTCCAGCAGTTCCCTGTCTCTCCTGAACTGGGGAGCCCAGCACTGGACACAGCACTCCAGATGGCGGCCTCACCAGGGCAGAGTAGAGGGGTAGGGTAACATTTCTTGACCTGCTGGCCACGCTCCTCCTGATGCACCACAGGATCCCATTGGCTGCCTTGGCCACACGGGCACACTGCTGGCTCATGGGCAGCTTGCTGTCCTCCAGGACTCCCAGGTCCTTCTCCACAGAGCTGCCTTCTGGAAGGTCAGCCCCAACCTGTGCTGGTGCTTGGATTTATTCCTCCCCAGGTGCAAGACCTTATACTTGCCTTTGTTGAACTTCATTAATTTCCTCTCCGCTCAGCTCTCCAGCCTGTCCAGATCTTGCTGAATGACAGTGCAGCCTGCTGGTGTACCAGCCACTCCTCCCAGTTTTGTATCAGCAGCAAATGTGCTGAGGGTACAGTCTGTCCCTTCATCCAGGTCACTGAGGAATAAATTGAATGAGACTGGACTCAGTACTGACCCCTGGGGAGCACCACTAGCTACAGGCTTCCAGCTAGACTCCGTGCTGCTGATCACAACCCTGTAATCGCATCTGCCAGCTGCCTCAGCGCTCAGGAGTGCATCCCATTGGGGCCTGTGGATTTGTGGGTGTCAGGTTTGCTTAAGTGAGATCTAATGTGATATTCCTCAACTGAAGGAAAAACTTCCTTTCTCCAGACTCCCTCTCTTGCCTCCAGGGTAACTGGAGGGTTAGTCTTGAAGCAAAGAAGGCATTCAGTAACTCTTGCCTTCTCAGTGTCCTTCACCACCAGGGCACCCACTCATTCAGCAGTGGGCCCATGTTTTCCCTAGTCATCCTTTTCCTACTGATTTACTGGGAGCCTTGTCCTTGACCTCCCTTACCAGATTTAATTCCAAATGGACCTTTGCCGTCCTTGTTGCCTCCCTGCAGTTCTGACCACATCCCTATATTCTTCCCCAGCATCCTGTCCCTTCTTCCATGTCCTGTAAACTTTATTCTCCTGTTTGAGGTTGCCAGAAATTCCTTGCTTGTCTATGCAAGCCTCCTGCCTTCTTTGCTTGATTTCTTACTCATATGGATGCACCGATCTTGAGCTTGGAGAAAGCGATGCTTGAATATTAGCCAGCTCTCTTGGACTCCCCTACCTTCCAGGGCCCTAACCCATGGGATTCTTCCAAGTAGGTCCTTGAGGAGGCCAGAGTTAGCTTTCCTGAAGTCCAAGGTTGCAGTCCTACTTGTTGTCATGCTTCCTCCACTCAGGATGCTTAACTCTACCATCTCATGATCACTGCAGCCAAGGCTGCCCCTGATCTTCACATCCCCAACAGTCTTCCTTTGTTTATGAGTACAAGGTCCAGCAGGATGCCTCACCTCGTTGGCACCTCCACCACCTGCATCAAAAAGTTACCATCAGTGCCCTGCAGGAACCTCCTGGACTGCGTGTGCCTACACATGTTGTCTTTCCAGCAGATAGCAGAGAGGTCAAGCTAAATACCTTAGCATTTAGCCAGCTCTTGTTTTTACTTGCGGGTAGTTCTTGTTGGTGCTGAAGGAGTACATCTGCAGCTGACTGGCTTTGACATTCTGTAAAATAAATCACAATCTAAAACAGAGTAAGTGTTACTACATGTGAAATAAAACTGCCAGCAAGGGTCCGCTTCAGAGATAGTTTCTTTGACCATCTTTGATGTCAGTTCAATCAGTCATGGATCTTCCATGGTTTTTCACAAACCATGAATTTTTGAGTTTAATTCTTAGAATTTCAATATTATGTCACTGTTCCACCAAAGATTATAGATGAGATGGAGGAACATCCCACTTTTCCAAGAATAAGAAAATTGTTTTTTTCAACTTCAGAGATAGTTTCTTTGACCATCTTTGATGTCAGTTCAATCAGTCATGGATCTTCCATGGTTTTTCACAAACCATGAATTTTTGAGTTTAATTCTTAGAATTTCAATATTATGTCACTGTTCCACCAAAGATTATAGATGAGATGGAGGAACATCCCACTTTTCCAAGAATAAGAAAATTGTAGTGTGATGTTTGGTTTTTGTTTTGGTTTTACTTTTTTCAGCTTATGTGCTGAAATTAGCTTTATTTATTCAGTGCTTTGCAGGATAACATACAGTTCACAGTGATGACACTTGAGGTACCTTATTTAACGTTCCTGTTAGTTCCCTTGGTGTTTGACTATGTGGCAGTTTTCCTGTTCATGAAGATGTTGCCTTAGCATCCTATTCTCAAAGTGGAGAAACCATTACATACAGTTTCTCCCTTCTAGTAAAAAGGGAAGGATGCTTATCTGCTTGATGAGAGTCTCTGTGGCTGTCTTAGTTAACAGCTAAGAGTTTTCTGTGGTGTTGGGCTTCTGTATATTTTAATTGGGGAAGGGAGCTTTAAGACTGCTTGATGTAGGTATTTAGTCAATTTTACTGGGAGTTTATGGGGAAGCTGATACCTGTTTTAAGGGTAGCAGAGAGGTTGAAATTGGCTTCCGAGACCTTGCCTTCCCATCTTTGCCAGAGGGGTATGGTACAGGCAACAGAACCACTCATGTTGGGGGATTTGGCACAGTTTACCCAATTCACATAAGCTTTTGTTACTGGTTCTGGGAACAAGAAACAACAAGAAACGTGTAGGGGAACACACATCAGCTTCCCTCCAGCCAGCTCTGCTCACTGGTCACCAGTCCCTTTTCTGCACATGACAGTTGGTCCCTTGGCTGAGGTGATGGCGGTGCAGGAGACTGAGGCTAGTGTGTAATGGTTGCTTTGCTTCTGCTGTTCCTCCTTTCTTACTCAGCAGCTCAGGCGTGGGCTTCTCTGTGGGCTGCCATCCCTTCTGTCCCCTCTCTGTCCCTCCTCAGGCAGTTCCTCTGGACTGGAGCCTGGCTTGGGTGCCTCCTCTTCCCAGCATCCCTCCTGCCCTGGCATCTCGGTTGGCTCTGTGTCCCTCATGCCCTGCACAGGCATCGTGTCTGTGCGTCAGCAGCCCCCTCTGCAGCACCTCTCCAGCCCTTCTCAGGCAGGTGCTCCTCTCCTCAGTGATTCCCTTCCCACAGTGGTGGTGTGAAGGCGCCGTGCATTCCTGGTGGGCACGGTTTGGGGGTGTGTGTGTGACTCCATTTGCCTGTTGCTGAGCCAGCTGGGACCGGTTTTGACCAGCTCACGGCAGTCCCAGGCTGGGTTCCACACAGGTGGCTGGCAGCAGGTGCTGACACCTGCCTGCTGTTTTCCCTGGTGCAGCGTGTAGGAGGAGAGCAGTGTAGGCGGCCCGTGGTCTCAAAAGTGAAGTAGTTGTTTATGAAGACTTGAGAGGAAAGGTAACATAAGCATACTGGTAAGACACTGGTTTTCCAACTGTATTTTAGAGTAGTGTATTACAACCTAGTAATATGTTGCAGTATTCAGTACACATTGGTGAGTGAAAAAAATTTTTAGCTGAGGTCTTTGAGATGAATGAATGTATCTGAAGATATTTCTTGATCTCTATATTTGATCCACATGCAATTCTTTGATTTTAGAAAAGATTCTTAAGAGTTAAGTGAAGCACAGTTACTGGACAGTAGCAGGGAAGACAGTTTAGTTGTCAGAGCCTAAATATTCAAGGTGAGTAGTTAATTTCATGTTTGGCCACACAGCAGGTAAGGTCAGAGGGGAGTGGGTAGTCACATGGAGATGTTGGCAAAATCAAGCTTTTATTCTGGATACAAGATTAATATTAAAGGGACAGACTTGTCAGCTATTCATACAGAGGGATTCACTTGCAATTTTTTCCCCTTGTCCTTTTACTGGGCATATTTTGCCTTGATAAGTCCTTCTGAGAGCTGCTTTTTCTGTTTAACTGCCAGAATTGGCTGGAATGTTCTGAAAGCAGTATTTATACTTTGCAGATGTTGCTTGTAAATGCTAGTAGGGGAGGTGGAGGGCAGAAGGGAGCTTGTGGCTTGGGCTTAAATCCAAACCCACTTCCTCAGTGCGGGAAAAAATTAAGAGTCGGGGGCATTCTGCCAGCTTTGTTTGAAGGAGCTAATAGTTAAGAGTGAGAACGTGATCCACAATGTAATGGAATAAGAAGAGTAATTCTGGCTTTACCTTCTGTAGTTCCATGTTTCAGACTTGAATTCTTTAGCTTTTATTGTGATGTCTTTTCTGCTCGTGTTTTCAGGAACAGGTAGTTGGCTCACTTAAGAGTGATGGCTCATTCAAAAAAGCATTTCTTGACCATAGCATCACAAGTTTTATTTGACCAAACCCAATTTTTTAAAATTATACATAAGAGAAAACTTGAATTGCAGTATTTCTAGTGTGAAAATAAGTACAGCATTAGAGCTTCGAAGTTTGATAATGAAAATGCAATTTAAATTGAAAAGTGGAAAGTCATGAAATAAGATATATTTTAATATTATTGTAGTTCTGATAAGGGGTTCCTTAGCATGATGCTTCCTTCCATAATGTACCGGTGGCAGAACACCTGCCAGTATCATTACTGTAGCTCAGGAGGAGATTTGGATCTCATTTTTGATGTTTTTATATTGAAGTCCCATCCAGCCATTAACACTCCTGTCAAGGAAACTGTTCAAGAAAGTGGTCAGGAGCTTGCTGAAGGGAGTGAAGAAAAAGCAGGAGCTAAAAGAAGAAAGTCTTCTGTCCCAAAAGTAAGTGACTGAATTCATGTTTTGTTTTTACAGTCAAAACTGTGTTGCGTTGCCAGTGATCAAAAAGAATATAGAATGTTGACATGAACACTTAGAAGTGTTCGGGTAATGGTGATACAGTGAAAAAGTGTAGTTACATTATCATGAACACAAAGTGGAATTTTAAGTTCCACGTGGTATATTGCTGTATTTTGACCTGTTCTGACAACAAGCAACGATCATGTACTAGAAAAAGTGGTCCTGCCTTAGGCATTTAGATGTGTACCTAAGAAAGAAGTGTGTCTGAAAACGAAGTATTCAGAGTAAAAAGCAGCCTGATGGTTATTAGTGTGTTCTCTTTTCACTATGAAATACTTCTTAATGCGTTCTTTTACTCTGTATTGACTCTTTTTGCAGTTATACCCTAAAGGGGATAGTAACTTACCTCCAGAAGCTGAAACGGAAGAAAAGGAGATGGATACTTCCAAGGAAGATGATCTACCTTCTGAAAAAAACAGTAAAGAAGTATGTGAAAGCTTTTTCTGTGTACCAAAGAACATCTTAATACAATGTTGATTGATGTAGATCTATTACTAAGAAGCTATAGTTAATACTACTGTGACAGACTCAGGAGCTGTTTAATTATATAAAACTTATGTATTCACTCATGTTTATCCTCTCATTGGAGCTAACAGGAATGGAAGCTTTCATCAGAGGAAACTTAGTATGCCTTGTCTATAAGATCAATTAAAACAGATGAAACAGTGTGTTTTTATTAGTGTGTATTGCAAATGTACTTTTTTAAAGGACTAGAGAAAGTTTAGACTAAAACATACCTTTATTTAAAACAGAGTATTATTTATTTAGTACTTATTTCTTACCTTCCAGAAACAAATCCTGATTACTAGATAATAATGATTTTAATAATTTAAAAGCAGGAGGTGTCTTTGTATATATTATGGGAATCTTGTTTAAATTATGTG
>JAVJGI010000057.1:35110039-35122224 GCA_035590275.1 Ibycter americanus | reverse complement strand
AGTTACTTTCAGGTCCTTTTCTCAGCAATTAGTGGGTCTGAAAATGTGTTTCTTACCCTTGTCCCGCACCATTGACTCTTCAGGTTCAATATGTCGGTGTATTGTTAGTCTTATCAGTTTCTTGGATTATTTAGTATTTCTCCTTTGGCCGTTTGTCATCACTTTGATGCAGCTAGGAGACATAATAGCATTTCAAAGAGTATTTCTGTATGGGTGATGGGGCGGGTAGGGAAATACGAACTTAACCCACTTAAAACTGGTTTTGGCATGCTGCTATGGTGATCCTAAAAATACTTTAAAATACTAATCTTTTTCCTTTGTACCAAGATAGGTTATTATTCTGAAATTGAATGGGCTGGCTGAAATTACATGAAACATTACTACTTGATGGTAGTGATGGTACGGAGAGAGTGAAATTAGTGGTATTTAAATACAAGCTGTTACTAAATTTGGAAACTTTTTTCATGTGTACAAGCAATAGCATAATAATGCATTTCTAGGAGCTTAAAACTGTTGTTTGAGAAAGTAATTGAGATATTGGTGCCCTGTGTTTTTTCACTTATGAAATTCATTCTTTAAATTAGGCTGAAAAACAAGGTGAAGCTGAGGAGACAGCAGCAGTTCCTGTGCCAGTGTCTCCAAAAGTAAGCCCCAAAAGAGGAAGACCAGCAGGTAACTTGAAAAGAAAGATTTTTTTCATCCCAGAAATGTCGTAGTAGAACTAGTCAGCGAGCTGTCTCTTTCCTCTAAAGTGCTACCGGAGTATTTTCTCATGCTAAAGGTGGTCTTTGCTAATAGGTTGTAATGAGAAAACACCTCATCTCAAACTGATGAATTTAGGACATAAATGGATTTAAATTGTTAGCATTAATGCGCTGTCCTCTAAGTATGACTCGTTGGTTTTGGGTACAAGTATCACCTTTAGAAAAGCCGCCTTTATAGAATACCGCTGAAGTGTAGAGGTGTGGTGTAAGCTCTTCGTGCATTGTTGCTCTGTAAAAGTTAATATTCATTAAAGGTCTATAAAATACTTTGTGTTAGAGTGTCATAAAACACAAGGGAACTAGGGGGACACAGAGCCTGTAGGTGGAGCCCAGAGAACAGTAAAAACAAAGCTGGAGAGACTTGCTTAAAAAGATGTTTAAGGCACTCTGTGTAGATTGAAATGAAAAGGAGAGGTAAGTGCTTTTGTAAAAATGTATCATAAGAACCATTTGGTAATAATTCTGCAGTGTTTGTTTCAAAGTAGCAATGATCTACTTAATTGGAATTCTTGTGGTATGCTTGCAGATATTCTTCAATTACTAGCTACTACTTTGGAAGGCAGTTCTTGCAGCAGCTAAGTACATTGTATGAGCATCTAATCTAGGAAACAATTTATACTCATCTGTATGGGCTGACCATTTGAAAATTACTTTTAGAAAGCCAAGCACAGTTAGCTAGACTTGATTACCGTGGAAACTGAGGAAACAAAGTATTACTTCGGCTCCCCTTCACCCTGCACACCCCACCTTTTCATTAGTATTTGTATCTGTTTTAGCTTCTTTCACCTCCTGTAGGAAATACCTTTTTGTAAGATGTACTATGCAGCATTTTCTGGTGTTGATACGATGCATGCGTCTGTTGCTTAAGCGCTCCATGCTAACACCAACAAGGGTCCAAATACTTGAGTATTAGGTTTCATAACCACATGTTCACTGTGGTGTTGAACAAGTATTTGGAGGGTGTAAGTGCCAAGAAGGCAGACAGAGTATTTGTCTTGTCCCCTAACAATGTGATGAATCTGAGGAAATGCAGTTTTGCACCCTACTGTAGTGTGGTGGCAGAACTTCTTGACAGTGATTTGTTACTAAGAAAAGTGATGGAAGCCCCATGATACATCTAAAAATAATGGTAAGCAGACTGGACAAATGTGGACACTAAATTACTTCTTTCCATTCTCTTAATTTCAGACCTCCTCATTTTGAGTCTTGTTCATACTAGTTATGCAACATGTGAAGCAAATCCTAACTACACAGAGTGCAAAACCCACAAGAATTGATAGTTGGAGCCTGTGGCTAAAAAATCAGGAAAGTTTTTAATTTACCAATAAGCTGAAAAAAATACTAACAGTTCAATTTTTCAAAGAGATCTTCATTAAAGTTTGGTACTCAATTAACACTTGAATTTTGTATGATAACAAAGTTAGGGTGTCTGTTTTGACTTTTAAGTGTAGCTTCTGTCTGAGTGAGAATCTTTCCTCATGGACAAGGAGCAGATGGTGACCATGGACTAACCTGTTCTTTCTATATAAATACTAGCTTCTGAAGTAAAGGTTCCAAAACCAAGAGGGAGACCCAAGTTGGTGAAACCACCTTGTCTTTCAGAGTGTGACTTGTAAGTTCTGTTTCTTAATATAAAGCTTCTTCATTGTAAAATGCGTTGTTCCTTCTGTTAAGACTTCACAGTTAATACTGAGTTACTGACAGGTTTTTGCCCCTTTAGTATTCAGTATGAGT
Organism: Ibycter americanus; assembly: GCA_035590275.1. NCBI lineage: Eukaryota > Metazoa > Chordata > Aves > Falconiformes > Falconidae > Ibycter > Ibycter americanus. The sequence continues at coordinate 35,119,726 of JAVJGI010000057.1, read as the reverse complement.
TACTGTTTGTATTGATGTTATTTACAGCTCAGCTGATTAATACAGAGTAACTCAAGGTAGCGCATTTCTGGAACAAGAGACAGAAGATCTTAACCTTCCTAACTTGTAAAGCCTGTGCAGAATTCTTTATATAGTTGTATACTGAATGAAGAGGAAAAGACACTTACTAAGGGAAAAGACAAGATAATGCAAAATTAAAATAATGATTTTTCAAATATTTTTTCAGAAGTCTCTTCTGATGGAGTTCCAACACTATTTGTTACTTAAACTTTGTTTATACCCTCTTCGGGTCTTGTGTCAAGTCCTTAGTGGTTCTAGTAACTGAAGGAAAAGCTGGGCATTGGCGTAGTTTTCTATAGATTAGCAGATGCACATTTCAGTATATGTACACCTTAAGTATACTTTATAAAACTAATTTACAGTGTATGCACTCTTGGTCCTGCAGACACGTATGTGTGTGGAAAACTTCTGAACATCAACTTCTTGGGTTTGAATCTCTGCACATATATTAGTGTTAGCTTCATTAAGGCCTCCATACTATCATTTGTTTCTTTTTTTGCATAGGTAGTGGGCTATAGTTTTAGGAAAAGACTGAGGGTTTTTTTCAAGAGTCATTTAATGAACTGAGAGTGAATTAATGTCATAATTTTTAATATTCTGTGGTAAAAAAAACCCAACTTCCTGAGTTAAGGAATGTGATGTTTTAAACTCACTGTAGATAATGGATATGATGCCTAAATTCTGGTCATGTTTTAGTGTTAATGAGGAGGAGAAGGCAAAGAAAAAAGGACCAGAAGAAAAGCCCAAAAAGCAAGGAAAAAAAGATGAGGAAAGTCAGAAAGAAGAGGAGAAATCAAAGAAGGAATTTGACAAAAAGGAAGGAAAGAAGGAGGCTGAACCAAAAAGGAAAAATGCTGCAAAAGTGGGTTCTGCATCAGCTTCTGATTCTGAAGATGATGGAGAAGAACAAGAAGGTGACAAGGTATAATCTTGTTTTCCTGATACATTTATGATAGAGGAAAGTAGTACCACTGAAGATCTGTCTAGAAGTTGATGCTAGATCTTAGTAAAGGTTGGAGCCCTGTGGCTGGCAAATACAGATTCATAGAATAAAAGTTGCAGAACTTCATTTTGTCAAATAATTATTTCAGGAACTTCTTCAATATTTTTGAAGGAAAGCATCTTTTCTAAGACACTTTACTTATCAACAAAGGATTTAGATATATTTAATAAAATTTAAATACAACTTCTTTCATGAAAAGTTTTTTTCCATCTAGGTTCCTTTGAACACAGACATTTTTTCCTTGGGTGTGTCTGAGAAATTGGCTTGAAATCAAGTTTTTGAAAGGTATAAAGCTGTCCTAGCCAATTACTGGGAATGTCGTAATTTTGCTGATGCTTAGGATATTTGCCTTCTCTTAGAAAAGGAAAAAAGACTAAAGAAATTCAGAACTTGGCAACATTTGGAGGTCTTGTATTTAGTTGCAGAGAAAGCCAGCTCTTGTTGGGTTGTTCCAGGAAGCAGAATTGCTTCAAAGATACGTAGTGTAGGTAGGTTCACCTGTTTACAGAAACAAAGATTTAATAATCTTGTTCTTCTCTTTCCAATCCAAAAATCCCAAATAAAAACAGAAGAAAAAAGGGGGAAGAAGCTTTCAGGCAGCTCATAGAAGAAACATTGTAAGAGGCCAGCATGAGAGGGAAGTAACAGAAAGAAAGCGTAAGCAAGAGGAACAAACAGAATCTGAATCGTGAGTATGTTTTAACATGTGTTGTCCGCAAGTTGTACAAGTACTTTGAAACTAACAGGAGGAGACAATACCTGAAAAAATTCCGAACTGGTTCGCAGTGTTCTTGTGTTCTGTTGTTCTCTCCCCCACCCTTTTTTTTTTTCCCTGTTTTAACTTAAGTGGAGAGTAAAAAGCTCCTTTAAACAAATAGGTTCTATTGTGGGAGGATGGGAAGAGCTGAACCTAGTAATTAAGTGATGTCAGTTTTCAGTGACTTAGAATTTCTAGCAGAAGACAGCTGGTGGGTTCTGTATAGAAGTAACCTAAGAATATCCATGTGAAAAGGGATCAGTGTGAAAAACTGTTCAGGACAGTCATATATTTTTCTTTCAGATTGAGAACTGGTAGGACCTATCAATCCATGCTTATGGATTTTTGATCAGGTTGTCGAATGCATAGGGTTACCTGGAAAACATTTCCTCCTCTGTCTGGCAGCTGGAGCACACACCGTCAGACAGAACAAGGGAAAAATTAAGAATTATTCTACTCTAGCACTGCAAAGCCAGTTGAGTGATACCAAGAGCAGTCTGCATTTGGAAGATAAATTATCACAAATGAATCAAGCATAAGAATGGAGAGAAGATCCTGCCAGAAACTGGGGGGGTGGGACAATAGGAAGAAATCTGACTCATTCCCAAGAGCTATTCTGCAAATGAGCGAAGAAGCCACCACCACGAGAACATGATGTTCCCATCCTCACAGTTGGTGGGAGGGCAGAAGAAAGGGAGAACAAGGTAAACGTTCAGAGAAAGAAGAGGATAATGGTCCCCTTCACCTGTAACAACAAAATTCTACCTTTTTCACATTCATTAACAAGAATCATGTTTGGGGTTTTTTTGTAATCCTCTAGCCCTTTCTTCTCCTCTTCTTCCTGTCAATCCTTCTCTGGAAACCTGACGTAATTACTCTACTTGCCTGTAGCAAACCTAAGTGTTTCCAACTCCAGAGATACTAAATTGTCCTTAGTGTCTTTGCAGCTCTTAATATTACACTGTTTAAATATGGCGTATGCTAATTGACTGCAGAAATCAAACTGGATTATAACCAGATCAATATATGACAATCTCCTCTACTTTTAAATAGTGGTCATATTTTATACATTGGAGGGTAGATTGAGCTTTGTTTCAGTAAGATAAAGGAGTGGTAGTTAATGAATGCATAATGAATTGAATTATAGCTGATGACTAATACCACAAAACTCAATATTGATAAAACATAAAAAAGGCTGCTTTTTCTGCTGTCCTCAAGTTCCTCTACTAATACACTGAGTATAGGCTGATGCCGGTTTTGGTTACTTTTTCTCATCAGCATAGTTTCCATTTAACGAAGTAGCTAGAGAGACCAGAAATATTTACACTGAATAACAGTGCTTTCTACACAGTTCTGTGCATATACAAAGTTTACATGCACTGTTCAGACAGCATGAGCTTGTGCTGCTGGTTGAAGTAAAATTGTCTTAAGTACTTGAAAACTGTTGATTTGTAACTGGATAGAGTATGAAAGGAACATGGAAGACAATAGACATGCAGGCCTGAACGTTTTATGGATGCATATTGCTATGACAGGAAAATTAGTCACAGAATATTTAGTCATGATATGCTGAAATATGCAAATTCTAAAGTGAGGCTTTGAAACCCTTCAGTAAGACAAGACTGAGGAATTGCTAAACAGGGGTTTGTGATCTCTGAATAGAGTTCAAAAGCTTCTTTGAAAGACTTTTGCCTGTCTTCATCCTGTAACTGAGATGGAAAAAAGTTTTGTTTTGTTTTTTTGAGTCCCAGCTTTATTTTTAGTGATACAACTAGAGAAAGAGCCAGGAAATTTAAATGAACTTGTAATAAATCTTTTTCCTTTATTACTCTTTTTGCTTCAAGAATATTTAAATTATCACTGATACATTTATGGCCAGTTGTAGGATTCTTTCACTGTTGCAATAATGATATGAGAAAATAAGTCACGTAGGAACTGATTATGACTAATTGATCTCTCCATAATTCCCTGTGGTAATATTAAATAGTTTTACTCTTTTTGTCATCATAATAAGAATATTTTCTTTCTCCTTAAGTTCATTCTGTACAATGCCAGTTTACCAATTTGTACATACAACCAAAACAAAATACAGCTTGGAAATGTGACTTGTTTTTAAAATCCCTTAATTTACTGCTTCTAGGGAAAATGTCAGTATGCAGGATTTACCAGCAATATCTCAGCTAACTAATTTTGTTAATTTATTTCAGTCTTTGAAAACCAGAGTTTGGCTCTGTGGTTTTTGCATGCTAATATTTTACTGAGATATACCTCAAAACATTGCATCTCATGAGAATTGGGGGAAAAAAGACTGAAGAACAGACTTTACAACATTGTAAAAACACTTTCAACATTTTTGATAGGCAGAGTAAGGAAGAAGGCAAGAAAACAGAAGTTAAGAAGATGGAGAAGAAGCGAGGTTAGTTGAAAGAAGCTAAATGGTATTTTCAGTCATCTTAAATATTGAACAGAATTAACTGCTTGAATAAAATAACTGCTAAAGGTGGCTGTGTGGTCTCAGTTAGATATGTTTGATCCATGACTGCTTGCTTCAGATCTGTGAAACAGTGCATTCTTGCTCTTCTATGTTCTTTCTTTAGTGTGTTAGAACAGGTCTTTGCTGTTCCCATTTTACTGTCATTCAAGCTTTTAAACCTTGATGATCCCTTCTGTTTGTGAACAAAAACCAAAAGCTCTTACTCTTTGAAATGAATCACTTTTGTTCTTCCCTTCATTTTCCTTTCTGTCTTCTCATAACACAATCTGAGGGAACTCTTGAAAGCAGTTGGATACTATCTCTTACTAAGCAGGAGGCCTGCTAAGCAAGAGGCTTGTTCTTCCTTAGCAAGAGGCTTAGATTCAGATTACTGTGATCTTGTCTATTAACCCACACTTGCAAACTGACCTTCATAGGGATAAGTCATTCCATTTTTAGTACTCCCATCTTTAAGGGCAATCCAAACCACTGACTGTAGTTTGTAGTATAGTACAGCTCCAGTGGGGCATGGACTCCAACCAACCTAGTGTTGGCAGGGGAAAAAAGTAATTACCTAAACCCGTCCAAACTGGATTGGACTTGAAGGAAACCATTTGCTTGCAGTTATTGTTCAGAGTAAGTACCACTTGCTTAAGAAAAAATCCAAACAGGCATTCAGCAGGTGAATTAGAGATGGACATGTTCATTCATCTTGCACATCAGCTGGAGTATGTGTACTGGGAACACTTTATTTGGATGGATTTGGACTCTAACTTGAATGATGTCTGATTTACTGAAAACAAAACCCATCAATATCCAGGTGTCCTGTCATTAAAGGTTTTCCAGCTTTATAAGTCTCAGTATTTATTGAAACTTCCTTCTAACCTGGCCCACAAGTAGAGGGTGACAGCTGTGTATTGAAATAGAAAATTCTTTTCCATTTGTAACTCCTAAAGAGAAAACTATGTAGGCTGCTGATAGTGTTGGATTTTACATACTTTACTTCTGGTAGTAAGCCCTGTGGTGTATTTGTGTGCAGCTGCATCATTACCTGATGTAGAGTGCCTGCCAGTATTTTTCTGTGTGAAGTTCAGATTTGTAGAAAGGTTTCCACAAAAACAAACCTGATGTGATTCTCACATACTCATGCATACTGTTTTTAATCTTCAGAAACATCAATGGATTCTAGGCTTCAAAGAATACATGCAGAAATTAAGAACTCACTGAAAATTGATAATCTTGTAAGTATTTTTTTTAAACTGATACATGTACGTAATGGGAGAGGGGTGAAAGAAAAGTGTTGATTTAATGTTTGTCCTTGTTTCTCGTGGCCCAAATGTACTTTTAATTGGTAATAAATTTTCCCTAAGTGGCGTCTGTTGTGGGCAAAACAGTAACTGGTAAGCAATCTCCCTGCCTGCATCTTGACCCATGAGCTTTGTCATCCTACTTTCTCCCCTTCACTGTTAAGGAGGGAGGGGTGAGTGGATGGGTGGGCATCTGGCTGCTGGCCAAGGCTAACCCACCACAATGTTAAATATGAAACATTAATTTCCAGTGTGGCCTATTCTTAAAATATTTAAGTGTATGCCAGTACTTTGTCTCAAAAAAATAGCTCATCTTAAATATAAAGCTCTTCTTTCACAACTTAATGGTTTGGCTTAAATAAATCACTCTTGTCATGAGCCAGATAGTAAATTCCCCTAAAATAGTAAGTTTAAAAAAAAAAAAAAAAAGAGAACCCTCAGAACCCCACCAGACCTCTTGATTCAGAGGTGCAATGGAGCAAGTATCTTGAATTATGGGTAAGAACACTGGTTGTAGAGCTACAGCAAGGACACGTAGTTTATCATAATTGTATTTCTCAAGTAATCGTGATAATTCTGCTGAGCATAGTCCTGGTATGTTTGGGTTTTTTTAAATACTGATTTCCTTTGAGAACAGGAGGTACAACTTTGTACAAGATGCAGGATATTACTATGATCTGTGCTGGCAATGAATCTTGTTAGTACTAAATAGGAAATAAGAGTAGCTGAAAATAAGGAAATTGAGAACTAAGTATTATAGGAAGACGACTTTAGTACAGTGGTTCTTGGGAATGGATCAGAGGCTCACATCATTAATTCTGGTTGTCCTGCGTAGTCATTCATCAAACAACTGAAAAATCTAAAAGATACAGTTCTGTATATTAATCAGTCCACTTAAGATGTTTTGCTACCTTCTCAGTGGCAAGTCACTTGGCAAGAGTTGTGTATGGAAAACACTGACTATGGAGAACAGCTTCTAGCACGGAAGTACTAGAACTGTGAAAGCGGCATAAAGCTTGAGTTTTATTTTTAAAAGTATACATTTATTTGTAAAAACTATAACTTACTCAGATTGCATCTGCCTTTTAGAAGTAGCTGAAGGGCAACTGGTAGTAATTTTTGTTTGCAGATTTGTCTGTATAAATTGTTCTAAATTAAGTACCTAGTCAAATTAAGGATATTACAGGCAGGTATCACTGAGCATGAAAATAAATTTAGTATGGCTACTTAAGGATTATTAACATCTAAGTTAAGTCTCCAAACTAATTTCTTGTTTATATACAGGATGTGAACAGGTGTATTGAGGCTCTTGATGAGCTTGCATCCCTTCAAGTCACAATGCAGCAAGCTCAGAAACACACAGAGATGATTCTGACTCTAAAGAAGGTGAGATCTACAATGTTAATCAAAGTAACCCGTGTGCTTACTTAAATCGGTATCACTGTTATTTACTACTGGAGTACTGTGTTCAGTTCTGGTCCTCACAATTCAAGCAATGTGGACAGACAGAAGAGGGTCCAAAGGAGGGCCATGAAGATGATCAAAGAGCTGGAGAACCTGCCCTGTAAGGAAGCATTGAAGGGGGTTAAGTCTGTTCTTCCTGGAGAAGTCTTGGGTGGGGGGGAACCTCATCACAATATTCCAGCATTTAAAAGGGCAGTTACAAAAAGGACAGAGACTCTCTTTTCACAAGGAGCCACATGGAGAAGACAAGGGGCAGAGGGTACAAGTTGCACTGGCAGAGGTTTCATCTCAATAGAAAAAATTTTTTACATGGAGAACAGTTGTTCAGTGGAACAACCTCCCCAGGGACGTGGTAAAAGTCCCCGTTGCTGGAGGCTTTCAAGATGCGACTGGACAGGGTGCTCAGTAGTCTCATCTAGACTCCTCTTCCATGACGGATTGGACCAGATAGTCTCTCAAGGTCCTTTCCAACCTGAGCTGTTCTATGATTCTGTGATACTTCAGAGAGTGTAAAAGTCTATGATCTCATTTCAGGTTAAATTCAGAATTTCACCTTGCATGTGATGAAATTACATAGGTATTTAAATACCTAAGTGGAGCTCATTGTTTTATTACTTTGATTTTTAGATACGGAAATTCAAAGTTAGCCAAGTTATCATGGAGAAATCTACAATGCTATATAACAAGTTCAAGACCATGTTTCTGGTTGGGGAAGGAGATTCTGTTCTTTCCCAAGTATTAAATAAGTCACTTGCTGAGCAGAAGCAGCATGAGGAAGCCAACAAAACCAAAGAACAGTGGAAGAAAGGAGCAAACAAAAAAATGGAAAAGGACCAAACAGGTAAGTCACTGTGTTTTTAGTTTCTTGTCATATAAAAGACCTAGTCTCTATCAATTTCTGAGCCAGCTTCAAAAAATTCTTGACGTAGGAATTCTACCCATCTATTAAAACCTCTACATAACTGAAATAACTGTAACCAAGTTTCAAGTTCAATGGTATAATGTTTTCTGTGGTTATTTTACCTTTATTTCCTGAAAGGAGGGGCTTTTGCAAGAATTGTTTAGAATTTTTTACTTCTCTGAAATTGTCTAACTTTATTACCTTGTGGAATAAAAAACCAGTAAACATGAGGTAGAATAACGTATTACCTTCCATTCCTCAAGCAGCCTTTGGTGCCTAGACTTCCACCTATGCTGTAACTACTTGATTTCCTTCACTAGCCTCTTCCTATGTCGTGCATGCTACTATGTGTAGCAGCAGCTTTTAACCACTTACATGCTACTTCCGTGATGCAAATGTAGTAGTTCAGTCTAACAGTAAAGGAACAATTGTAATTCAGGGGAGAACCGGCCTTCATGCTTTCAGCAGTACTATTGCAGATTAATCACGAGCACTTGTATGAGTACAGCATGATACTGAAAGCTTTCCATAGTAAGCATGTTCTACTATAACTTAGGTCAGTTTTAAAAAGAAAAAAAAAAGATTAAAGAAATACAGTAAAATAGATACTTGCATTTTTCAAGAGAGGAAGAAAATGAGACAGATGCTGGAAAGCAGTTGGCAAACAAATTTAAATCCTCAAAGATGCAGGAGTTCTACCCATCTATTAGAATTATTTAGATCCTTGATCTCCACAAGCACTGGAGAGAAATTAGATTTACTTTGACCTTGAATACTGGGAGCAAAACTGTTTCAGAAAACTGTTTAAAAGTTACACCACCCAGATCCGGAACAAACAACTTACTGTAACTGAGGTGATTGAAGATAGCAAGGATTCAGAATAACTAGTTGAAATGCCACTGTATTTGTAACTGCTAAGAAAGCAAGGGTGATGATAAAATTCAACCATTTCACGGTGAGAGAAGTATGTATGATGTAGAAGATGATCCACACAGATCTTTCCCCAGCCCCGTGATCAGTACAGCTAATACTTTAACAAGGAATCTAAACTGAAAGACTTCCTTCACATGGTGTGATTAGTGAAGCTACTATGGATAAGGTTAATGCTAGACTTCAACAGAACATGCTGAAGTAGCATGTTACTGCCTAGTCAAACAGAGAATGGTAAGTAGTTTTATCAGTAGGGGGATATTTCATGGAAGTGGATTTTGCTCTTGTTTGCTACAAAGAGAAATTCTAGTTCCTTATGTTTGTACTTCTGCCCTTTTAAAAATTGAACTGCTGAACTTTTACAATCTTTACAAAGCGCAACAGTTACAGCAGTTCAGAACTGATTCTGAGCAAGTCTAAATAGATCAACTACTAGAATGTCATCTTAAAATTATCTTGTCTGCTTTTTAGCGTATCTTAACCTGTAAGTATACAAATGAATCATGTCTTGTATTTTTTTCTTGCTGTAGCACAGTAGTTTAATGGTGGGTGGGGAGGGGGGGGGGGTTGGTCAACCTGTAACTTCAGATAAAATGGACTGTCAATTCTGACTTAGTGACATTCCTCAACCATTCACTTAAAATTCACTGGCTTGTAATACCAGAGCAAAACACGTATTCATCACAGAATTTTAAAGAAATTAAATATTCCTGCTTTGACTTCACTAAATACAGCTTCTACCTGGTGTTTGTTTTCCTGCTTGATAACTGGAAGCTATAACTCTTTCACTCT
>JAVJGI010000057.1:35035546-35049601 GCA_035590275.1 Ibycter americanus | reverse complement strand
CCCGTCCGTGTGTCGGGGAAGTGGAGTCGGGCAGAACATCACTTGATGAAAGGTGCGTTATAGACTGGAGTTTATAATTTCCCTGTTGTTTTTGTTAAAGGTCGCTTAAACAGCCCAAACACGAATTCCTTAAAGTGATCACCTGAACATTTACATTTCCTTTGTATCCTGTCGGTACCGAAAAACGCGGTGGCAGAACGCGTTGACGGCACCCCTCGGAAAGCTGGTGATCGTAAGGGGTCTCCTAGACTAGCTTTGGAAAAAGGTACTACTGCAAAACTGAGGCAGTTTTAACTGGAGGGTGCGTTTAAACACGGTAGATCGCAGTCCTGGCGTGCACATGTGGGAATATTGACTTGATTTCTGGCCATGTAGTCTAAAATGAACGATTTTAGCTTTATGCACGTTCAGCAGCTTCTTCAAAAGATTTGTAAGGCATGCCTGCAGGCAAACTTTGCTGAAGACTTATGAATCATATGGTTACATCATAGTTGGGTTTTTGTTTGTTTTTTGTTGTGTTTGTTTTTTTTTTTAAACCTTGTTGGGATGAATTTTAAAAAAAGGGTGTGACCAGTGCCCCGTTTCTGAAGTGAGGCAGTGTTTTATACAACAGGGCAACAGACAAATACATGTGTAGGACTTGGTATGTGATGTAGTTAATTTGAATCCTCATGTTTTGTATTTGGCAGTTGCAGAAGCCGTTCTTGGAAGAGATGGTAAAAACCAGCTTGTTCTTTCTCATGGTTGGAAGGTTGGGATATAGAGTAGTTGTATTTCAGAGCGCGCTATAGAGGTTGCTACTTCCTGAGGTTATAGTGTGGAGACATAAGGGGAAGAGGATGTGAAATGCTTGAATTTTGCTATATACTGGAGTGAATCAGTGCAAAATCATAGTGTGATCTCTGCAGAGCTGAGTTTTTTGTTTCAGATACAAGGAGTAGTACCAGTGAGAATAAGTTACTAAGAAACTTGCTGTTTTCAGGAAGCAAGTAGTTGGAATTAACAGTTGTTAAAACAGGTATTTAGCAACTTACAGCCCAGCTGCCCTATGTGAACAATAGGGAAGAATATTCTTCACTGAGTTTGCTATTGAGTGTCAGTGCTTTGTTAGAAGAAAAGAAGCTGCCATGCAAACAAATTGAAAGGTAGGCATAAAAATACCTGAAAAGGGCTTTATTTAGCAACAGACTGCAAAAAGTGCAAAGCTTTCTCCAATGAGCTCGAAAGACTTCATGATCCTTGCAGAGACCTGTGCTTGATTTGCTGGCGTCTGAAACAGACCAGAATTATTAATGGAGTGAGTGCTTGGATTTTTCCTGATGAGATCCCAGAGTTCAGGAGGGGAGGGTGGACGGTGGCTTGATACTGGGGTGAGTCACTGCTTCTGTAACAAGTTGTCTAGACCACTGTAGGCTGGGTTTGCCTAAGGGTTTACCACAATCTGTTTACTCAAGCTGGATGTGATTTCAGCACTTCATGCATGTTGTTTTTAAGTGTCTTAGGTGTTTTTTTTTTAAGTGTTTGCAGCGGTTATGGTATTGGGGAACTGAAGCTGGGGGATGTTACTATTAGTTTTGCTCTTAAGAGCTGTGTGCATCTAAATAATGTTTACATGAAGCATGGCAGATGGGAACTCTGCTTCCTGATTTAAAGGTGTACATGCTTAGTACTATATGAACATAGCTTTTAGCACAGAATTTTGCTTTGCAGGGACTTGTGAATACTTCATCTCTGAAGCTTTGAAGAAGGACGTGCTAAGCTAAGCCTTGAAGTTGTTTCCTGCTTAACAGGATAGTGACCAGGAAGAACCCTGCTTCCAAAGTCCAAGGTTAGGGTAGCAGGTAGCTGCCCCCTGCTGTAGTCCCTGCTGAGCAAAATTTCTGGTTTACCTTATACTTCTTGCAGCTCAAGGAAATGCCAGAGATCATGTTTGTTTATATTTAACAATTTATATTATTTAATTTTTTTACTGATTTATGCCTCATTGTCCTCCAGGTGTGGCTTTCCAGTGGGCATAGTACGGAAGTGGTGTGAAGTGTAAATAAGTCTTTGGTTTTTTTCCCCAGCTAATACAGTGTAGTAGTCCAGTGTTTAGGTGTGTTGTGGTTTGTTTTGTTGTTTTTTTTTTTAAAAAAAAAAAACCAACAAACCAACAAAACCAAACACGAGCAGGAGTTGGAGACCTAAGCCTAAGAGGCTCTATTAATGAGGTGGTGTTAGGGGCATGCTCATCTGGGAAAACAAGTCATTATTAACCTTGGGATTTTCCTGCGCAGTCTTGCTTCCTGGGTGGTAGTGTGTGTGGTCATCCTCTACTAGAAAGCAGTTTCCTGGGTGCTATGTGATCAGAGTGAAAGTGGCCATCTGTGGTGTGTCCAGTTGTGAACCCACAATGTGAGGTGCCATTGGCACTTAAACCACTATTTGACACTGAATTGACCTGCTAAAAGTACTGATATTAGCATTCTTTTGGAACAGGTTGCAAATCTAGGACAGATATGCTTAACTTTTATGGCAAAGGAGCACTTCCAGCAACTGCAGAGTCTTCAAGAAAAACTTTAAGCCCCCGCTCCCTGCTGCCGCCCTCCCCGCCCCGGTCTAAAGGTTACTTAAAATAGTGGGCCAGATCTGCTTCCCATTAAGTTCACTCTGTGCTGCCCTGGTTTTTCAAAGTCTTAAAGCCAGCTTAATTGGTTACTTGGGGATTCCCTATCCATTAAAAAAAACAACAAACCCAACCTTGGCTTTTGTGCATGTGTTTTGGCCAGACAAAGGATCATGGTAAAGAAGTATCTAGGTGCTAAAAAAAATGCCTCGTTTGGCTGCACTGAGCCAGACTAAGGATTATACGCAGATCTGAAAGTGATTTGGTGCCCTTACTGTGGTTGACTTCAAGGCTTGTATTAAGGACAGCTTGGCCAATTCAGCTAATCTGTGCCTCAGCTCTAAAGTAACATATTAAGGAAAATTTAGGTAACGAAGACCTGATAATGTGTGCTGTACTCTCTTGAACCGCCCAGGCGGGGACAAACACTGTACAGGCTGGCTTTATCAGCCTGGACAGTTTATCTCCAGAACTAATTCCAAAATGAAACCAACACTGTCTTTAACTCAGAAGCTGTTTAGTACTGGTTAGTACTCTGTTTAAGTACCCAAGCTTTTCATCCACTGCTGCAACAGCTGCTGCACTTATAATCGAAGAACTTGCTAGTGGTGTGCTTCTTTCCACCAGTAGCTTAATATAATAACATACTTTAGAATAAATTACAGAAGTGTGCAGCACTGGCTGTTATTGCTCTCTCGTTTATGAGGATTCTTCACCAGTTTTGTTTGGTAATTCCAGCCTGGAAGAAGAGTTTCAGTGGTGCGAAACGGTGGTAGCTGCACTGTCCTGGACACTTTGGGAAGCTGGAAACAGGCCACTATGATGTCTTATTCACCTTAAAAAGTGAAGAATATGTGGAAATACAGAGTTGGGAAGGAGTAGTAAGGGCAATTCCTGTCATGAAGGATGATTGTTTTAAAACATCCAAATCTGATTTGTTTGGCTTTGTCTCTCTAGAGAAGTAGATCTTGCCCAACTGGAGAATGTAGAATTTGAACTTCTATTGGCTTATTCCAAAGGCTTGCGCTTTGGCATTTAGGTCCTCTGTTTTTCCTGTTCCTGTTTTGGCCTCTCCTACTGTCAGAGTACATCTGCCTCTAAGACGAGGGGCAAGCTATTCCAGCAGCACAGATGAGAAAAGGACCATGGGAAAACTAAGCGTGACTATTAATTTCTTCTTTATTGAATAACACTTCGTTGCTGTTTCTGCTTCTGAGGTTCTTTATTTCGAATAAAACTTTGTTTTACCCTTGGGCGTACCTGTTGAGGTATTATTTTTCCATATGACCACCTAATCAAGGTAAGGATGTGTACTCCTATTTTACATTACCTGTACTGTTCTGAGATGCCTAATTTTTATTGTTCACATTTTTCCATTTCTTATTTGGCTTCCTAGAGCTTGCTTCATACATCTGTTTGAGCCCCTTGGTTGGCTGTGACCACATTTGAAAGCCAGGTAGATTGAAAAAAGAAAGTGTGGCTTAAGTCTTTGTTGATTTCCTGGAAGGGAAAAGGAAGTGTGTGTAGCTGTTCCAATTAAACTTTCTTATTTTCTCATTTCATCATATTGGTGACACTAATTCACTTCAGTTAATCAGTGTGCTGTTCCTCCTCACACTAAGGGATAAAAGATATAGGGGGTAAGGGAAAAGGTGGAGTTACTGTGGAAAGCACCTGATGCCTCATAGGGAGGCAGGGCTGACTGATAAACTTCTGGGAGGTTGAGGTATTTATGATGTGAATTTGTCTGTTATGATTTGCTTTTACTTTTCTATGTTTTGTTTTTTTATGTGTGGGGTTGTGTGAGGTGATGATATTTATTTTGTATATAGATGGAAAAAAGGAGAACAAAAACTAAGAGTCAGTTTTTTGGTTTTTTTTCTTAAGGCTTTGGTTTTTCTTTGCATATGGAATAGCTTCTATTCTGTTGTGGAAAGCAGCATCTAATATCTTTTGTGAAGTCTTTCCACTGAGCAGTGGAAGTTACTGTCCTTATGGTTACAGCTGTCTTGGTAACTGTAGCTAAAAGCTTGCCATACACTATATGGAAAGACAGTTCTATTTCATATGTAAACTTAAAGGGGTATAGATTGCTTCTCGTAGTTCTGGTAAATCTGTGTGAGAATTACGACTTTGTGGAGGCATGCTTAGTTCTGCAAATGCATATTCTTCCGTTGTTGATATCTTGGTGCCACTGTGCTTGCAAAAAACCTCTAGACCTGATGGGCTTGTTGGAACTGCTGGAGGTCAATGACTTGGCTTGGATAAAGGTTCCTGTTGTCTTGGCAAAGAAGTTGCATGTTGAAAGAGAAAAGGAACATAATTGCTTCTTGGCAGACCATGGGTTATATAGCAGCATGGCCCAGGATGACTCAACATATGAGTAGGTGATAAGCATGTATGGTCTTATGCCTCCTGTTTTGTTAAGTAAGTCTCTTATAGTTTACCTAACCAAAAGGACTTGCAATGGCAAGGGAAGTTTCAAATAAGTAATTGGGCTTTCTCTTCTTGCGTGCCACCAGCAGACAAGGTGGAGGTAAGATCATAGTTGCTGGGGGCAGGCTGACAGGAATACAGCCTGACAGACCACATCCATCTGGTGGGCAGTGAATTTCACACATGCTGCTTCCTCTGGATTAATAGAAACACTACTATACTTGTGGGAGCAGAAATGGGGGATCACTGCTCTCATTTTGAAAAGAGAGCAAAATCGTGCAACTGAAGACCTGAGAATTGGTTTTCAGAGGTGGATCTCTGGTGCTGTTGATGTGTGTTCTGGTTAGAGCCTGGGCATGTCCAAGACCTTTGTGCCAGAGGTGGTCAGGTATCCACTTAGATGATCAGAAATGTGAGAATTTGTGTTTGAGTGCTGAAAACTTCTTCTGCTTTTCTAAGCCCTCTGACGTTCAAAAAAACATTCAGGTAAGTCAGTAGCAAGTAGATATCACGGACCTGTGCACTTATGCCCAAACAGCAGGTGCTGAAAGTAAGATTTTCTTATGAAGCCAGTGAAGACTTGCCTGTTATCTTATTCTGTCTAGAGTAAGGAAGCAATGCTGCTACCACATAGTAACGCAGGATAATCGAATACCTCAGACCTTGTTAGCAGTGATACTTTTTGTTATGATGCAGTGAGTGTATCATGTCTTTATTCCACTTCTCATATGAATTTACTGTGCAGTACAGTAGTAAATAAACTTTGCAAGCCAGTGTTTGGGTGTGCAGCACTGCTTTGATTTCTTCTTGTCTCCAGGAGTCGGCATCACACGCACTCTTGCTATCCAGATATCCAGAAATCCTTTTATTAGAGGATATACGATGACAGTCTGTCATAAAAACAGAGGGTCTGGAAGAACCCTGTTTCTGAAGACAGAAATTTCTGTGTCTGGCACCAGTTGGCAGTACTGGTTATTCTAAGAAGTGTAGTGAATAGTAGCTGAGTAGTAATACTTGGCTGTAACTAGTAGTGGGTGGCCAGAAGAAAGAAGAAATATTCCTGTTTGCTTTAGTTGAGGAAAGTGTGATTGTAAAGGTAGAATATGTCACACTGTCCTTTATTTTGACCAAGAAATTATGGACTGGGAAGATGTTTTATCCTGGTTCTCTACCGTAAGACTCTTGATAACCCAATCCAGTGGGGTAGCTAGCTAAACTTGTTCTCTGGTTTGTTTGGTTTTTTTTTCCCCTCGTCCCTTATTTTCTGCAGACTTGGTAAGCTTCCAGAGCTGGAGCAAATTACTTTTTTCATTGAATATTTTCTTTTTTTATAAAGAAGCATGAATAATAATTCACTCTTAAATGGCTACTCTAAGGTCCTGAGGCAAAACCTGAGCTTGCTGTTGAAAATACTGTGGACACATAGAATTAGCAGTTGTGGCTTTAGTAAAGAGTCTTTTTTTTTTTTTTTTTTTTTCCAGATGAAGCAAATTTACACAGATCTTTAGGGAGTTTGTAGCTCACCTGGCTAGTTGGTGCTGAAGAAACATGTCAAAAACTGAAATATTCCACATTCTGTACAAAACTTTCCCACTTGAATTTGAAGAGACAATTTTTCATGGGAACAGTTACAAATAAAGACTGAAAAGAGTCATAGTATGTGATGTGAAGCTTCAGTGCTTCTTGACTTATTTTTTAATAAACTATAGCATAACTGAACGCTTTATGAAATATAGTTTGTTAGGACCTTCCCAGCAAGAAACATATTTTGAAAAGTAATCGTATTAACTGCATTGAGGGGGAACTGGTGTGTGTGTGTTTGAGCCATTTTTATCTAAATATTATACTATTATATCCTTAAATCTTTATCATATATTAGTCATGTTAATTATAATGTTCTTTGTCAAGGGAAGTGTGAAAAGCATAGCAACTAAACTTTGGAGACAAAGCAGTTTAGCTAAATTTAAGTGTGTGACTTGGACCAGAGGAAGAACTATAAGGTAAGACTCAGTGGCTTAAACGTAGTACTAAGGAGTATCTAAATCTGTGCCTTGTCCAGATGGAGAAATCTTAGCATGAAAAACACGCGCAGCTCTGGAAAATCCAGTTAAATGTATCTGCCTGCGTACTGCTACTTGACACCACTGAAGTAGCTGGCTCTGTTAAACTGCGTTCTACTGAGCTTAAACAAAGTCCTTTTAAAACCTTGAGAAAGAGAGATTCAGCAGCAGCTGAGTGTCTGTGTCTTACAATGTAATTTGGATTAAAGAGCTATATATGGCTATAGCTCCCTCTATCAGTGGAAAATATGTGGTAGCTCATGGCCAGTCACTTCTAGAAGATGCAATGGTTAGTCTGTCAAAGTGCTGCGACTTCAGCTAAATGTGAACTATGTAAATTCAAGTCATGATGAGTAGAAGGGATCACACAAGTTGTGTGGTTAAGTTTCAGAGTGAACATATTTCGTAGTAAGTGAACACCAAAGGACTGTTAAGGCCCAAGTGAAAAAAACCCATGAATTATGGTGGGCTGTTGGCAAGTCCATTTTGCTTGTTTGAATGGTGGGATTTTGATCTTTCGTTTGAGTTAACTGATATGTTTGGAGTGGAATTGTAAAGTAAATGAAAGTTGTCCCGGCTTTGTACTTTTTTGTGAACTGGAAACAGAAGCAGAGTCATGCCAGTGTCACAGATCAGGTTCCAACGGACCTCCTGCAAGTCATGCTCTGTATTTATTCTGTTGTTCTGCAGTTCAGAGTCCCACCATGGAGGACTCCTTATAACTGCTTTCTGAATTGGCACTTGCAAGTTTGTACACTGGAGCAGTTGAAAAGTGAGCTTGCAGCTTTAAGTAGTGATGTGCCTGAGTGAAGAGAAGGGATATCCTCGCCTCTAAGGGAAAGTAGGCAAGTAGTTACTGGAGAGCTTTTATAGCTCTGTGTCCGTGGTGCCTTGCTTTTGGGATTTCATGCTGAATCATCTAAGTTGTTCAGCGTACAGGTGTGTCATCAAACATAACTACACTGGCACAACTGAAGGAGTAGGGGAAAAAAGTGTGGGGACAAGAACTAGAGACTGGGTGCTAGGAAGGGGCTTGTGTGCTTTCTCTGAATGGTTTTAAGAGTTGCAGGTGTGGGATGTAGTTTATGGTCCTTTTTAGCTAGCCCCCCTTAGCTAATGGGATTTGTGCAGTTGCCTTGAATTCTGTCACTGTGTGCATGTCCCTGTGGCGCAGCAGAGAAGGGAACTCTCCTGACGTGCCTCAAAGACCTCACTTTTCCAGTGTTGTTAACATTTTGGGTTAGAGTTGTGATTTTTGTTTATTAAACCCACGTAACTTCCCTCTTGTGTGTTGCTTTTTGTTTGTGGAAATCCTCTGCTGTTACAAGGACAGGTGGAGTGCGAGAAGGGGAAGCCGAAGTTACAATTTTTGATGGCAGCCCAGGATGCAGGGCTTGCTTTCTCAGTTGACTCTGAAGCATGTTCCTCTTGTCCTTGACTGAAGTCGAACACAGAAGTTTTGTTTGGTCTGTTGTGTTTATTTTAGCTTTGGTCAGTGTTGTAGAGGTACTAGAGCATGCGGTTTTATGCTGGGAAGGTAAACTTTGTATGAGTTTTGTATCTGTGTAGATCATACCTTACAGTAGTAGTTGGTTTCTTTGGATGACATAGGTGAGTTCTGGAAACTACTGAACTTACATTTTAATAGTTGCAGAAAGTGGTCTAGATTGTATCTTTCTTACATTGAAATCTTGCCCTTTGGTCAATGTTTTTTGCACGGTCTGAAGAAGTAGTTAAGAAATCACGTGAGATTTCAAAAAACTTTGCAACAGCCACCACAAATTAATCGAAAACTTTCTAGTATATGATGACTGTGGGCTATAGTGAAAATGGATATGGATACCAGGAACAGGCAGAGATCGCTTGTGATGTAAATAGTTCCCTGGCAGCCTGGAATAGTTGTCTGGATGATACTTCTCTTTTTGTAGTTTAAAAGTAGTAGTCTATGCCTTGTGTGACGAGTTTGGCTTTTCTGTTTTTGTGTCTGTGGGTGCTGACGGGAGGAAGTGGTGTGCAGAGGTTCTGTGCTTTAGATTGGACCCTGTGGTCATGTGGGATTTCCTTTTGCACAGCGTGAGTCATGACAGCCAGTTCACCGGACACTCGCTGCAGTGTGGGCTTGGTGTAAAGGAACCAGTGCTCTGGTTGCCTGTGAGTACACAATGCAAAGTGCCAAAAGAGGGCTGTAACCTCTTGGGAAGAGGAGGAAGGAGTGTGTGTGCCAGAGCAGTTGCATAGAGGCTTTGACATTCTGTAACCTTGCATTTGGGGTAAAGTGACCCTTCGGGCAGAAGTGACGAATCTGGTAACAACTGTATATTTATTCTGCCCTTGTTATTACACTCCAGCTAGAACTTCCAAAGGCTATAAATTCCTCGTGACATCAGAAGGCTGTACAGGGAGTGTAGGGCATGGGGGTAACTGCACCTTTCTGTCAAGCTTTAATGTGTAGGTAAATGTTACAGCTTATATATGGGGAAATGCATGCTGCTTTCAGTGCACCTGTGTAGTCTGTGAATTCAGTGTGTCTCTCTCTTCTGGATCCTGCAGCTGTCTTGCAGTGCCTGAAGAAATACCATACTCTGCTTGGAGGTAGAATGGATGAAGAATTAAAGCAGGGAGAGTCTTGACTGAAGAAAAGCTATAGACACATGATGCATTAACCAAACTTCAGGGGGACATTAATAGGTTAACTGTAACTTAATGAAATTTGAAGGCAGCTGTTACTTGTGAATTTGTTTTTCTGTTGTGGCTTTTTTTTTTCTTTTTTTTTTTTTCTTTTTTTCTGTAAGGGTTATCCTCGTAACTTCAGATGGGAGTGTTTTCTGTTTGTGCTTGCCTGTAAGTAGCCTAGGAAGAACTAACGCTCTAGCTTACTGCCTGGTTAAGTCAAGACCTGATTGTGCTTAGTGTAATTTAACATGACACTTGGTCTGAATGTGACACTATATTTCTGTGTTAGGTCTTTGTCTGTCTCACTTGCTTTCTGGTGCAAAGACCACAAACTCTCTAGAACACATTTATAAATTGGCTAGGAATTAGTTAGCTTCATTACTAGTATAAAATTAAGTTGCAGTGGCCTTAAGACAATACTTTTCTATTAATGAAAAAAATTTGATTGTTTCTAGGAGAGATTGAAGATGACCACTGTCTGTTTTGCTCTGGACAAAAGTTATTACTTTAATCCTGTATTACATACACTTCTAACTGTAGATAATGTTGGCTTCTAAAGCTCTGCTGCTCTGTTACTGCAGTTAGTACGGAGAGCAGAAGATACCCATAGAGACTTTCAAGTTCTGTAATGAGAGCAACGTTATTGTAAATAGGGTTGTGGGAATTGCTGTTACAGCAACAAGGCCTTCTTTTAAAGGAAATGAACCAGTTAAGAACAATCACGTAAATTGCTTTTCACTATAAAATAGAACTTTGTGGTGTTAAATATGCAGCAACTGCTGTTGCGTTCTGTACAAATGAGTTACCAGCTGTGTAGTCGAGAGGATCTTTTAATCTGAGGGAAACAGGGAGGTTAATACCCAAGATGATCATATTAATGTCCCTTTCATATTTTTCCTTCTTTTGGTTAGTTATAGGCAAACCAGCAAATATAGCTGGCCCTGAATCACCTTTAATATGTGGTCAACATGCTTTGTTCCCCAGCTTGGGGTCATCTCTGAAAAGTATTGGTATCAGCAGTTCCAAGGTGGTACCTCTGTGATGAGACATTATTTAGGATTATTGATTACATTGTAATTGGTAAGCAATCTGGAACGCTGTCAAAATAACCCTTTAGGGGAACTGTAATTTGTAAGAGTCGATGCTTTTGTCTGGATACGTCTGTAGTAAGTGCCTGGTGAACCTGTTGCATAATTAGCATTTTTTTTGGCAGCTTTAGGAATCTGTGGAAACAAGTGAGCATTGAGCATCTTTATTTGAAATTGCCTGGTAAAGTTCAGGACAACACAATGTGCTCTTCCTCTTAGCTGTTTATATTTTACCCATTTTCTTTTACAGGGCAGTGGTTTCCACTGTGTCTGCTTCTTTCTTATGTTGAGTCAAGACTGACTCTCAATTTGTAATTTCAGCTTGACTTACTTTACAGACTTTCTGTTTGATTCATCCTGATATGTGCAAGATTCTTCTTTTTTAAAAAATTACAAAATTATGTGATTTATTTATTTATTTTGTTCTCAATATAGTACATTGCATTACCAAGTCAGATATGTTGTGGGGTGAGGACAGAGAGACTAGAACTGAAGTTTTGCTGCTTCCTGTTAAAAGCTGCCCATGCTTGACATTAACTTGATTGTGGTATTAAAGACCTCATCAAAGCTTGGAAACTGTTGTATGCTAACAAGAGATCTTTGGAGAAGGGCTTGGGAAATTTAGTAAATATATTTTAATCTCAACTGCAAATACTTCAGCGCAGTTTTTTCTAAAACCCACCACCAAACAG
Organism: Ibycter americanus; assembly: GCA_035590275.1. Classification (NCBI taxonomy): domain Eukaryota; kingdom Metazoa; phylum Chordata; class Aves; order Falconiformes; family Falconidae; genus Ibycter; species Ibycter americanus. The sequence continues at coordinate 35,038,047 of JAVJGI010000057.1, read as the reverse complement.
TGACAAATCTCTTAATAACCACTTCTGTCAGTCCCGGGCATAACTCTTGTAATGATGAGACCATATTAGTAATTCTGATACACTTTTAAAATTTTATCTGATGACAAACTGATGGAAAGCACTGCTACTCCACTTGCTTGCACTGTCATAGGTGACTGTTTCTCTTCATGGTACAAGTACAGTTGATGATACACTTCAGAGACCTCGCGTTCTGTTCACATGTGCTATTGGTATGTCACAACACTAAGATAAAATGGCAAGTTTATTATTATTATTTAAAAATAAATTTTTTGAGTTCTGGTCTTGGTACAACTGGAAGCAGTTTTAGATACCAAGCAACAATAATAGAACCTGTCCCTGAAGTACATGAATGCTCTAGCAACAGCACCCCTTACTTTGATCATGCAGTGCTTTTTTACAGTGGATTGCAGTCTATCTGTGACTTGAGCAATTCTTATTTTCCTGGTTGTACTAATCTGTGTATACTTCTTGTTTTTCTAAAACCATAAAGCACATTGGTGTGTGAATGAGATCAAGGAAGTCTGTGGAAGTATGACAACTGAAGTTGCATTTAAGTAAGATCTTTAGAAAGCCTCCTTGTGTAAGCCATGCAATTCTCCATGGTAGGTAAGACGCCTGTTGTCCTGAAAAAAATTACACCAGAAGAATTCCAAAGCCTACAGCCATGGCATCAATCATGCTATCAAAGTATAGCTGACACCCTTTCATCTAGTGAAAGTGATGGCATTTGTTTCTCTTCTGAGCACTGGAATTGGGAAAAAAATCGGTGACTGACCCTTTGTTGTAACAGCCAGGTATTTTGGAAAGATGGGATTCAATTCAGGATAACTCTATAAAGTTTCATGACTTCTACAAAAGATGTTTTGTGTTTTTGTTTTATTTTTTGTGGGTTTTTTTTCCCCACAGTTTATAGAGTCTTTTGAGTTTCCCACACTTGTTTATTATGAGATTGAGCCTGGCCTGTCAAGAGGTAAGCACATTTCCACATTGCTTGAAGGGTAAAACTACTGTTACTTCTCTCTTTTACGTTTTGACGGATGGCTTAAAACCTTTGAAATGGTCTAGATTCGTGATCCCTTTTAGCATTAGGTATTTGTGTTTACTACCTCCCCCCCCTTTTTTTTAACCTCCCAGTTCTTTAGCCCCTGTTTTTGAGCACTGATTGGCTGTAGTTTTTCGTTGTCTCTAATGTTGATCAGCCTGGTCAACAGCTCAGTTCAGTCGCAGCTAACAGTGCTCCCACTAAAAAGTACATACTTGAATGGGGGATGGGTCATTTCGTTGTCTTCTGTTCTGAATAAATCTGTCTTGACATCTAAGGATTTCAGTTTTTTAAAAACTTAGTTTAGTAGCAAATACTTAGGCTTACTAATGAAGAAGTTTAGCAGGGCAAAAATAGAAATTGTAGCATTGAAATAATGAAAGAAACACCAATGGAAAGTATTTTTACTTGCCATGAAATAACTGCTTTTGCCTGACTTATCAGTGGTCATGGTGGCAGCATATATAATGTGGAAGCAGGAGGCGGGGGAAGTTAACTGTTCTTTTCATCCAAGGCCATTTGCATGGAGCAAGTGATTTCAGGAACTTCTTTTCTTTCTCATTGGCTTCTAGCTGGTTTTCCAGCTTAAGGAGAATCATTCTCAGTCAGCAAACAAAAAATGTTTCAGTAGTGAATCAGAGACTTGGGCTGTTGTCGCTTCCAATTCTATTATGGTTTTTTTTTTGTGGTTTTTTGTTTGGTTTTTTTTTTTAGTATCCCATAATGTCATAATGCATAAGGTAGCCTAGATGAAAACTGTCAGGTTTTGCCTCATCATTCACATCAGGAACCTGACATGGGAACGAAGGTGGAAGATTAGGTGAGACTGCTGAATAGATCTACCCTTGTGAGAGGGGAAGAGTTGGGATTCTTCCACCTCCAAAAAGAGCACAGAGGTGTTACCGGGTGTTTGTGAAATGGATCTTCTGATCTTCCAATGATATTGTTCTTTCTTCTTAATGGTAACAGGGTTTTTTTGGTAGGTTGTGTTGACTCAAATGAGTGCAAGTGAGTGTCCTACCTCCTTGTGCACTAGGATTGTATCTCTTAAAGAGATACCATTTTGTTAGCAGCAAACTATTAGTGATCGTTAGTCCAGACTGAGCTGAAGCTTCTGTGAAGGTTAGCCAGTCATGGAAAGTTAAACTTCGTGAGAGATGGCCACTTCTGAACTAGAATGGGTGAAATGTCACTAGCTGTGAAATATTAACTTTGCCAGAATTGATAAGACCAAGTTTTTGTATTTGAATCATAGGGAGGCTAGTGACTTTAAAGTTGCTTGTGCCTTGGCTGCATGCAAGCAAGTTGTCGTGGTTTAACCCCGGCCGGCAACCAAGCCCAATGCAGCCACTTGCTCACTCCCCCTCACCCAGGGGGATGGGGAGGAGAATTGGAAAGGAATGTAAAAGTCAAGGGTTGAGATAAGAACAATTTAATA
>JAVJGI010000057.1:35003610-35021187 GCA_035590275.1 Ibycter americanus | reverse complement strand
AATGGCACTCACCCCCCCCCCCCTTGGGTCTTTTTGTGGAAGTCTTCAGTCTTATCTTTCTTGAAACTCTTTTGACTGTAGTTTTCAAATGACAGTGGTAGTTTGCCTGAGGGAAAGCCTTTCCCAAATCTGGTGCCACTTGGTTATTCCTGACCTTTCCCTGCCTAGAATTAATGGTAGTTTTTCTGTTAATAATACAGTAGTAGAGTAGTCATGTTATTCAATGATGACATTGAAACAAAGAACAATGAGCTTCAACTTTTTGATTTTGCTGTTGATAATGTTCATCTTAAAATTTTCCTATGTATCAATGTTTCAATCTCTTTTATTTTGGATAAGAAAGTGGCATTGTTACAGCTCTGTGATGATGTGCCTGGCATAGGTTTGAGTGGCTTATTGCAGTTTGCTTATACCCAATTGAATTTAATTAAAATGGACCTTTTTTATAGACAAGTGTGTCTACGAAGACTGTTGATGTTTACTTACGAGATCAGAGCTGGTTCAGATTCTGTCAGATCAACTTGTTGGTTTAGAGAATTTGGAGAGAATGTGTGGGAACCATGTCTTCATAGTATTTCATACACCACTCTAATTCTTCATCTAAAATATGTACAGATTAACAGTGCTCTGTATATTGCTCCAGTAAATGCTAGCAAGTGGGTTTGCTAATCTAGCTTGGCTTTAACTGGCTTTGTTCCTTAAATATTATCACTTAACTGCAGATACCAGGTTGTGCAGGTTAGATGTTAAAAGGGTAACGAGTTATCTTAATAGGGTAAAATCCTTCCCTAAATCTCTAGTGCTGGCTGTCGTATATGAGGACAGGTCCAGGAGGAAATAAGTCTTTGCTCCGATTGTGTAAATGGATTAGATTCTTTATCTAGACTCTTTTGTGATCATCTTCTACTCATGGTGGCTACTGTAGGTACACACATCAACTCCAAAACAGTTTTTGTAATAAGCCTAAAATACTTGCTTTGTAGAAATGTGGAAAGACCATTAAATGGAGTTCCACCTGTAAATGAAGTTCTTTACTCACTGGTTCTAAAGCCAAAGAAAGGCTATTACAGTGGATTAGTCTGCCATTTTGCTTAAAGCAAGCAGTAGTATCTCACCCAGTATCCTCTCTGGCAGAGAGTTTCTAAGTTTTCGAAGTATGGGATTGGTAGTAACTTTTGATATAGCATCTTCAACCTTACAGAGAGGATAGGTGGGATATATGTGAAGGTAAATTTGCCATTACATGATTGTGTTAACTCAGAATTTGTTTTGGGTTGGCATATTCTGTTGTAAAAGGAACCAAATAACTGGAGACAAATGGTTCGTTCTGTTTGGGAAATTCAGGCGTCTGCCAGGAGGTTTTGTGATGATCAGCTGCTTTTTACCAAATACTTCCCTATGTTTCCACTGAAGTGTCTGCTTGCGTTAAGTTTAGGGCAAATCTGTTTCACAAAGTAACCTAATGCTGTTAACTGCCAAGCATCTACAGGTTCAAAGACATACATGGATGGAACAGATTTATGTGTATATTGTTCTTTTATTTAATTTTTGCTAAAAATGCTTCATCAGTACCTGAATTCTAATGTGGAAAAACTATGAACTTTAACTTCAGTTTTACTGAACAAGTAATTCTCAACTTCTATGACTTTTTTTCCTATGTATTTCTGCTACCTTAATTTCCCCCAAAATTATTCAGAAATTCTTTTTGTGGAATGCAGGGATCCGTGTTTTCTGTTGCCAAAGTATGATTTTATAAGTTATCTCTTCTTTGGTTTTACAGGAAGGTTAAAAGAGGTTTGAGTGCTCAAAAATTTTTCTCACCACCATATACTGACCTTGTCGCTGCTGTTTTGATTCTCTGTGTATTTTATCCTCTGAAGTTCTTAATTTGTTAGGCGTTTGTATGAAATTTGGATTTCCTCCCATCTCATTTGACTTACTGTTCCTTAAAATATCATCTGTATGTGACATGGATAAGTTACCAAGTTGTTATGCTTTTCGATGGTACTGGTTGGCACACAGTCTTTGTCTTTGAGGTAAAGACAAGATGGTGTTTTCAATTACTGCCCCATTATCAGAGGCTTGTGCAAATCAATAGCAACATTTAGAGTAACTGTATTATGTACCATAATACAGTAGCTGCCTGGACATGTTTATAGCAGATGTTTCTTAGTTGTCTTTGGAAAGAAACATAGTAGTCTGCCTGACTGCTGCAGACAGTTCATGTGCAGAGGAAGTCTTCCTATTGTGCTATCTGTATAGAAATTTCTGACGCCAGACCCTGAGTTATTGCATCAGTGGAAAGAGAGTGAGATCTCATTTAACCATATACAAGAAACAAATTAGTGAAAAGGTGGAAGGTAGAATTCTGTAGAAAAAGCAAACAAGGTGATTTTTGATGAATAATGGAATTCTTGGGATTTTCCATCTTTATGAGTTTCAGAAGAAAGAGACATATTTCATTGCTATATTATCATTACTCTTTTGCATTTCCTTTCCCTACCCGTAGCTGGATACTGTTAATCCTTGATCCTACCAAAGCAGCTCTGTGTGGTATTACTAGGGTGACAGATTAAGGGCCAGAAGTGTTTAAGAAAGTTAGAGCAGGTTATCCTTGTAATCTCAGAAGTGTAGTTAAGATTTCAGTTATACCTGCACATGTGTGTGTTTTGTCAGTGAATGAAATTGAACAGCTGAGGAAGTGGCCCTAAATTCAAATTTGAATTTGGAGAGCAAAAAAAGTGCTTGTCTCCAGAAGTTTGAACTCAAATTCTGACATTGTCTTAAGATGGTGAGAAACAGCTGTGACAGTTTAAATGATCAGAGTTTTATTTTCTTATGTTTGGTCGTCAAGGTCAAAGGAAAAAGTCCAGTAAAGGTGATTTTTGTATCCAGTAAATAATATTTTCATAGCTATGTAAATATAATGCAGTAACTACATAAATATGAAGCAGTAACTACTTTATATTGCTAGTCTCAAGATTTGGAACTGCAGTAGTGAGACAACAGCCTAATCTCACTAATCCTTCTCTACCCCAAACTGTTCCTGGGTTATAAACTGTTTGAGGGGTTTTGAGTGGGCAATAATTATGTCAGTCCAAACTCTTCCATATTTATTGCAACTACACTGTTTGCCTCTGGTGTAAGATTTCTGTGTGTGTTTGTATTTGAGTAGAAGTCTTCAGGCCACGTCGTGCAAATTTCTATGTTGGTATCTTCTGTTGACTTTGAAATGTGCAATTCTACCTGTGGCCATAGGTTCTTAGAAAGCAAGGAGGGGAAGAAACAGGAGAGGGGAGAGGGAAAGAAATAAACCAAAAACCAAACCAAACACAAACAGAACATCTTGGAGGCATTCTACACAAAACTGCCTGAAACACTGCATCTCTTCCCCATACACATACATGCAAGCTGTCAGTGAAGGGCTAGTGCACAGAACAATGCCACAGCCTGGTTTTCGTGATCCAGTGTTCACCAAAACAAGTTTGTCTTCACTGAGCCTAAGTATTTGGGTTAGTGCTTGTGGCTTGCTTTTTCATGAAAAATAAATTAACACTGTGGCAGTAACCTCCCATAATAATATTTTTGGGGTGGGGGTTCCTGGAGACTGCTGGAGTCTATTAATTATCATGTTGGAATTTTGATGTTGTGCTGGAATGCATGATCTGCTGATCACATCTGTTTTCTTCATGTTTCTTTCAGGAAATTAATGTTTATCCTGTGTTTTAATGCATGACTGCAAATAGTGTTACGCAGTCTTTAACTTGAGAATTGCCTTTTCTGAGTAACTTCAGAGACTTTGAAAGGGGTGTAGACTCTTAATGTTTTGGATTGGTGGTACAATCTTCAAGCCAGTGCTTTAGGTAAGAAAAAGATGAGCTCTAACTCATAGATGAAAAAAATAAAAACTAGTAGGCTATGACTTACTCAGCTACTACAAAAGAGGATTGTTTTTTGGGAAAAAGGATTGAAACCCAGGTTTGCCACATCCTTTATTTTAAACTACCAAATGAACAAAAACCTCTCTGGTCTTTAATAATGTTGTGTTTGGGTGGTTTTGTTGTTTCGTTTCGTCCCACCCCGCCACCCTGGCCCCAGTGATTGAAAACTGAGAGCATTTTGGGAAACAATCTGAGTGGAAGGTGGCTTGAGTGTGTATCAGTAGGTTTTTCTTTAAGACAATCTAGGGAAAATCTTTTGAACGTGTATTTGTGTTTGCAGACAGAAAGCTTGCTTTTGTTGGTTTTGTGGAAGTGTGCTCCTGACACTTTCTCAGTTTTTACTGGGGAACACTTTGAGGCCTCAGGTGTGGACTGTCTGCAATTTATGCTGAGTCAAAGACAGAACATTGTACGTTTTGTGTGTGAACTGGGTCAATTTTTATGTGACTGCTCAACCTTGATTCAAAAATGGTTTTCCTTTCATGTGCAAAAGAGATAAGAGAGATCCTGACCCTTTGACTCTCTCCCTGGCCAAAATTATGTTAATAAGTCACAATACACATAAGCACTGCTTCCAAGTCACATGGTGGAGAATGCTGGTATCTCTGAACTTCTTAGTCTTTAACACTATCAGGCACAATCTTGGGGGAGAGGTAGGAACATCCTGATTTTAAAGGTGCTGTTGTCCCTAAGTTGCCACTATTCATCTCACCTCTGTCCTGCAAACCCTGTCTTACCTGATCACAGCCCTTGGTTTCCTTGGGTGTTTTAGGAAACACTGTGCATAGTGTGCGTCTTTCTTAGTATGTTGCATTCTTGTATTTTTAAGAAATAAATTGTTTAAATGGCTTAGTTTGAAGTATTGCTGCTTCTATTACTTAACACCCATCTGTAATGAGCAAATGCAAATCTATAACTTCCTGCATTGTGTTTTAAAGGATTTTTTTGAGTAAATCTCAGTTCATGACAATAAACATAGCTAGGAGTAAGTACTGTTAGCCCAGGTGGTACAGCTTTAAAGAATATTTTTTGAAGGTAATGGTGGGGGACATAGTTTAATTTTGTGCAGCTTAGCCATCATGTGCTGAGCTTCCCTGCATCTCATCTGGAGAGATTAGAGCAAGGGGATGAAACTATCTGTGTTGCAGCTGTTTTGCTTCTGACTCCGTTTCTCCTGCTGCTGCTGATACTCATGAACATAACTGTTCGTTAGCTGCCTTTGTGCTATTGATTTATTTTGGTCACGGGAGTCTAGCTAAAACCTTGGATTTCTGGGGAAAAAATGTCAAAGGGTTAATAAAAAAAATTATGTTGAATTGGGTACTGTCAGATAATGAAAATCAAACATGAGCTAGTTATCTTCAGTGCAGCTTGCTACCAACTCTGGTATGTTTGATCTATTTTTACTGCAGTTGCATTGGTATGCTTTTCTGTCTGACTTAATTGTAGCATTTACTTTTTTTTTTTTTAAATTCAGGAAATACTGAGGTAACTCCCTTTTTGCCTTTAAATATAAATCACTTTGCATTCCTCATGTCTCCATTTTCTCATTGCAGTTAGGAGTGATGGATTAGAATTAGGCTGCATCACAGATTGGGAAAATCTCCCAGCATCCTCTTCCTGCAGAGGCATCAGCTTCCAGCATTGACTGTAGCTGCTGCCACTCTAACTGACATTTCTTTTGAATTCGGCTATGGAGAGTGCCTGTGATGCCAGCTGCTGGCTTGTGAACTTTTATCCTTTTATCCTTTTTGCTTGATAACTCATTAATGAAACCTCATGGATATTGAGAAATAAAAACAGAATCAGTTTTCTCTTTATGCTTTTCTTCTGTGTTTTTTTTGGTTTTTTTTTTTTGTGTGTGTGTGTGCGGTAGAAAAGAAACAGAGTGAAAGCAGCAGCTCTTGTATTTGCATAAGGACTATATTTACATACCTGAAGTTAACTGAATTAATCCTGTAAGTATATGATCTCTCCCTGCTAGTCCCTGAAATCATGAATGTGGTAGATTTATGGTGTTTTATCTATGAAAATTTACTTTGGCAGGTATGTTGAACACTTAAACTACAAAAAATTTTTTTTAGATTGATTTCCCTGAAGGGGAGGGAAAAATGATATATTCACAATGGATTTATGAAATAATTGTTTTTCTCCTGCACTTTGCAGTGGTGAACAATGCTTGCAGAGAGCAGAAGCTTCTCTGCTGATGTCAGTGCTTAATCAGCTTGGATACTGTAGGTTGTAGAACACTGCAAGGTGTGTATTTTGGGGTGCCGTTCTTTAAAATGTGGTAATGTAAGGACAGTATCAGACTTGTAGTTATTTTCTCCATTTATATTACTCCTGATAGCTGTGCCGATTTAACAATTTGAGGTTATATGATTTTTTAAATTTAAATATAAATAATTCATTTTATGGATGCAGTTCTGTGCTTTCTAAGTACTAAATATTAAGTATAATATAGTGTGCTTTTGCAGATTTTAGTAATTTAAGGTCTCCAACATCAGATATAAGTTCACAGTGTAATAAATTTCAGTAATTGGGTTTGAAGTTTAGGAAGAGTGTCTTACTAGGATGACAGTGTCCTAATTGTCTCTTTGGATCAGAGCCAGTATTTGTTTGACGCAGTGTTAGTCCCTTAAACATCTGGCCTGATCTGGTGTCCTACTTGATGCATGATTTAGTTCTTGTTTTTTCCATAGCAAGAGAAGTGAAATTTTTAATTCATTTTGTGTAAAACTGTCAGTAAGCTGTCATTACTATTTATAAGTGCTAGCTCTTTCAGGAGGAGTTCTTTCAACCTATTGTCAGCATTTCTTATTTAGACCTACTTTCTAAGGGAAATGTTGAACAGATTCATTTTTTTTTTTGTGAACCTCTTTATCACTGCATATTGTATATTAAGTTTTGGCAGTACTGTTCTGACGTATTCAGGTGTTCATTTTTCTACACAGTATTTCCTGTGTTGAGCTCAGATGGATTATTTGATATAAACTATTAGTCTGATAAGGGGTACTCAAACATAGTAAACTCAGTTTACTTGCACAGATCTAATGTTAAAACATACGTCTAGAAATACTGTTGAACCACTGAGTTCTATTAATAAATCTGAGAGCAACCTTTTACAGTGCTGTGCATTTCTATTAGTGTCCAGCAGAACAGTGTAAAGCAGACTTTTCTCCTACTTGCAAACTGACACTGACACTGCTTTGTTTTTTCTTTCCCCTCTGTCAAACTGTAGGCACTTCTAAATACCTGTGATGTGATTGTTTTGCTGACTGTTTTTAGGATTACATGTGTCTTGCAATGCTGTGTCAAATTCATGTTGCAGTAGCTTGAAGTGCTTGAATAGGATTGTTTCACAATCATTTTAGTCATCAGATAACTGTACGTGCATATTCAGGTGGGTAAATAGTAACACAGGTACTTGTCATGTGTTTTGGTCCCACAATATGGCTGATTCATTATGGAAAATTTGTGTCTTGCTTACTGTGCATGTGCAATGCAGTTTGCTGTTGAACTTAAAGAACTTGGTGTCAGATGAAGCTGCTGCTGTTTCTTTTTCCGCTGAGGCTGTAAAAACACCTGACTTGCAATGAATTGATTATTGGCTTACTGAATCTGATTGTCAGTCCAAAACTGAAACATTCGTGGGTGCTTGTGTTTCTTTCCTTTAAACAAAACAAAAATGGCTAGAAATGTAGCTTGTGGTTTTGTGTTTTTTCAGAGGGGCGGACAGTGATGTTGGCAATGATGGGTGCTGGTCAGCCAGTACAGTGAATTTAGTCATGATGTTATTTCCTGTGGCACCTGAGGCTCAAACAGATTATTAACTTTGCCCTGGTTTTCTTCCATTGTGTCTATTCAGTTGCTTTGTGGCATCTGTAGAGATCTCTATCCTCACATAATCTGTGAGGATACAGCAATCAGTATTTTCTTGGGATGTTCAGGTACTGCATTGTTAATAAATATATAGAGAAGCAAATTCCACTTTTTCAATAAGAAAGACCATCACAGAAGTTCCTTTCTGTCATCACCTCTCCCTACCCCTTCAGTCATGGACATAAAGTAAATGTTTGGAAGCAAAACCTTTTGATTGCTTTCTTGTATTCCATTATTAGATTCTCATGAAGCAGCTCTGGACTGCTTTCTAACTAGAAGACAGACAGTCCTGTGCATGCCCCCAAAGTCTGGGATCACAAATAAGACTCACAGGCAGAATGTAAAGCAAAGAAACATTATCAGTCTCCTGACAGGTGGTGGTCTGACATTAAAAGTTTGAGGTCAGATGAGACTTCTTAGAAGGAATTTTTATTTTTATATGAAGGTTTTTTTGTGTGTTTGAGGGTGTTTTAATGCATTTCATTCATAAGACAGTATTACAAATACTTCTACGGCTGTGAGCAGTAATAAAAAAAATAAAACAGTTGTCTCCTGTATCTAAATATATATCTGTGAAGTTTAGAAAAGCTAAAATTAGAGCTTCATTTTCTAAAAAGGAAGAGAAGGCAAACACCCCTCCTAAAATGCCAGCAGCTTCCCTCCCTGCCCCCAGCCCTCAAAGTTCTGTTCCTCACAGATGAGAAGCTATCTGTCTGCCTTGTCATTGGGTTATATGTGTCTGATAAGGTTTAATGATTGATCAATTAGCATACTTTCCTTGTGAAATTCCAGTAGTCTCTGAAAAACTGTCAGTTTGAACCTCTTTTGGCAATGCTAAAGTAGAGATAAAAACTGAAAAGTTACTATCAGCTTATTTTCATGCAAATAATTTTAAAAATTGTAGGTTTTCAACAGCAGCAACTGCCTTTTTTCCCCCCTCTTCTCAGTTACCTCTTCCCTTCTTACTGTGTCCGTTTTTCTGAGAGCTCCTACTCCTTTTCTACGCTTTTCCACTCTGCATCAGTATCTCTGCCACAGCTGTAAGATGAAGGAGAACTCAGTTACCCCCCACCTCCCAAAGAAAAACCCCAGCAACCCACTGCCACCAAAAGCAACAATAAACAAAACCCCAAAAAGCAACAAAACATAAGACCCAACGCTGTTAAAAATGCCCTAGTGGTGCGATTACTTGATCCTGCAAAGGACAGTATAGGCAGATCCCTTGGTATTGCAACAATAATCCAGGAATACACTGATACAGCTTTAGAGATAACTGACTAGATGGTACTATCTCAGCGTCAGGTAATGTTGACAAGGAAGGTGCAGCTTCACTGCACTGAATTGCCTCATAGCCTGGTGTTTCCATCCTGTGCAGTTAGCAGTTCTGTGGGTGGATAGGCATCTCCCACTCAAGCTAAGGTCTCCCAATTCAAGTAAAAGCTAGTACCCAGGAAGGGCTTGGAGTAGGAACAAAACCGTTTGCCTCTGTCAGCTCTAGAATGTGATTTTATATACAGCATGCAAGAAAGTCCCAAGGGAGGGGAAAAAATGCAAATGTGTGTTACCCTAACAGTTTTGCCAAAATACCAGGCTGTGTAAACTACTGTAATTTAAACTAAATGACCATTTTAAGGGGGTGTGTGGCTGTTGTGTGGTTTGGAGTGGGTTTTTTTGATTGTGTATGTTCTTGAAAAAACTGCTTGTTGTTGAATGGGTCGCAATATAGTAAGCTTTTAGAGTAATTTCTGCCTGTTTGCAAATTTGGCTAGCACAGCACTGGATAGTTTTGCTGCCAGTTGGATTTCCTTGAATGTTTAGCACACAGACTACAGCATGCGTTGGTGAAGTTCTGAAACAGTGAAGACACTACGCCTTCAAAGGAATAAAGTCTGTCTAGCAACAGCATGAATTTTTTTTTTCAGTGCTTCCCATAAGCTGGTATTTCCACTGAGTATGTAAACTACACAATTTTATTTATCTAAAATTCATGCTTTTCATAAAAAGGGATGTGTGCATAATGAATGAATAATTTGCTGTGGAGGTAAACTGACTAGTGGATTTACTGTATGGGTAAAGAAAGTCAGAATTTGCTATGCTGATCAGCTGTAGTTTGTACGCTTTCTATATTAATGATGATAGACTGGGATAGGAAGTAATTTATGTAAGTTGGTAATAATTTCAAACTTCTGGCTGTATGGCTTAAGATTATTTTCTGTTGTGTGATCATAAGTGGTGTTGAAGTCTTGGTTTTAGATGAAATGGTAAAAAGAGTTTGCAAAAAGTTTTCTGTTTATGATAGAAAAAGCTATTGGTCACATGGTCTTATAACTTTCCCTGATTATTTTTAAACTAGCACATTGGGTTAATAATCCATTTTGTTCATAAACTGGAAGTGACTGGCAATTTAAAAATACCATGATCCCATCCCTTTAATGTAAAGGATTTAACATGCTTTAATTTGTTAGCTGCAAAAAACATGTAAATGTGAGAAGGTTACTCAGTTTGGTTCCACCTGTCTGAATTGCTTTCCAGATGGGAGGAATGCATAGCATGCATACAAACAGAAGAAGAAAATCCAGCCTCATGGAGGATTGCCTGGTGCCCCTTGCTTTTTCAGAGCCTGAGTCCGGTACCTGGCCAGCAAGATACTGAAAGATGTGTGCCAGCACTAGCATAGTTTGGGGGTGAGGGGTGTGTACAGTTTCTTACTCAGGTCAGTAGTCCTCAGAGAAAATGATACAGGCTCTGCTTTCGTGAGGGTTCTTTAGATTCAAACTTGATACAGAAATTTTTCCTGAAAGTGGTGTATCTCTGCTTGTATTCATTTTAAAACAAACCCAAACCTAACAAAAGTCCCTGACTTGTGAGTTTTAGGAGTAGTCCCTTGTAATAAAAAGAAAATCTAACATAACTAGAAAGCCACTCTCTTTACTTTTATGAACGTTTCCTAATGTTCACTGGATGTAAGTCTGTGGATCTTACTACCAAGGACCATGTAAGCTGTCAGCCACCCTTCACTGAACTATTCTGAACATAAAATGTAGACCTAACAGAACATCTCAGTAGGATTTGGCAATAAGCTTATTTCATGTTAGCCTTCTCTTCACGTCATGGCACTGGTGGCAATGGGTATTTGTAATGTGAAGTGGTGCCACCTGCTGCTCTGTGGTTGGTTGGTAGTACTCCTAAAAAGTGTCTCACTGTTTATTTGATGAGATTTCTACTTGTGTTGCAACTTGGTGCCTGTGCAAAGGATTGATAAAAGTGACAGCAAATAACATTGTCCCTTAGCAGGTGATCCAAACCAGATTTTGGCGCATGACTAAGTGGAAGAGTGAAGTATTACTGTCGGCTCATATATGAGTGATGGATGGATGAGGGATAAGATGAAAAAGATTTTTCTTCTCAAATGGCTAACTCTAATGGTGAGGAGTACTATGCTTTCAAAATATGAAGAAAATTATTTGAAGAGGTGTTTCCAGATAGCAGAACTAACAGCCGAGTTTTCTGTAGGCTTACTTAGATATGATGGATACACTGGTTGTATGTTATTGTTAATGTGAAAGTAATTCCTATTGAAAAGTACAAATCTTTGCAGTTGCTAGCTATGCACATAGAAAGAAGGCCAAATACAGTCCTATAATAGATTTTTCAAGGACATAAACATTGAAAAATGTTCATAAGGAGATGAGCAATGCTGGAAACATTTCACAGAGGTAGCAGACCACCATCTGTTTGGAGGAACATTAAATAGGTACTAAGGATCATAGTTCAGTGATGTTTCCTTAAATAGACAAGGTAGTGGTGTTCCTTATGTGTTACCATGGACAGAGACACTAGTTTGCTTTTTCTGCTTAAAGCTTACTGGAAGAGCCTGACAGCGTACAGAGGCAAGCAGTTGAATCACAAGAGGAATTGACATACATTGGTGAAGGATAAAATAATTGAAGAAAACAATGATTCTGGGGTTTGTGTTGTTATTTTATGGGTCTAAGCAGAAAGAAAGTGTCTCTGTCATAGTAAAGGATGACTGTCCTTTCCCTTCACTGAGACTGAAGAGAAAGGAGTAGTAGTAGACTACTACAGGACTTCCTATACTTGAATAGAAAATGACTGGCAGGGATTAAGAGCTAAGAACCTGTTTGCTACCAGTTTCCTTGTTCTTAAAGCATGATACTTGAATATTGCAAAATTAGGAATGGAAGTATCCTTGTTCTAGTGACACATTGCTAATCTGAGGCTTAGTTCAAAGTTAAAAACACAGCAAGAAGGATGCCAGGGACAGAAAGTCTTCCTGCTGCAGTGACACAAAGCATCTGGGTCATTTTAACAAGTGATTGGTGATGTGTTGGTGGCATTTTAAAAATGTTTTGGATCTTTGCTAAATAGTAAGACCAGCCAAGAGGACATCAAGTACATTTTGGCATGTAAAGCCGTGCAAGACGTGATGATTTAATGGTGTCTCTGTGAGGTGTAGACTGTGACCTTTGACACTGTAGTTTGAATACAGCTTTTGATCTTGGCTGGATGAAGGTCTTCCAGAGAGACAGTGGGTTCCAGCTCTCACAGGACTCTGTTGAAGGCTTGGGTTTATCTTGTGTTAAACATGCATGGCAGCACACATCAGCACAGAGCTCCATGCCACATATGTGGAAGAAGCATGGTGTGCCTGCGCAGAAGTCCTCTCAATAAGAGGGGGAGGGGAGGAGGGATCCCATCAGCTAAAAAGCATCAGAATCACCACTGTTCTTGGACATTACAAAGGATCAATACACTTAAAAGTCATTCACCATCCAAAAATACCTTGAGCCTCCTAGCTGAGAGAATGGAGCTATCGGGTAGATTCTGGTGAGCTGCTATTTGCCGTTGGGAAGTCATTTCCTGGCTGTTTAGGACACATGACAAAATAGTCTAACATGGTAGAACATAAACAGTTAAATACTGAGTTTTCTAATTGAAGGTATTCATTACTACAAAGGGAAAAATCTACTTCAGAAAGCATAGAAACATTCTGAATAGTGACAGTATATTAGGACTACATGATTTACCATCTTCCTGCGGAGGACAAGAACTGCCTGAGAACAATACGTTTTAATGCTGTTATGTCATCATCAACTTGGCAGTAAATACTTCAGCAGATGCCTGCATATATGTTACTCAGGAAGAGTTCTGCAGATGGTAGTTTCTGCCTGCCTTATGAAAATGTGGTTGACACCCAGAATGGTTTTCACTTGAGCTTAAGCAAGTAAGTGCCTTTTAAAGATTCTTCTAATGAAACTTGAGTGTTAAGAATGACTAAAGTATTTATTTCCTATGAAAGTGTTTTCTTAGATATAATGCATCTTGTTTTCTTGATCCTTATCAACATAGCATCCTCTTTGAATAGCCCCACTTTTCAGAAGACCTTATCTTCACTCCTTTTGTTTGTCAGGTGTGCATCTTAATGTGGGTATCTTAAAAACTAAATTGCTAGTTTTGCATTGCTCTCACTAATAACTGCAGATATTTTCAGTAACTGTAGCCCAGTGAGACTGCTGTTAGCAAGTACAGTAGCTGTACAAAACCAAGTAGCAGGCAATTAAATATTGTTTATCAGATGAGGCTGATTATTTTGGCTGTGTTGTAAAAGAGTGAACAAATGGTTTTAGAAGTTCAAAACCTAAATTCTGTAGTCCCTATTTGTACAAAGTACTGCTTGCACATTCAAGTCCAGCTAATGTTAATAAAGTGAAAATTTAAAATGTTAAAAGTATAGTTAGATTAAAGGTAAACTTTTCTGCAATTCTTCTGTTTCTAACTCCTGAATCCCCTTTCAAGAGAAGAGTTGGTAGAAGAGCTTTGTGCCAGGGGTGATTGTGCTAAAAGCTGACTAAACCTTCTACAGATACAAAGACAGCAGCATGTACCCAGTTAACACTTAGCTTTAGCTATATAACTGCCTTTCAGGAATGCTCTTACTCCGAGCCTTGGTGTGGACAGATAGGTGTTATTGCCTAGCTCATTACATATTTAAATTACTGTATTTTAAGTACTAGAGAAGTGACTTCCCCCCCTTGTTTCAGATTAGCAGTTATGCTCCCTTTTTAATTAATCTGGGGTTTGTGTGTGTGTGTAAGGAAAGTGGCTTAATAAGCTGTGAACTGTTTTGATGTTTTAGGTTACTAATGCTCTTGCTTTGTGTACACCCTGAGGATTATCATCCTAATAGTGAATATTCCATTACATCTCAGGGTTTTCAAGTCTGCATTCTTACTCTTTGTTTCCATTGCAGCTCCAAACAACTGATTAGAACAGCCTACTTAAAGCTACTAATAACTTCTTTGTGGACAGCATATCTGCACTGTATTGGAACAGCTTCATGAGTAGCTCAGCACCAAGCCCAAGATACATAAGCTATTGCTGGAATTCAAAACATTATTCTTTTTTCATAAAAGAAGTTTGAAATAGTAGTGAGAAGATAACCTTTTCCCAACACACAGCATGTTTTCCAGTTATCCTTAAAGTACATAGACAGTAATAAGGTGGTGTTTTATTCTCCTTATAATGTGATGTTATCTTTGTGTAACACCCAATATAGCACATTTTTCTTTTCCTTTTTTCATTTAGAAGCTAGCTGTATTCACTGGGTGTAAAATCTGTAGCAGTTGCACTGGAGTAGTAGTAATTTAGTCTACTCCAGGATAAATTAATGCATATGCTCATCTGAGGTGATAAAATGTGTGAAGTTTCTCTCAATTCTAGGAAACTGTGTGGAGGGAGGGAGGAAAAAACCAAGAGATTGCAAAAGAAGGACTTTTTGAAGAAACAGAAGGAGAAGAACATGAGTCAGAAAATGTGAGTCAGCATTGCTGACTGAACTGTTCATCAGTCTGTTAACTTGCTGTAGAAATTGGTTTGTGATGTTTTGGGAGGAGAAATAAAAATGTGCTTTTTCTGAGCCTCTCCATAGAAATACTCCTTGTCTGCCAGTGAAGATAGCCAAGTTGCTTCTAAGTCGGTATGCTCCTTTCTTCTGACTGTTCTCGTATCAGGTCATGAATCTGAGTTGGAGTGATTGCTTCTGGTTATGTACCTCTGCTGCAGGATGTAGGAAAATAGGAGAAAATACATGTGAACAGTGAGTAAACAGGAGTGAGACTCTGGTAGAGAATATGATTCACTTACTGGAAATAAGAGTCTGAGAGAACTGGCTTCCCATGTTTTATATCTGAAGTGGCAGAATACTTTTACAAACTCGCTTGATGTAAGGAACAGTAAATGTATTGATGTAAAGAACAGTTTGCATTGTCTGCAGGCTTTGATTGCACATAAAGGTAGCAGCACAGGAACTAGTCTGGAACAGAGGAAGAGAACACGACAGCACCATACTGGAGAGATCTGCTGCTTACCCGTCTAATAGGAAAAGATAGTTTTGGCAGGGTGCCAGGGCTCTGTTTTAAAGGACCCTTGTCTATGGAATTGTTCTACAGATATCCATATATACCCTGATGATGCTGGAGTTGGTGGTATGATGGCATTTGGGAGCCGGATGGCTAACAGTCCTCTGTGATAACAGCAGAAAAGACAGCATGTCCATGGCTATGTTATACAAAACAAAGATTTTTTCCTTCCAAATGAAGTTCCAGCAGTTGCTGATTGCAGGGTAAGAAATGTGCAGTTTTACAGCATACAAATACAGAAATTGTGTTTATTTCCACTAAGATGAGGCCTAGTGAAGCAGTGGGAAAAGGACATTGCCCTTACATCGGGACCCTTACATTCAGAAAAATGGTATAGTGGTGGGATACTGTAATACTGTGATGTTTATTTGCTGTTACTTTTCACATGAAGTGGTAGGAAACTTTCTTACTCTTTCTAGGTTGAACCCAAATATTGTACAACTAAGTGAATACAGTAGTCATCAGTTGTTAAATTACCTGTTGTTATGAATGGTTCACCTTCCCTCGGATTCTTTTATGAACTGTGTGATTATGCATCTCTCGCTTGTGGTTCTCTTCCCTGTCTTACTTCAGATGACTGTTCATGGTTCCTCCGTACTCTGTGTAGCAGGACATTGCCTCCCATTGAGTTTTTCTGTTCCAGTAGTTCACAGAGTTCTTGGCCCACCTCAAAGTTAGCAAGTGTGCTGTGAGGAGAGGGGACCAGAAGGTTCATCTGTCCTTTGCAATTTTGAAGATTTCCCCCCTGCTGCCCACTTAATACGGCCACTGGGATTTGTATTGGAAGACGCTGGGAACAGGGCACTGCTTCAGTGATAGTCACACAGTAGTTGTGGTGCGCCAGTGTGAACAAGTGGAAACTCATTCTTGATGTCTACTAGATCTTAACTCTGATTACTGTTTTGTGTGGGGGTTTTTTTGTTGTTTTTTTTTTTTTTTAAGAAAATCTCTGCAAAGTTGGTATTTAAAAAAGAAAATCTTCCCCCTCCCCTCTCCCCTTTTTTTTTTCTTCACTTCTTGAGAAATTATTTGAAAGCAGCTAGCTGTTTTTCCTAGCTGGGAATGCAGAGCAAATAGAATGTGTAATCTAACCAGACCTGGACTGAGAGAAACATGGTTTCCTGAAAAGGAAATGTGAAATGAGGATATAGAAGCATGGGAACACACAGTGAGGGTGATGTTGTGTTATTGAGGGACTAACGCAGGTCCTTGCTTGTGTACCAGAAAAAACCCAGTCTCGAAATCTAGCTAAAAATTAGTAAATTAGTTATTTGAAAATTATTTGGTAGCAGATGGTATTCATGGAATTGGCTAATAAAATCTAGTGTTTTAAAAAACTTTCAGTTGGTATAAATGAGTTTGTTTTTTTAATTTACATTTTTTAATTAACTGTTCTTTAGAGCGCATGCTATTTAAGACATTTGAAGAGGACATGTAAACATACATTTCTCTACTGCTTGTATAATGTAAATGTGTATAAATATTTTAATTTGAACATATTTGTTTACATATTTGGAGTCTGAATGCACCAAAATACAATTGCTTTCTTCATATTTGTTTTGATAAACATTTGAATTCTGCTTTACTGAGTAGGAAGTGTAGGACCTTAAGCATACTTACTTCTGATCATTGTTCTAATGGGAAACCTTTAACCAGTTGAGCAGATTTAGTGTGAAGTGCTAAATCCATTCTTTTGCCAAATAGGTGGGATGCTTTGTAATCTAGAGTGTGGCTCCCTTGATCCAGACTCTGGAAAGAATTATACTTTGGGAGTATGAAAAGGTGCCAAGGCTGAGGCTTTGTCAGGTATCCAAACTAATGCTCAGTCAGGTTATTTTGTTTTCTGGATTTATAAGCTAGAATGTGCAAAATACAAAATGAGTTTGCAGTTGGCCTACATAGGTTGAAGGTTTTTTTCCTAAACTAATACAGAAGGTAAGAATGTGTGATGTGAGGAGATAGAGATATTCTGTGTGTCTCCTATGTGGCTTTCTTGGTCTATAGGTTCATTTTTCACGAGGGAATGGTGGAAGGTGTCTCTGTGTTAGAATTGTAAAGTAGTTTGCATTTTGGCCTGTAAGTCATGTGAGACCTGAACGTGAAGTGATGATTTGCATTTACAATTTAATCTTTAATGTTCTAAGTTTTTAAAAATTGTTCAAGTGACATCTGAGAAGTCTGTTAATTTCAGTGCAAGCAGCATCATAAAGATAAAAAGCTGTGTCCACTGAAACATGAAGAAAGTTCTTAACCCTATATGACCTACAGCAAATTGCTGCTTTCTGATAAAAATTCATATGCTTGGTATACCGCTT
>JAVJGI010000057.1:34975283-34995830 GCA_035590275.1 Ibycter americanus | reverse complement strand
GCTGGCAGGGCCCAAGGAACTGAAGAGTCCTTGATTTAGTATAAACATCACCCAGCAACAACTAAAAACATCAGCACGTTATCAACATTGCTCTCCCATCACAGCCAAAACACAGCACAGCACCAACTGCTAAGAAGAAAATTAACTCCATCCCAGCTGAAACCACGACAATTCCTTTTCTGAATGTAGAAATGTTTCTTTAGCTTCTTCATAAAGCTGAGCTGTTTGTAAATAGTAACAAATACATTTTTGGAATGCTGTACTAAAAAACCCTAGCAATTTATAACATGGACAGTTGAGATCCGTTGAATAAAATATGTGACAGTTTTGGCATCATATCTGGCATAAAATGCTGTAAAATACTGAAGAATTCATGTTTTCATTTATGTTGAAAACAGAGCTCCTTTTGATTATTTTTTTTCATTCTAATTCGGAGTTCAAGCTTAAGAAATGTAAGAAAATAATTCATAAAACTTTGAAGTCCAGTTCAAATGACTGGCCTGGCATCAGAGACAGCTCTGCAGCTGGTCAGTGGAAGTGGAGTGGAAGCTGTTGTACACTTGAAGTAGATTAAATGCATGCTTGGAATATCAGTTAAGGTTGTATTGCCTAGATATGTACAAGTGGCCATGATTAGACTACTCAAAGAATTGCAACAAAAATATTGTCAAATCATCACTTTACTGAGAATGTGTATAAATTGTGGTTGGAAATTGTTAAGAATTATAAATAATCAAGTTCAAGTTTGTCTTGAAATCTTGCTCATGCTGTGTGGCTTTTTCTTCCCTGTACGACTGATTTAGGTTCAGGAAAAGGAGCACAGTGGTGGAATCCTTGTCCCATCTAGTTTCTAAACAGTCAGCGGAACAGCTGAGTGAAGGTAAGTGGTTTATAATACAATTAAAGTAGCAAAGTGAAAAAAGCTTAAAAACACTGTACTAATATGTATTAATATGCTTAACTCTGTAACTTGGCCAGTGTCTTACAATAAAAAACAAATAAATCACCTGTATGATATTTTTTTGAATTTGAATGTAGAGCTTGTGAAAATGGGAGATTCAGCCTAATTTTTTTTTTTTGCTCTAAGTGTGTATGAATTAAAGCAATGCGTTTCACAACACGTTGTAGGACTGAAAAGAGATTTGCTTTTTTTTTTTTCTTTTTTAAATACTTAAGACAACTCCCAAAAGATTAAGAACCACTGATGCCATGGAATACATCCCTATCATTAGTTGTATTGGAATCTGAATATATTAACAAGTTTCGTACTTGTCTGTTTTGCCTTAAGGTGTTTTGGGAAATGCTGTCAGTATATCGTTCATGGTTGTGAAAATGCTGATCTCCTATTTCTGATTTGGGCAGAATCAAGTATGCATTTTTTTCTAACCTCACGCAAAAGAATCCTGTTTAATACTGGACGCATCAAACTCACCAAGAGTGCACTGTACATACAGCAGCCTTGTGCATACAGCTGTCCTTGCAGCATGAGTGCAGAGGAATTTGTGTCGTGTGTTAAGTCAAGTATATTTTAGTGATGCTTGAGGACACAAAGTCTGCCTGGGTCTTTTAGTCTGTTGGGCGTGACTTGGTTAAAACCTGGACTTAGGAAAAGTCAGAGCCATGGTGAGTTTACTATTCATCTGTGACAGTTTTTTCTAAGACGTGGGGGGAGGGTTGGAAGACCTGGTTGCTTGGAATCAGTGGAAAGTACAGGAGATCATCCAGCCAGAATGACAAGTAGCTTTCGCCCTAGGCTGAAGTCAGCTCCGTGAGATCAAAGCTTTTGTCTGAGGAGAACTGAAATAGAAGAATTCTACTGGGATTTGTGCTACAGCTATTATTTAACAGTTATCAAAACAGCAACAGCAGACTCTTGCTTTCTTTTCTTGGCAGCATTTCATTTGTTCCATTGACCTCAAGAAGAGAACTTTACACTAACTTTGCTGACTAAATAACTTTTCTTTCTTATGTAGAGGAAATGCATGCTGAAATCTGCTATGCTGAATGCTTACTACAGAAAGCAGCTCTCACCTTTGTACAGGTAAAGTAAATTATTTTGTATCTCTAGCAGTTTAGTGGAAAGATGTTACTACTTGTAAAACATTGTTCCCACAGTAGATACCGTATTTAAAAACCAAACTTTTTCCTAGTGAGTGCATGTTATTTCATGGCAGTGATCGAAAGTATGGTAAATGCTGTGCTACCCAGCAAAACCTTTTCTTTCTTTGTATGAATAATAAAAGATGTTATTGATACCCAGGAACCAAAAACCTAAGGTATGTTGCAGTCTCACACAGATGGTATGTTTGAATGACTTGCATCACATCTGACAATGTTCAGCACTTCTAAAGATGTTCAAGTATGAGGAAATGTCTTGTTTGAAAGTGAAAGTCTTTTTTTCATGTGAGAAGGACAGAAGGTTTCCCATCTAACAAAACTTCAACTGATGCACACTTACCTCCAATTCAGTATCACTCTCTATGCACTTTTGACGTGGTATCAGGAACAATATACTAATGAATGATTGTAAAATGAGCATGCCTTAGCGTTGCTGAGGTTCACAGAAAGATCTGGTGTTTAAGTCGTGGTGCTTCTTGTTTAGCTTCTGGTCCAGGGACTTCATGCTACAGTGTTTTCAAATTCGGTTTGCAATTTGATTCCTGAAAACAGGAGTTGTTAGTCATGCTTCTTTTACTTACGTGTGTGTTAGAAATGTTTAACAAATGTATTTTAGATAATTACTTCAGATAAAAATTACGAGAAAGAGGCGAGGCTCGAAGGTACTAAGATCAGATGGACCTACAGAAGTTAATTTGGCAAAGCTTTATAAACGACTTAATACAGTGCTTTCACCAGAAATGTCAGGAAATATTATTAATGGAATGCCAGTCCTTCCTGACATTTTATTTTTGACGGCTAGTACGTTGTGGCTTTATTTTCATTTTTCTAGAGATTAATAAGGATATATGTTGGGTAGTAGAGGTGGTTACTGTTGATCAGCAATGGGAATTTATCTGTTCAGGGGATTCTTTGGTTTGTTTTCTGCCGGGTTCTGGGTTCCCTTGTGTGTCAGAATCGCCATTTCACAACTTTCTAAAAAGATCCTGCAGCACCATCTGGTGGAGAGCTTTCTTGGTTGATTTATATGCGTTGGAAATTCTGTTAGAAGTAACTCCTGACTTCTTTTTGATACCCCGTTCTTAGAATTTGTAACAAGCACCAGGGAAACGTTTCCCTGACTGCTTAAAGCAAGTGTTATGTTCAGTCTTACAGATGAGTCTAATAACTGGAAAATATTTTTAATATTTTGATGATTGTTAATTTAGAGATAAATGTAAACGTAGCTGGAAGATTTTTATGTATGTGTTATATGTAACAGCTGAATGCACATTTTTGTACAATTACATTTTTTTTTCTTGCAGGATGAAAATATGATCAACTTTATCAAAGGTGGCCTCAAAATTAGGACGAGTTACCAAATATACAAGTAAGCCATTAGAAAACAGTTTCAATGTTGGTATAAGCAGGTGCAGTTGCATTAATGCCTCCAAAATAAAAATAAATATTTTTATAGCAATCATAATAATTATACTTCATATAATTTCTAAGTTATGTTTTCCCTTCCCTCCTTTTTTTTCCTGTATCAAAAGAGAATGTCATCAAGTGCTACAGATGACTCAGGGGAACAAAAGCAAAAATGAAACTTATTACCAGTTTGAAGGAGGAGTAAAACTTGGAATTGGAGCGTTCAACTTGGTATGACTTTTTCAGACTACAGAAAGGCCCTTGGGATAATTCTGTAGGATTTTTTCTTTGCAGATACAGTACTGTAATCCTGCTTTAAAAATTACACATTTGTAAAATGGAGATACAGGCTTTGAAGGTTTTATGCAATATGAAAACAGCAGTGGCTTTCTGTGTGCATGCCTTCTATGATATTCCTACTAACTCATTCATAGTTGTGTTTAATTCTATTGGACTAATTTATGTATGTATTTCTTAAGAGGAAAAGCAGCTACATCTACCTGTGTGTAGCAGGAATATTTAAAATGCTGATGCTGTTAGTTACAGGATACCTGGATTGACTGCTTTTATTCTCACACACCCATGACTACCATTCTTTTGCTTCAGTGGCATACTGTAGGTTTGCATAGATAATTAAAAATTCAGAAGAATGAGGAGTAGTTTAATGAGTTTGTGCAAAAGAAAACTGGGTGCATCCACTAGTGTTTTTCTTTACAATTTACTGCAGTTGCATTTCCACATCTGTCGTGGCAATGGTGAGAGTTGATTGTTGCTGGTATGTTAATTGCTGTATCATTCCAGACTAGAGCTGGCCAGTTCTGAGTATGGTCAGAAGAACTCGGTCTGCACCTGTCTGTCTTCAAAACCCAGGCAACTGGTAGATGTCTGTGTTTATAAGTGCTCTCACCTTTCCTGTTCTTCATGAAGTCTCCTCAGTAGGAAGCTTAAAAGAAAAAGTCTTTGCTGGGCATAACGTATTAGGGTGAATTACCTTCTTGTAATGCTTGTTGGAAAGGTGGTTGTGACCTTCAGAAGTTTTCTGTTATGTAGGATGTGGAGAATGCAGTTACAAGGGGAACAGAAAGTGAATGTAATAGAGGACTAAAGGATAGGAACAGTAAGTTAGGATTTCTAAAACAAGTATTCTTGCTGGTCAGCTAATTCAGTGCTCCCACAGTACGAACAAGTAGAACTTTTGTGATACTATTGTAATTTGGTTGGGAGTAAAGGAATATGACAACTGTAGATTATGAGTACTACTAAAATAGATAATACTTTTATTCCAAATGACCTACAATTTTCAAACAACTCTGGTCAGCTGAATACAGAAGAACCTGTCACAATCTGAAGAAGCACAGCTGGACTGTCTTGCAGTTTCCATGCTGGATGATCAAAAGTCTGGGTTTCCCTGAAGATGTAGGCTGATTATATGTTGTTGATCACGCATATCTATTTTCAAGTTCTTTTGTGTTTTACTCTTTCACTAATGTGTAGTAGCATTTAACATAGTAGCTGGCGTTTTTGGTTTAAGTGTATAGCAGTTTTTACTTTTTTTAAAATGTATATAAATTTTTATTTATCTTACTCTTGCTTGAAATGTATTTCAGATGCTGTCACTTTTACCAGGAAGGATCCTCCGACTTTTAGAATTTATTGGATTTTCTGGCAATAGGGTATTGGATCTGATACTTGTTTTTTCAAAGTAGTCTTTTCTCAGATATGACTTTAAATCCTTTCAGTCTCTATATTTCACACTAAAAGTATAATGATCTATATTGTTCATCAGTTATTTAATGTTATTAAAAGATGAGAAGTGGGCTAGATGATGCAGGCATAAAAGCTCGTATGGTGATATTCTAATCTTCAATAACCACAGGAAATGACCAGTCTGCTTCAGAGGGGGCTTTCAAATTGTGATTTCCTTTCCTTTCGCTGATCCTTAAGGAGAGGAAAGGAGAGGATGTCAGCGTTCTTTTCTAGCCTATACAGTCAGAAATTAACGTTCTTCATACCAGTAACCAAGGGGAGTCTCACAGTTTTACACTTTTCCGCCCACAATTGCAGCCCATTTCTTTAAGAGTAGGAATTTCTGAATAGCATGTGTCACTGTGAAATCTGAGCACATATTTTCTGATCCGTGAGAAAGTATTTATAATCATAGCCTTGTTTTTATAAACCTAGCCTCATTTTTTTAAGTATTTCACAGCCCTTTAAAACTCTTCTGATACCCATAAGAGATAAGAAAAATAATTAAAAAAACCCAACAAAATCCAACCAAAGCAATCCACAGAATTATATGTGACTAAAGTTCAAGTTATTAATGAGATAGTCATCATATGGTCTTACTGCTGTTAGTTTGTCCACAAATGTGGTTCTGCTTATTTAAAACTAGGTTTCAGTAGAGACCTGTTCATTCTCTTTCTTCCTGTGAAAGACCTGGTTCATGCTGAAGCTCCTCCATAGTGCATTCTTTTGCCTTGACTGAAATGGCAATAAAAGCTGAAAGGAAAGAACAAACAGCTTTGGAGTATCACCACATTTTTTTGTATGGTGCTTGAATTCTCCTATAACTCATCAAATTGCTGTGCAGTAAAACTCCTGTTAAGTTAATGTTTGTTTTGAGGCAAAACTGTTGAAATCTGTTATGTTTCTGTAGAGCCACTGCTCTTGAGCAGGGGGGATCTGAACTCATCTCAACACCCAAGCTGTCAAAGCTGTCATGCAAGGGGCATAAACTGGAAAGGATGGGAAGAAGTTTGATGTGCTGAGCTGAATAAGTTTCCATGAATCTGGATTCCTTTTTTCAGCACACACATACATATTCCATTGTAGCTTCTGGAACCAGTATCTAGAAGTTGGTGTGTTGGTACAGCTAATACTTTGATCAGAACCTCAAAACAGTGGCTGACTTGATGGAAGAGAATTAAGGATAACCAGATATTTCCATGAAGGAAGTCTTGCTGACGCGTAGCACTGGAACAGTTGAGAGAGGTTGTCACTGAACGTAGATTTAAAGACATTATTTTGAAAGGCTTATAGCCAGAAAATCATGGGGAGGGGATGTAGATCTGTGTGTCTGCATGGTCAGCGTGGTGTTCCCATTTCACCAGAGCACTGAAATGCATGGGTAATTTTATGTAGCTTAATCTCGTTGCTGAGTGCTATCAGCTGTGGCAGAACTGTTTTGGTAGAAGGCTGAGTTGGATCTGAGATAAAAGTGCTGTATTTCAAAATACGTATCTGAAAGGAAAACTGTATTTAGGGGAACCAGAAACTATTAATAGTAACTTCATATACTCATAGTTAATTCTGCATGTGTTTGTGATGTTTCTTAGGAGCTGGGCCTCTGCCAACTACGGGAAGGCGCATCTGGCAGCAGTTTGAGGGCCATTCTGTGTACTTTCACCCTGTTGGTTTATCATACTTACGTCTCCTTAATCCTTGGTGAGACCCACTGTGAAATGTTCAGACATGCTACGCATTGATAAATATTTGGATTTTTTTGAACTCAATTTCAAAACTGTGGCCAATTAGCTTTGTAATAGGAGATTACTGTATACTTAATTATGATATGAAACGAATATCTCTGACAAAGCTATGTCTGCAGAAATAGTGAGGGTAGATACCATTTTATCAACATCTTGTTCCATTTGCAGGGCTGTGTCAACATGCAACAGCAAAATATCACAAAACACTTTCAAGTTCAGATAAGTCCTTATCCATAAACTAATGTCAGATGTTGTGAAAACTTACCTCCAGAAAGAAGTCTGTACTCCCAGACAATTTACTTGGAATTTCAAACATGTAGATAATTAATTGCTTTTGCCACATGAGGCTAAAAATCACCATTAATCCGTATGTATCTTTGACATACATTTTCACATTCTTTAATTTGGAAGTATTTTAGCCCTTGTCCCTCAGGCTCATCAGGAAATTAAGGAGAACTTTGATTTCTTTTAGTTTTACCTGTACTTCATTACTGAGCTCAAAATTAGGAAAGGAGGCAGCTGAGGAATATTTTCTTAACTTACTAAAGCAATTAAAGGCACCTAAAAATATAATTAGGGTCTATAACGGAACAGTTTAAAGATTATTCGTATATTCTATTCTGTTTCTACTTAGACATTTACTATCCTAAAAAAAAAAAAAGCACTTGATACTTTCAGGACAATTCATTTTTATAGAGCCACAACATGATGAAGTAATTCTGCTTTTGTGTAAAAGCAGTTATCTGCTAATCTATTCATCCCATAATATGATTTGGAAACCAAAATCTTAATCTAGGAAACTCAGGTTTTAAAAGTACATTGAGGTTGGTTTGTTATGTTTTCTAGGTACAGGGGAAGCCAACCTTCAGGAAGCAGACAGTCTCCTTGAACCCTACCTCCAGAAATTTCCAAATGTGTGTATTCTCAATAAATTTTGTAACAGCAGTGTACTTCCCTGACCTTAAAATAGTAACTGGGTATTTTTCTCATCTCCTTTCAAGGGTTCCATTATTCTATTTTATGCTGCCAGAATAGATATACTGAAAGGAAATTTTGAAAAGGTAAGTGATCTTTTTGTTTTTATTTGTTCAGCTCAAATCAGTATTGATTCCAGCTCTCTAAGTGAGACTGAAAGGGAAATTTATCTCATTTTACTAGTCAGGTGTTCTCCACTTGGGTGTTAGGTAAGAATTTGCTCTGTAATTAGACGTGGCTCTGATGTAGAGTTGTAATTGAGCCAGTTTTCATCCTTCTTACTTTACTACATCGTAGGCGCAGCTGAGGTTCCAAGAATGCATAGCAGCCCAGCAAGAGTGGAAGCAAATCCATCATCTCTGTTACTGGGAACTGATGTGGTGCTACACCTTCCAGCAGAACTGGCTTCAAGCATATCGGTATGCAGATCTGCTCAGCAAAGAGAGCAGGTGGTCAAAGGTAAATGGGCAGGTGGACATTGTTATAATATACCAGTAGCCTCTCTGCAGTTGAATTTACATTAAATCACACAATAAGTGTAATGTTGCTTTTCTTCTGAAACCCATAAGCAAAGGCACAAAGGCACCAAAATGGTAGGTTTAACTGGGTGGTTAAGGAGGAGTTTTTATTTCACATCTGAAGCACCAGAGCCAGAACTAACACTTCAGCCCTTCTGAAAACAGAGCTACTTACCACAGTTGTGAGAAAGAGGGAGAGGAAAACTGTTAACTTGCATCTCAAGTCAAGTTCTAACACTCACTAATAAAACTTGGCTGAAGAAACTGTGTGTATTAGTTAAGTATAAACAGATGAGAGCATGCCTACTCAGCAGATGCTTTGTGACATAAAAAGGGAAGGCTGCTGGAGGCAGGATCTCATGAGAAATGTTGGGGTCTCTACCTTTTCCTTGTAAAAATGTTTCTCAAAGCATAAGCCAATGACAATGTGCAAATAATTTTTGATACATTGTTTTGTCTGTTGTTTGTTCCTTTCTAGATTACTGTTTTATTATGCTTAGTGGAAAAGGGGATACAGCCAATTCTTGACAAAAGAGGAAGAGAACAGTATGTTCAACGTGAAGTGCAAATGTTTTGAATAGAATTGTGGATGTTTCTTTTTCTCTACAAAGTCCAGTTATTGAACTTTCTTTGAATCAGTACTCAGATACTTCCTTCTGTTTTTTTTCAGGCATGTCTCTACACTTAACAGATCATATAATAATAGTAACAAACTTTGGAATAGTTACGTCATTTAACCTCATGTCTTTCAGTGATTTGCATCATAATTTGTCCTGTTCTTTGTGGGAGACACCTTCAGCATTCTGAATAGCTTATTTAGAATGTTAATAAATAATAAAAATATAGCATAAGTTATGTGACAAAGGAAATGCTAAACTTCTATATTTCCACCTGCCTGAGAAGTACTGGAAACACTTCCCTGCAGCAAGTGGGGCAAGAGATTTGAGTCCTTAGTGTATTGACTGAACACAGCAAATTAAATGTGGTAATATGTTGCTATTTCTTTTCGAAATAGGCAATATATGTATTCCAGAAGGCAGCAATTCTGTGTATGCTTCCAGAGGATGATTTGCAAAGGACTGGTGAGGACATCGTATCTTTATTCAGGTAAACATTTATAAAGCAACTAGATACGCAGTCTTTCCCTCATATAAAATTTCTTGACATGAGTATCTTTGTCTTGTGTGACTTACTGTCTGCTTGCAACGATCAACTTTTCAGTTTCTCTCTTTGCTTTTTAGCATTAAAATCTTTAAAATGCTGCTTTTCTCAGCAAACTTAGATCCTACAACCGCAGTCTAAGTGGTGTGAAATCATTTAAGATGTTATACTTCAGAGATGAAAGGCAAATCTTACTAACTGAAGTAAGATGAAATAAAAGTTACATAAAGCAACTACTGTTTTCCATTTTCCTTCATTGTAGACAAGTGGATGGTCTAAAACAAAGAATTGCAGGAAAATCTATCCCAACTGAGAAGTTTGCAGTAAGGAAAGCTCGACGCTATGCAAGTCCTCAACCAGTAAAGCTGATATTACCTGCCTTGGTATTTATGCTTGCTTTCTTCTCATCATTTTCAAACAAAAGAAATAAGTATAGTTCATTATGCAGGAAAAGAATAGTATTATCAGGTAGTATGTGTCTGCATTTTTTAAACTATTTGTTTAAAGAATTATTGCATTCATGCAATGGAGTTTTTGTGAAGTGTGCTAGGGGCTGGATCATGCTACCAAGTATTAGCAGTCCAAAACCAGAGCGAGATTTTTCATGTGAAAGCTCAAACATACAGAGAATGATTGATGTTGCTACGTCAGGCTGGAAGTCAGCTTTCAGTTAGAAACCTGCATGGGTTTCTAGCCAATGTGTTCATGTTCTTTAGTTCGACGGGACTTCAGTCCTTGTCTTCTAAACTCAATAGGAAGTTAAGGAGTACTTCAGCACTTTCTGTTCCTCTGGTGAAAATGAAGACATGTGGTGTGGGGTGATTTTTGGGTTTTTTTTCTTATATTGAGTCTGAATAGAATGTGCAGAAATTAATGATGCTTGACTAATGCTATTGTAGTTTCCAATGCTTTTAACTGCAGAGGCATTAGTAGTGCACAGTCTGTTTATGTGTGCATAGCAATGATACTTTACATATGTGTATGCTAAAATATTTGTACATGGATAATTTAGCAACAACTGAAGACAAAAAACATAATTTGAGAAAGAATTTATTATGTTAAAGCTCATTGATACAGAAAGAGGAGTCCAAAGAAAACTAATCCATCAGTTTTAAAATGTATTGTGTATTCAATTACATGTGAAGGCACAGTGCAAATCCCAGTATCTTACAATTTAAAAATTTGTCCATCATGGTTAAGCAAGAATAAACATAGTGTAGGGTATTACTGCAGTAAGCATAAATTAGACAGAACTACAGAACTGAAATGAATCTAGCATAATGTAGTTGATAAGCATCAATAACACTACTTCAGACTTTGACAGAACCCTCCCTCTGAAAGCCCACATAGTTACAGCACAAATACAAGCAGAAATATTCCAACAATGTCTTGTCTCAGCTTCAGAATGACATCAGGCTTCATATTTGAGGTGTGATTACAATTAAAGTACAGTAGAACAAATTGTACTCTTTGTGTTTGTGATGACTGAGTAAAGATGTTGGAAAAGTTTTGTACTGGTTAGCATGAATTCTCTGTTGTATTCTCATACTTTTTATGTGTTACAATGTGACATTTAATGCATTGAAACAAACAAATTGCTTACTATTTTACTGAAGCATCTGGGAAGGATTTTTTTTTTTTGTTATTAGATTTTGTGGGAATTATATTGGAAGTGTATGTTGGATGTGTATTCTGGAACCACATTTTTATCTAGAAAGTTTTATCTACTTCCAGTGTTGCTCCGTATGGAAGGTAACTGCCTATAGATTATAGCATCAATATACAAACACGTGCACGAGTGTGTGTTTGGATGCGCACACACACACATATATATATATACACTGTATCTGCATGCATGTGCCCACAGATACACACACAAATTTATCTGTAATACTGTAGAAAGTAGCTACTTTCATCTGCTTCTTTAGCTTACGTATGGCAGAGGCCACAAGTTGAACGTAAAATACCCATTTTTGCAGATGTTACTTGGGTGCTGGTAAACTTACCACATGATAAAACCTGTTCAGTTTTGTTTTTTAAAGATTGTGAAAATCCATGATGGAATCCATTAAAAAGGTGTCAAAACATTCAAAATTTAAAAACCCAGGTTAACTTTGCCCGCACACATTGAATGCCATTTTGCCTCCCCTATGCATAGATACTGTCGTGCAACTTTGGTTAAATGATTAAGGCAAATGTCGTTGTCTTTTTGTAAAGTTGCATGTAACTGACAGAATTATTTGTACTCATTGTGGGTAGTTATTTGAAGTCATTCAAATACTTTTATTTATGGGCTTCTCAGCAGTGAGTGTTGTGGCTTTGAAACCTTTCATATTGTTTAAAACAAGTTTTTGTAGGCAGCATTTTTACGTACTCAGAATATTACATAACAGCCTTCCAAAGGACACTCTTTAGTTATATTTATGCAATTCTGTGACTTTGTCTTGTTTTGGTTTTTTTTGTCAGGAAATGATGTATGTCTGGAATGGCTTTGCAGTTGTGGGCAAAAGAGCAGACCTCACTGAAAACTTACTGGTTACAATTGAAAAAGAAGAAGCTGCTCTACAAAATGAAACTAGTAAGTGATCAGTTAAGATGAAATTAATAAGCTGGTAAGAAATACTGACATTTTTCTTCGCTTCTGTCTGCTAGTGTTCTGTGAGGTAAGAGTTGGACACACTTGGCCAGTGTGCTGTTAAATCTGAGTATGGAAATTTTGGAGCCACGTGAAAGTTAGCAGTCGTTCTTCAGTATGTTCTTTATCTGGCTTGATTGGTGCTGCAGAATACAGAAAACTCAAGGATGTGAGGTTATGAGTTACAGAACTTTACTGATTCTCACTGTGACTTTGCAGTCTCTGAGAGCATTCTTGGAGTGTAATATGCTAATTTCTTAATTGTCTGAAAAATACTTTTGCTAAACCAATTTACACCACACTTTAATACAGAGGATACATACTGAGCAGAGTATGACTAAGTATAAAGAAAACAATAAAGTACTATGCATGAGTCTGGTTTTTACTTTCTGGCAAATTAAAACATGCTTGCTAGCTGCAAAATAGAGCATTTTTAACAAATAAACTTTGACCATGGTTTTAGATCTTGCTGTATTTGAAGCATAGATGTTCAGGATAATGTTTAGAGAATCAGTCCATAACTTAAGTTCCATTATTACAACAGGTTTAGTGCGGAAGTACCTGGCTTTATCAGGTGGGTGCTATTGTATGTCATGTGAGCTTCTTGGTAGACTTCTGAATTCTTCTAGAATGAATAAATACTATCTTTTTGCACATGAAACTTTTTTTTAATGGTAATTCACTAAAAATAATTTCTCTTGAACCCGGATTTGAATCACACTTAATATAGCAAAGTTTGTTTTGTCACGTGATTAAAACATTAATTACGAAATGTAAAAATATGTCTAATTATGATTTACATATAAACTGAGGTGAAGCATCAGAAGTTATGCAAGGACATACAAGAAATGCATAGTGATAAAATCTGGATAGTATAATAAACTAAGTAAGAGTAACTTGCAAGGCCAAGACTAAACTGGGCCCCTTAATTTTTTTATGCTGTTATTCACATTTCTGCAGAATCAATAGTATGCCTTCTAAATCTGAAGTGTTTTTCCTCTTTTTGTTGTTGTATTAAAACTGAAATGTATGAATATGCAAGACACCCGCAAATAATGTTCCCATGACTTTTGTGCAGAGGGCTCTGGCATAAGTTGTTGGGAGTCCAGTGCTGTATCATGCAGAGGCTCGTACTATAAGCGCTGATCAGTTGTAACAGTGAATTAAATTTCCTGTTAAATTCCTAAGCAGAGATGTACAATGTGCCAAAATAAAAGGAACAGAAATAAACCCAGTATGTTTTTCTTATGGAAATATGCAGTTTACAAGTAAGATGTAATCTGGAAGCATATCTGGGTTTTATGCTTTCTGTATATTGTTTAGTAATAACTGTAGTCAAATACAGTTTTGTTCTGGACTTTGCATCTGTGAGCCTGATTTGCTTTTAAAGATAGGGACTCAGACAAGATAAAGGCTCTGATTACCAGAATTGGTGCTGAATTGAGACCCAAAGAAAGTGATTAAGGCTATTAGCAGAGTGTGGCAAGGATAAAATATTATTTTGAGACAGCTGTCAGTACTAGATAGCTTTAAAGGACTGCTAAGGTGATGTAAAAAAGCGTGTTAATTATATACAAAGGTCATTTAGGGATTGAGACTACTTAGAGAGCTGTTGATACTTCATTCGCTTCAAGTGAACAGGCACAGCAAGGAATCTGTCAAGGATTGAATGTGATTTTATGTTGTACAGAGCTGAAAATAGAGATGGTAGAAGACACAGATGAAAGGTATTAGGAATTACTTTGTTTTCCTCAGGATTTCTGGAAGTCTTATTTTTCCACAGTCGTCATCTCCAAGATGCAAAAAAGGAATTTATCATTTCAAGAAAAATTAATTTCTTTAGTGTTTTATAATCCTGATAATGATACTTCCTCTGGTATAAAGGACTGCAGGAAGGTGGTTCTCCCACATTTATTGCAAGGTTGTCTGCATTAAATTGGCCTGAGCATTTACTGTCTTTTACTGTCAGTGTTTTAACATAATAGCTTTTCTTCCTGAGGGAAATACCAGGGAGATACTAGTTGTTAAAGGCTGGCAAGCTTTTACTGACATCAGTGCTCACCCCCAGTAATTTCAATGAATGAGTCCTCTAGGAGACAGTCACATGAATCCAGTACCTTAGCCTAGCAAAACAGGCTAGAGGAAATGCAAAATTCTCACCCACTGTGCTTCTACCTGTCACTAAAAGCGCAGTCTTGTCAGTTATTATCTGTCGATACTTTCTGGGTTTAAACACAGACAGAAATAAGCCTGAATGTACTGACAAAGCACTTCACTGATTCCTAAGATGCTTTAGCCTTGCGTGTTTCAGAACTGTTTACGCAGGATTTTTTTGGCAGACTATTAAGAAAAAAATTAACGTGACCTTAGAGAGCTGGTAATTAATTGTAAACAACATGATCTGAAGGGAGTGTGTTTTGCTTCCTGAATTGTTAATGTGTGTGTCACCATCTGTCTATCCATATGTGTTTTCTTTCCTTTCTTTTCCTTCCCTGCACCCAGCAAATGCTATAAACCAAGGCAATAAAACAGGACCACACTTGTTAAGGTTGTATTTCTGAATGCTTCACAAAAGCTCTTTCCTCTGACATTTGTAGTCCTATTGAACATAAAACTCTCTTGAATTTTCCAAATGTTATACACTACTAGTGAAGCTTCTTCATCGTTAAGAGATGATGAGAATACTAATAAACATGGTTTCTTGAATTTGCTGAATAATGCTTCTGAAAAGTTCTGCAGGACAGAGTCCTAGTGTGTTCTTGTGCTTTTCACATTGCTCTTGCTGCTGCTACTGGATGTCTGCCAGTGCTCTGCAACCAGGGAGGCTATTAAGATAATGTAGTGTGAAGGAGGTTTCGGTCTCACTGTAGGTTTTGCTTCCTGTTTTGGATACTACAAGTACAGAAATCTTTAACTGTTTTCAGTTTATGCCTGCTTTGTGCTGACTTCCAGATACAGAGGACTGGGGAATACCTGGATGTTTAGATGTCTTAGCTTGTGTCTCTGAAACAAAAGATACAGATGTTATGCACACAGCTTCATTAGTAGACAGTATTTAAAATTGTGCCTGACAATTATGTATGTTTTGAGATACAAAATCTGAGAAGCAAGGTTCTGAGTCTGCATATATATTCCCTACTGAAAATCTAATTTTCCTTTTTATGATGTCTTCAAATTGTTTGATTTATCTCGCTCTTACTTTTAGATTACAATGAATATTACATGGATGATGTGTGCATGTTGCAGTTACTGAAGGGCCTCTGCCTGAAACACTTGGGAAGACTCATGCAAGCTGAACTGTGTTTCAGTAAAGTAATTCAAAGGTAAAAACAACATAAATAGACTTTTAACCTCTATGTTTTGTGGTTTTGGCTAAAATTTCTGATACTCTTGTAGAAGCCATCATGTTAAAATTTTGAATAATAAAATTTCAACATCCTGTTAAGGAGCTGGAATTAAAATACCTCTGAAAGTTGGACAACCACAGAACTCTGCTAGGATTTTTCTACAGCAATTTATATATCTTCATATAAATCTGACGGTTTAGATCAAATACATCAAACTGATGGGTAACACATTTATCTAAATACATTTGGAATTAGTATTGTTGTATTTGCAGAACTATAAATACAAGTAAAGATAATTCACATGGATATCTTGGGTTGTTTTTTTTTTTAGGATTTTAGTACTTCAGTAGTTAATGTTTCTCTGTGTAGATGAGAAGTTGGTTTTGTTGCTGCTTGCTGCTGTTACTTGTTTCAGATGAAAACTTGAGTTTCCTGTGTTACAGATTTATCAAATACTTTAGGTGTCAGATCCATATCTCCTGTAATAACTTTTCTTTATATAACACTGAGCTATGTACTGATTGTAGCTGTAAATTTTTTAGAATTTTTAGAGCAATTAGGTTGCAAAAGCAGTTTTTACATGTGCAATTTTTCTAATAAGTAATTCAGAAAAAATAGTATTTAAGGAGAATTTATAACATGTAATTCTATTGCTTATTATAATTTTCTTGCCATCTTCCCTTCTCTTGCAGTTTCTAAGATTCCAAGTGAGTTTAGTCAAGCACTTTGCAAGTTACAGGGCAGTGGGTTTTGATTGCTTACAAGTTAAAGAAATGCTGTTTCTGAAAATCTTGCTCCAAAGGTAGTTGACACAGTGGAGGCTTTTAGAGCTGAGACATCTCAGAAATCTTCAGACAACACTTCTTCATGAAGTGGATGTTTTGCATGGGGTGGAGGAGAAGTTTTCTGGGAAATTAAATGTGTACATTCTGGTCAGCTTTACTCTCTCTGTTTCTTCGGCTGCAACAGTACATTAAGACTGTTTATCACATAAGCACTCTGCCTGCGTTACAACACACTTTCTGTGCATCAAGGCTTGACTTGGTGGATGAAATGTTTCATTAGAAAAGTTCTTTAGAAATGTTGCTGTCAGAATGTTGAGAGCTTTTCCAGTGTTGGTTGTGAACTTTTCCGTTCTGCAATATCGGTTGATGTTACTCTATCCGGATAAGAATCAGAGTTGACTGTAAAAGACACAGGAAAGGCCAAGATGTGTGATGCCTTCTTCACCCCATTCTGTAGTGGCAAAATCAGCTTTCAGGAGTTCCAGATCCAGGAAACCTGTGGGAAGGTTTGGAACAAGAAAGAATTACCCTTGATGGAGGAGGATCAGGTTAGGAAAAGTGTGAACAAACTAGACATACATATGTCCATGGCAACTGGACATACTGAAGTCCGTATGAAATTGGCATATATCCATGAGTGCTGAGGAAGCTGGCCAATGTCATTGTGACACTCCATTATCTTTGAAGGGTCATGGCAATTAGGGAAGTTTGTGAGGATCAGATAAAGCAAATGTCACCTCTGTGTTCAATAAGGGCAAGAAGGAAGTTCTGGGAGACTGTAAGCCTGTCAGCTTCTCATCAGTGCCTGGGAAGGTGGAGTAAATAATTCTGGAAACCATTTCCAAAATCATGAAGATCATCAGGAATAGTCAGCAGGGATTTTTGAAGAGGAAATCATGCTTACCCATCCTTATATTCTTCTACAATGAGATGACTGGCTCCGTAGATGAGGGGACAGCAGTGGATGTTCTTCATCTTGAGTTTAGAAAGGTTTTTGACACTGTCTTCTACAATATCATCACAGGCAAACTGATGAAGTCTCAAATAGGTAAGTGGGTGGTGAGGTGGGTTGAAAACTGGCGGAACTGCTGGGTTCAGAAGGCTGTGATCAGCAGCATGAAGTCAGCTGGAGGTCAGTCACCAGTAAAGTAATGCTGAGTGTGATACTGGGGCCGGTAGTTTGTAACATCTTCGTTAAGATTATGGGACAGAATGCAACCTCAGCAAATGTGCAGATGATACAAAGTGGGAGGAGTGTCTGATAAGCCAAATGGGTGTGCTGCCATTCAGAGCAACCTGGACAGGCTGCAGCAATGGGCTGACAGCAACCTCATAAAGTTCCACAAAGGGAAGTGCCAATCTGTACCCCAGGGAAGGAATAATTCCATGCACCAGCACAGGCTGGGGGCTGACTGGCTGGAGGGCAGCTTGTCAGAATATGCCCTGGGGATCCTGGGCATCACAGTCAACCCCAAGTTGTGCCTTTGCAGCAAAGGCAGCCAACAGCATCCTAAATTGCATCAAGAAGAGCATCATCAGCAAGTCAAGAATGGTGATCCTTTTGCCCCCTCAACACCGGTGAGGCCCCATTTGGAGTACTGCGTCTAGTCTTGGACTCACTGGTATGAGAGACATGGACATACTGGAACAAGTCTAACAGGACCACAAAGATGGTTAAAGGATTGGTGCATCTGTCATATAAGAAGAAGCCGAGAAAGCAGGGAGTGTTCAGCCTCGACAAGAGAAGACCTGAAAGGGTTACCTGAATGAAGGGAGTCTGGTGTTTGTTTTTTTTAAAAAAAAACAAACCAAAACACAAACTTCTCAGTGGTGCACAGTGACAAAATGAGAGGTAATGGCACAAACAGAAATACAGGAAGTACTGTTCAAACATAAGGAATTTTTTTTTATTGTCAAGTTGGTCAATCACTGGCACAAGTTGCCCAGAGAGACTGTGGAGTCTCCGTTGTTGGAGATACTTGAGACCTAGGTGGACACAGTCTTGGACAGGTTGCTGCCATTGACCATGCTTTGAGCAGAGGATTGGACTAGATGATCTTCAGAGGTGCCTTCCAGCCACAGTGATTCTGAGAATTTCTTGTATTGAGGAAACATTGAATTTTCTTACTTCTCTGCTGATTTGTTCAGGCAAGCTAGGGTAAGGGGATCTCAATTCTGTGTGTGGGACAGCATTTGTATTATACTGCCTAACCTAATGAATGTTGGTTTTATCTCAAGTTATCTTTTCTGGTGTTTTTTTTAACTGTAAGTCATACAACAGGGTCCCAGTCTTGGAATTGTGTTCATGGTAGCTTGGGTAACATATCACAATACAAATAGAAAGTAGGAAGGAATAGATTTTTGCTCCTGAAAGGTCATGTTGGCAGTATTTTATATCTACTCTTTACAGGTATAATTAACGTGCACAGAGTGAACCAGTAGAAAAGGTTCCAGAGCATTTTCTCTGGCCATGTGCTTTTACAGGCAGTGATTGCATTTTAAAATCAAGTGGTCACTCGAGGAAAGGCTGCAGTTAACCATTTCTGTATTTTTCTGGTTTTCTAGTGAGAAGCAAATAAAATATGATAGTTATTTGGTGCCATTTACCCTGTATGAGTTGGGTCTTCTGTACAAACAACAGGATGAGAGAGAAAAAGCAGTAAGATACATAGAAGCTGCAAAGTAAGTGGATTTTTTTTTTATTTGTGTCAGCCTGTAGATGCAGAATAACTGAGTAACTTTAGCAGTGAAGGCATGTGGCTTTTCTTTCTGCCAGCCCCTTTGCAAAATACAAATAGTTATAAATCTGTGTTTGTCACTTGAGAAAGTTGTCTGATATAGTTGAATTTTACAGCTTCAGGAAACCGTCCTTCAGACCCAGTGGAGTAGACAGTATCACACACGACACAGTATAAAGGGAAAATGTCTCCTTTACATTTAGTCTTCAGAGATGCTGAGGCTCCACTGCATGCATGGAATGGAGCAGGAGAGTTCAGAGAAAGGATCTATACCACCTGTGTCCCAGAGGGCAGCTGTGGGGCTTGCATCTGCTGCACTAAAGGTGTTAGTGGGAGTAGGTTAAAAGCCAGTACACTTCTGACCACCTTCCTTTTTGCTTTTACATCCTGTCACAGAGGAGCAGTAGGGAGCTAAATTCACTGTACAACGGTATCTGTAGATTGTAGTATGGGGTAGAATTTGCCCCTTGTGTGTACGCAAAGGTGTACCAGTTGTGCAGTGGTGTGCTAAGTGTGAGTTAAAAACAATATCCTAAAACCTTTTTTAGAAACATAGTAGGTTTTTTTCTTTTTGTTTGTTTGGATTACATAATGTCATTTCCCTGTGTTTTATTATTCTGCCTGAATTGTGTTTTGAAGCTGAACATACACTGTCAGCTACCAGCCTTTCTTTATTGTAGACTTCTAGATTGTCTTTCCACAGCAAGCTTAAGTAATTGGGAGGGCTACTGAAAGAATCAAAATAAGTGAAAGAAATACTAAGACATGGACTCAGTTTATCAGGACATTTAATTGTTAGTACTGTGTAACTTTCTGCTCAGTTTGTGGATGTGGCTTTAAATGTCTCGTAACTCATCTGTGTATCAACCTCCGTTTCCTGTTAAAGGAATGAAGGCTCTTACCTTTGGTGCTTCAATGCATGTATGGAGTAGAAACAATCCAGGCCAAAACCATTTTTCTTAAAATAACTTTATTGTTTGCAGGAACAACTACAAAGAATACTCTATGGAGTCCAGGTTGCACTTCAGAATTCATGCAGCACTTGACAGCTTGAAGGTGTCACCTGCTTCAACACCTTGAATGAGGAGGGAAGCTTTTAATGCATAGCCTACGCAATCTTTTTGCAATCTTTTTTTAATCATGGAAAAGAAACAACCTGATGATTGTTTTCTGTCATCTCTGCTTTGATGTGCATCATTCCATTAGACTGTTCTTTTTCTGTATAGTACATATACTATATCTACTTGATACTTTAAAGAAAACCTTATATTTTGTTTGATAAAAATAATTTAATATTTGACTTGAATGGGGGATATTTTAAAAAGTTGATGGTGCAATAAAATTTAATGCAAACACTTTATTTTTTTATATGAAA
>JAVJGI010000057.1:34941220-34956984 GCA_035590275.1 Ibycter americanus | reverse complement strand
TCTGGCGGTGCTGTGCTGTGCCTTCCTCAGTAGGTGGCAAACTCCACAAGCTGTAGCTTGGTGGTTTTTCTTTGCCTACATCAAATGAAAGAGCGTGTGCTGGGAAAGCTTTGCTTGGACCTCATCCAAATAATATTTGCTTTCCTTCATTTGCAAAAAAGGAGCCTTTATTGCTCCTAATTAAATCATTTTCTTTTCTGAGCTGCTCTATGAAAAGCCTATAGCTGCTGCAATGGAGTATTTACTTTCCCTGTGTAGTGCTCTCTGAGATTGTTGAGTAAAAAATGGGAAAATGCCCCTTTTATGCGATTTAAAAAAAGAAACACCTCACATCAACTCCATCCATGAAACACAGGCCTTACATGTTGATACCATAGAACAATCATTGGTTAAAATAAGCAAAAGCATTGCCGTTTCTTTCTGCATAATAAATACCCTCCAGTCCTACTGTTCAGTATCACTACTAAGTGCGGGGAGAGCACTTGGCATCCTTCATATCACAGAAACAAAGGTGACCTTCAAGAAACTTAAGAGATCCCTCCAGCACATAACTAAAATGACTCTTGTGTTTCAGTAGCCATGTAATCTATTTTCAAGTACTGATACGTAGTAAGTAGCTGAGTGGTACGGCGAGCGGGACCTGCCTTGGGATCCCAACAGGGTTTTCTTTTTATGAACCGGTGGCATTTCTGCTAAGTATCGGTGGGCTTTGCAGAGGAACTGGTATCTCAGGAGGCATTTAGAAGTAAACCAAATGGATGTCTGATGCACAAGGGCATTAAGAAAAGAATTTAAAGCATTAAAAGTCTGTGTCAGGTTGTCAGACTCTCTAGAAGTATTTGTTATCACATTTACAGTATAAGACATTGTGCACTTAATTTGCATATTATTTTGTATAGGTGCTTGTTCTGTAGTGTTTCTCACAGCAGGAAGAGAGAGTGAAGAAAACTGGAGAAATAAACAGAAGTAGCAACAGAGAGATTTTAACATAAGATTTGAAAAGGAGTTGAGAGCTTCGGTAGCAGGGAGGACGGTTCAGTCGAAACTGTTGTTGCAGCTGTTAGGCTTACTTTTAATGATACTGAATTTAGACAAAAAACAAAGTCCCTCTATTCCACAGCATGTCCTCTGTGGGAATGTTTCTGGGTCTGTGAAGGAGAGATTTCTTGCTTATTAGCAAGGATGAAGTGTGTTGGGGGGGAAGACCGAAACCAGCTGGACTGGTAAGGTACTGTGGTCTGAACTGGAATTTGCTCTTCTGAGTGGTCATGATGACAAGCCATGCCTCAAGGGGCAGGCTGTTTCATTCCTCTGTGCCTCTGTTTATTTGCACTGCCAACCATGAGATCCTGAAATAATAATAAAAGTTGTTTTAAAATCTGACATCTGCTTTTTGAGCTGGAGGGCCCAATCCTGTGGCATTCATAGAAACTGAGGAAAGCATATTGGCTTTCTGTGGGACAGCTCTGTTAATCCTTGCCTCATGCTTGGATCAGGTCTTTACTCTCCTTTGCAACTCCCACCCTCCCTTGTATTTTTCATGCTCCCACCTGCACTCTCAGTAAATCCGTTAACATAATCACTTTGTGTCGTTTTCCCAATACAATACCCTGTTTTCATTCTCCTCATTTCTGCTGTCCCTCTACTTTTGCTCTGCATG
Source organism: Ibycter americanus (assembly GCA_035590275.1). Lineage (NCBI taxonomy): Eukaryota > Metazoa > Chordata > Aves > Falconiformes > Falconidae > Ibycter > Ibycter americanus. The sequence goes on along the minus strand of JAVJGI010000057.1, from coordinate 34,955,324 downwards.
TTCCTCGTATAATTTGTTGAACCTGTCTGAACTTGTGTTACTCTTAATCTTGTTATCCCAAAAGGTTTAAAGTGAGATTTCCTCTCCATACTCTGGCCCTGTTGTTTCCTCCTCTTTTTTCCCATGTGCTCTCTGCATGCACACACCTCCTAATTTTGTCATCTATGCCTGCAGTTTGTGATATGGCAGCCATCTTTCCTGGGGTAAAACTGGCTCCTAACAAAACAAAGTAAAACAGTAGGAGACCATAGCCTTCCTGAGTAGGCATAGGCATCTTTATCTTAGCCCCGTTGGGGCTAAATGGGAGACAAAGACTCATTTCAGTAAGGAAAAACATTATTGTATGTGGGGAGACAAGTCTGGTGTAGCACTAGGAGGAAAATGTGCCCGTTCTAATCAATAAGAGGGACTCAAAGCACAGCAATGGAGAAAGGTTTTGAAATAGCGGTCCTCAAGGTCTGCCTCTGACTGTTCTTTTAAGAAGAAAGAAAAAGCATTCATTTTGTAACTCACCAGCTGAGGGGAAAGTGGAGAGCAAAGATGGTGCCTGGATATCTTGGTTTATCATGTCTGCAAGCATCTGCAGAGAGACTGTGTCATTTCAGGGTGATCCCTTGCAGCCATCTGTGGGAGAAGAAAGAAGGGAGCCATCTCTCAGTCAGGTTGTCAGGCAAGATGAAGCAGATCCTTAAAAGCATGAGGAAATGGACATCAAAGCCAGGGAGTTGCGAAAATGTTGGGGATGAAATTCAGCGAAAGGTGGAAGCAGACTGAAGTGCATGTGCTGAGCTGAGTGCAGGGAAGGAGGCTGGTAAGGAGGCATGTCCATTGTGGAGCTCATGCTCAAGAGAACCATGTCCCTTGGGAAGCTAAGTGATGAGTGTCTTGGGAAATACAGTATGATTTATAGGGTGGAAGGAAATGATGGGGACGGTGGGAGGCAGAGAGACTGAACAGAGCTTAAAATATTTTCCTCAGGGTATAGCTGTAATAGACGTATCTGGCCATTGATATCCAAACAAAAGTGCTTGGTTTCTTCCCCTCTTTACTCCTTGCTAGCACAACCCAAGGCCTGCCCAGGGTCCCTCTGAGACTGCTGAGCCAAGGACCACGCTGACCAGCAGCACAGAGGGCTACTTGAGCTCAGCCACCGCCACCATGTGTGCCTACACCGGGCTGTGCATGTCCTTGTTTCTGGGGAGGCTCACAGTGCGGAGTCTGCAGCATTGGCCCCTTGCAGCACAGCACCGTAGCTGCAGGAGGCATCAGCCCACCCAGGCTGCATCAGTGCCGAGTCTCAGATCCCTGCTGTAAGAGAGCAGCAGGCTGCAAGGGTTTAGGTCTGCCTCTTCTCACATTAAAGCTGCTTGAGGAAACTTAAAAGTCTAAAAAAGGGGAGAGAAAGGAAAAACCCTCTGGGAAAATGGCTTTTGTTTAAAGTGTTGTAGCTTCTTCTTGCCTCTGCTATAGAAAGGATGAATTTTTCTCCATCTGTTACCCCAAAACAGGCAAACAGCTGGTCCGAGTCCAGCTCTGTTGTCTTTGTGTGGTTACACAGGCTGGGCACCTGTGATCCCCAGCAGTACATGTACCCTGTGCTTTTAAGAAGTAGCTGGTTGAAGAGTGCCGCTTCAGAAAAAGGGCTTTTAAATATTCTTGAAGTGGCAACAAGGCACCAAAAACATCTCAGGAAGAAAGGAATTGCTTTCCCCCCCATTTCATTTAAACTATACAACAAAAATTTTTAAAAATGGCAAGATGGGTAAATACTTAAGGAAAGTGCAAAGTCCCACCGAGGGACCTTCCATGGCAGTATATGGTACCAATGAAAAGGAAAAGAAGAAAGACCATGATCTGCTCTGCTGGCCAGGACAATCAGTACCTCACAAGGGGCTGACTCGTCTGAGCCTCCCATCCCCTGTTGCACAGGCATTGGGTTGACTTTTACAGCTAACATCAATAGCCTGGTTCCGCCACCTCCCCTGCCTGTGCCTGTCGGTGGAACAAATGGAAGCAATCTGCACTGCCCTCACAGGTCAGGATCTCCTTTCTTTGCATCCTGCCCTGTCTAAGCCAGCTTGTTTACTCAATGCAAGAAAGTCTGAAAGAAACAGATGGGTGTTCACCCAAGTCCTGTGCAACCTGACAGGCTCCCTGCTGGAGAAAGGAAAAGCTTAGCCTGGGCTCCACAGGGGCTGAAGACAAAAACTGCAAGTAGCAACACAGTGCAGACGTTCTCTACCTCTCTGTGGACATGTGGTTTGCAGTATGTAATGTCACACAGAGTTGTAAAATACTCTAATCCACACTGGAGGCTGTGTGATCTTTCTGGATTTTGGCACACACATGTTTTTTCAGAACAACTAGTCAGGTTAAAAGTACGTTGCGTTTGGCACATGTGGCTCAGCCTCTGTGTGGAAAATGCAAAGTCCACCAAAACCCACTCTGCTTCACGCCTTTCCTGAAGCTGCATATCAAACTGTCATTTGTGATTTTCATCACCTGTAACTCTTTACAGTCTTACTATGACCACCTTTTCTGGCCTACATACTTGGAAATGTTAGAAACAAAACCTGTTAGAGGGGATGCTGTCCTTTTCAGTGGAATTAGGAAGAATAAAATTGTTCACAAATTGATGTTTTGGCACAAAAAAGGAAAGTGTTTGTAAAACTTGTAACACTTCTTCCCTCATTTCACTATCCACTTGGCCTCATGCTTGTGTCTGCTACACTGTTTTATCAGTATAGACCTGCAGAAGAAAACGGACCTTAAAACAGATGCAATACAAAATCAGGCTTTGTCTTTCCTTTTAACTGTCATTTTCTCTAATTGTTTAGACAAATTCTTTAACTTATTCAGCCAGTTGGGTGTCAAATTGTTAAAAAATGTCCAGGATTTGCAATTCCTCCTAGGGATAAATGATCTGTGTGAATTAAAAGAACTGGAGCAAGACCCTACTTTGCTGCCAGAATGGCCACACGAGTTCCCTGTTGACTGGGATCTTTGCATGATACAACAGTTCAGCAAGGTTGGCAAGAATCTCTTCTGATAGTATGTGCAAAATCTCCCTGGCCTCTAGCCCCCACTTTCAGCTAATGCCTTTTCTTGGGATGGCCTGCAGGTAGTGGTTGCTCTGCTGTGGGGGACATTATCTGTGAGTCAACACTGAGTGCTGGTGGAAGGAAATGCAGCAGTTATCATACCAGGATTATTCACTGTTAATTGTAGCAATGTAAAAAACCAAATATTAAGGTCTAATATCAACTGTAATTTTGGAGCAATTAATATGTCATAACCCCAGTGAACTAGATCAAGTAAGAACAGAGTCAAGCCATCAATAGAAATAATGACGGTGGCAAGGAGAGTGCATTTCACATTTCTAGTTTTCTGTCAAGAACACTTGATTGTTGGCTTTTTAAAAGCATTGTTTTGGAGGCACTGGATAGCCTAGTAGGCCAGCTATCCTCTCACCTTCTTCCTGATGTGTGGCATGAGGGGAATGAAATGGAAAAAATGAAAACAGAAGGCAAAACATTAGTTTCTCCTGCAGAGTTATAAAGAAGTGAGAGAGAAAACTCAGCTTGCTAAGGTCACTCTTGCTAAGACTTCTTTTCTCAAAAGCAACCTGCCCTCCTAGGTGGATGGATCAGGTCCCTGCAGTTCTTCTGCACAGCACAGCTGAGATTGAAACTTGGCTGAAGCTGAAGCATTTTGTTGTTTTTCTGTATAGAATAATGAATTTTCCAGGAGCTGCATTCAAGGAATGTGTGTGAAGACTGTGGACAAATTTGAAGTTTGTAGCGGCCATGAGAAGGCACCTCTCACATTGCTGTACAAAGTGCAATGGAGGTTGCATAACGTTTTGTCCTGAAAGTCTCTGAAATCCCAGTGTCATGCAGGGAATTTTACTGCCAGTGAATGCCTATCTATGAGATGAAGGCAAACTGTCAATAATTTCTTGTGGTGTTTAGCTCATTACTTCCACCCATCAGTACATGGCAGCATGGCAGGAACAGCAAATCCTGCATGAAAACAAGGGAAAAAGCAGAAAAGGAGCTTTGTTCTGATTTGCCTGAAATGCAGGAAAGGTTACAATGAGAAGGTACACAGCCCAGTTTGTCTTATTCCATCACTAAGGCATTCCCATGATGACTGTTCTTTTAACTGCACCTTCTCTGCCCCCTCATAGAGTTACACCTTGGCTGGATTCAGCCCATCTTGACTATTTTTGGATTATTTTTCTTGGTTGTTCTGGTGCATCAGTAGAACAGCAGCTGTAGTAGCTCTTTCCCTGGGTAATCTGCGTAGTTCTATGTCTGTCCTCAGGAAGTGAGGCAGAGGATGCTGGAACATACAGTCTCATTTCTACAGTGAAAAGCAGCTTCTGGCAAGAGCCACAGAAGCTTTTTTTGAGGGATCAGAAGCGGTGTACTGATATTTTTAGATACTGTCCATCCAATCCGTAGGTCTTGCCTGCTGATTTTTTCCACCTTGCTGCTTTACAGGTGCAAAGGTTAGTGTTCAGTAAAGTGCAGGGGATCTAGGGATTGGAATTCTAGATATAAAAGAAGCTGGAAGTTAGAAAACAGATGATTGGAGACAGAAGTCTTCCACCTCTCTATACGCACTGTTTGAACTTGGGCAAGTCAGAGCTCACCTTCCTGCTCCTGATTGTCTCTGTATGGGGATAAATGTAATCCATCTGTGGTGTTTCTCATTGAAACTTTACATGAGCTGAAGAGGTATTTTCTTGGGTTAGGTCAACCATACCCACATCTAGAGATCTACTCTCTATAGTCTCATAACTCAAATCAGAGTGAACTACTGCATTATTCAAAGCCACTGATTCGTTTCAAAGAAACTTAACCTGCTCCTTCTTTTCACGGTAAAAATCCTTTTTAAGTTGCCCAATACAGTATGCAGAAAAGCCCTTGTGCTGTGAAGTAATTGTCCTAGGATGGACCAGTTTCCAATTTGCTCTATGGTAATAGAGTAATGAGAATGGTCTCCTTAAGAAGATCCTTCTAGGAACTTGGGCTCCCACCCTTTCACTCATCACATTTTCCCCTGTTATACCTCCAGAATTAATCTTTTTTTCTAACAATTTCTTTTTTGCTTCAATGCACTAGAAGGGGAATCTGTCAAAAATGACCTGGATTGTTTGTGTACTTAGATGCCTCCTCAGGTTCCTGAAATTATTCTTGATTCTGTCGTCTTTCCTCCACATAAATCATCCATCCTTGTGGTGACAATGAGTGGGTGTTCTACCCCTTCTGATCACATCTCTGACTCTCCGCGCCAGTGAGGCAGAAAGCACAAGCTCGCGCTGCTTGGCTGAGAGGTCCCCTCTAAACTGCTGAATTGCTGCGCCCTCATCCCATCCAAGTGCTCCCTTTGACAGCTTATCTTGCAGCCACTCTCTGCTCTGTTTGATCTTCCGGTATTATTTCTCACCCTAAAATTGAACTAGTATGTACTAATCCTAGATCTGTCTTGCTCTCCCTAAGCTGGTAGCCACGTAAAGGAGCCGGTGGCTCGAAGGCAGGAAGAGCAGCTGCCTGTTCTGCCCCTTCCCATGCCATGCTCCTCAGTGTACCTGGGGCTTGCCAGTGAAGTGAGACACGTAAATACGCTGTGGTGTCATGGGCTCTGCTTACTCTGTCAGATCGGTTTTGCTCTCAGAAATGTAACATCTACCATCTTTTGTCTTGCTAGACTAGGGAGGGCTGCTGACTTCACCCTCTTTTGTCCTTTGCATTCCTTTTTGCTCCACAGCATATCAAAGTACTGACTGGACCTCAAACATCATTCATGGCTCCTTCACCACCATCTCGATCACTATAGCTTTGTCTTCGGCCATCTGCTGGCATCTGCAAATGTTGCATTCTTATGTCCTCTCACTCGAACCACATTGCTGTACTTTTTATCTCTCATCTTCACCCGTTTTCCTTTTCGCTGCATTGAATTTAACCACGTCCCTCAATTTTAAGGCTCTCCAGCAGTGCTATTGGCTTTCTTTCAATGCCATCAGCTCATGAGCAGCGCCTACAAGCTTGCCTGAGTGCCTCTTTTGTACGTTTTTTTCATGCAGTTGTGCCTGCATGCTTAATAATGGCAATCTCATGCACAGAACACCTCTCTGCTTTAATTTTTAGTGATCCCTTCATTCTCCAAAAGCTCATTGATGAATACCATCAGATATTGCTGCCTGCCTTAGTTAATGAACAGATTGAAATGTGGTAAAAAAAATTAAGGGAACCCCCATTGTCTTTCTCTGCTTTAACTACTGAATTGCTAAGTGATTTTTCAGCTTTTGTTTGGCCCTCTTCTAATCCTTGCCCCCTGATCATTCTGTATTCAGCTTTTGGGGACTGTAAAATATCTGATAACAGAAGTGATGGGTCTGTTCTGTAAGAGGATCCTAGTCTCAGGAACAGAAAAAAGCTCAAATATCCTCTTTGCAGAGCTCATAAAAAACTGTCTGATGCCTTTTTTGTGGAGCATTTTGTCTGGAATGTCGAAGCAGCACTCCCTGTCTCCAGACATTTGTAAATCTTGTGCTGTATTCTTTGGGTCATCATGTGATTTTAACTTTGTCTAATTCCTTGAGCTGCAGTCCCACAAGGTACTGATTATTCTGACTCCTCTTCAAAATATGGTTTTTTTGCTGCTTGCATATGGCTTTCTCTTTTCACTACTAATGACTTACATCATTGCATTCCTCTTTAAATCATTCTCCTTTGGTATGTGTGTGTAATGAATGGCTTTTTATTTATAAAACCAGATTGTGTTCCTTCATTTTTGTAATGTGTGAATTTATATGCAATAGCTTATTTCCTGACTTTTAATGTGACTTAAATTTTTGATGTTAGTGCAATAGAAAAAAGACCTGCTGTCAATCCTGAGTGATAAAAGCCTGGAAACATTGTCTTTGGTGTCCTGAGGTGAGATAACACAGCTGTTCAAAGCTTGACATGGGAGTCAAACTTTACCTTTTTATTTCCCCAATAAATATTTTAGACTGAAAGGGAAGAGAATAAGGACAGGAATGTGCCATATGAAAGCATATGTGCAATAAGCTACGATCTCAATTTCTAAAAAGTGACCTCCTTAACAGTTACTGCGTCTCACTAACTTGCAGAAACCATTTGCAAGGCACCTGGCCAGTCATTTGTAAGCTGGAAGTGTGCTGAAGAACTGCTTTAGCTTTGTAAGCAAGCGTACTTGCTTATGAAGCAAGAATGAATTGCTGACTCATCTAGTATCTTTTCTCCCATGTCCTCAGTTTCAATAAATGTTTTCCAGTTAGTTTTGAATGAAAATACAAAACTAGTGACAAAGATAACCACTGAGCTTTACCAGAACCTGTGCTGACAGCAAGGTCCTAGTTTTCATGGCTTGCTCTTTCTTCTGTAGATGGTGAAGCACTGCAGTGAACAACATTAGTCTTCCCATTTCATAGGTGGAGAAACTGAGGTACAAGTAGGAATGAGGTGAGCTGGTTAGGACTGACCAGCCAGCTTGACATGATTTCTTTCCAGTCATGCCTACACCACACAGCAGGGTACAGGGCAGTCACAGTGAAAAGAAAGAGGGTTCAGGAGCCCAGACTGAACATAACAGGCTTAGCAAAGCTAGACTGCCTTTGGGTTTTTAGCTTCTTCATCCAATGTAGTATTTACATGCTCTGCAACCTTTCAGATTCATGCCCAAGAAACAACACAGCTTTCCATCTTCAGTCAGAGCTCAACCACTATGTAATCTCTCACAGCTGCAGTGAGGAGAATGGAGTACCTACTGCAGAGAGCCAGTCCATATATTTAGCTAAAATCCCTAACAAAACTTCTCCACTGCCTGCAAGTTGTTTTGTTCCAGCACAATGTAAATGCAAATTTGTTAAAAAATATGAAAAAAATGTGGTCTTTATTACTGTAAATCTTACAGAAAAAGTTGCAAAATCTTATGCTCTGTGTTCCCCTGTATGTTCCCACAGCTTTCTGGACCAAAAAATGCTTTACAAAGGCATGTTGTTTAACAGTTAATTCTGGCCATGTTTTTTTAATCAATCGTCTAGCAGAAGACCACACAGGGAGCTGAGCAATGCAATTTAAAGTGCAAGCTCTTAGTGACTGGAGAACCCTAGAAGCCAGCAAGACCTCAGAAATGAAAGCGGGCTGGAAAGAGGTCTTGATAGCTCCAAATTGGTAGAGACCTCGACTTGGGCTTAATTCCCCTTTGGCTTGCAGATGTAAAATTTAAAACCAGGTGAGCTCATCTTGCTGGTGTGCTGTGATCTTTTTGCACCAACAACCCAAGTGTGGCACCAAGTGTGTTTCAGCATCGAGGACAGGCCTGAGGCAGCAGCAGTATTAGAAACCCACAGTCAGGGTGGAGGGGGTGCACAGCGGTCGGTTGCTCTGATGTCACCCCATCTGTTACCTGAGTGTTGACTGTGATGCAAGTGTTTGTTGTAGTGATATCCCAGGTATTTGAGTCTCCTCTTCTGCAATATGTGTTACTGCCTGAGAGAATTAATTAATACTCTCATGAGCTTTCACCCGTGACAGCCTTTCATCATCTATGCTGTTGGTTTGAATACATATTAAAGTAACATTCTTATTTTAGATGTCTTTCAGAAGCACTGATATGTTTTGTTTGGCTTACTGTGCTTTTTTTTTTTTTTTTTCCAATTTCTTTAGATGGATAATCCTCGCCCTCCAGTTAGCTGTGCAATCGCTGCAAATTTGGAGTAGCAATCAACTGATTGCCAATTTTCCTTGTCAAAATTTAGTATGCCTCCTTTCCTTTGCTGTGGCATTCCTGGGATTTCAATCCTGTTTCCTCTCTCACTTGGATATCTGATCTGGCTATGTAGTTGGAATTTACAGCACAACTGCAGGCAACTTATTGCTAGTCTGGTTATAATTTCTCTTGTGCTTTGTAGTTAGTATTCATGGCTCAGTTGGCTGCTCTTCATCCATTAGTAATGGAGATGCATCTTTCAGGTAATGAAACTATTCACAAGGCACCTGGCCAGCCATTTATAAGCTGGAAGGCTGGCAAACAATGTTTTTAGCTGCCTGAGGGATTTAATTATTGAATTCCCTCTTCCAAAGAACAGAAAAAGCCACTTCGCAGAAAATCTGTAGAGGAATCAGGAATCCTATATAGGTTTAGAAAGAATGTCATTAAATAGGTTTGTATTCCCATGAATGCCAGTAATTTCTCCACCAGAAAGAGGTGTTCGAACAACTGTTTTTAATTTCTCTGGAATGGCTTTGTTCAACACACATTCTATAAAAACCCCTCAGTTTTCCACTGCCGAGTTACATTCTTTGGTGTTCACCTTTGTGGGACTTCTCTCCATCAGTTCTTGTGTCCTTTCTTAGGATTATTTAGACCATTTGCTGATTATCTAAATATTTTATAATTAGTAATTTTTCAAAATACATACAGCTATTCATGGAAACACCTGAGAGTCAATATAACATTTAAAACAAGAGGTATGTTAGGGTTCACTACTTAAAAGGCAGACTTGTACAGATAGTTTTCTGGGAGAAATTGCAAACCTTGTGTTGGTACATTATGGTATTTTTTTGATTGACCTTGTTTCACTTCCAGTTCTGGGAAATTATTGCAAGAAACAACTTCACAATTACAGTTTCACAAATTGACACTTGATATATGAGGTCTTTGTTGCAGTTTTTAAACTGCACACCTTGGTGAGAGGTAAAGTTTTAGTGTTACTCATCTTCCTGACTTTGGCCAGTATATTCTACTCTAAATTTGCCATGGAGAAAACCACATACACCCAGTTGCCACAGTTAAAATGCAGGATAGTGACTTTGTAAGGTTTGACTGCTCATTGTTTTCTGACCTCGTGCCATTGTGTTGCCTTAATGCCTCCTGGGATCTGATACGAAAGACAGAATTTACAGCCTACAAGTCCTGTATTTAGCCAGAGTTTGTCCTGTTTACCTACCATTCTTTGGTTTCTTCTTGTCAGAGTTGCATTTTCTATTAAGCAGTCACAGCCCAGTCATCCAGGAAGACTGGCAACATCATCTTGCAGCTTTCACTCCCTCAGCTCCCACTGTCTGGAGGTCTTCCTGGTTAACCAGTAAGGTACCTTTTGGTCTGCAGAGTGGAGGAGGAGGTCTCATTGGTATTGTTCTTTCATGAGAATGTATAAATGTTATTCTTTCACACATTTCCCCAGTTCCAGTATTAGGTGGGAACTGCTGTGGGAACCTCTCTGTGGGAGTTCTCGCTTTGTTCATTGCATGCCTGTAGCAAGTGCTGCAATTGCGCTGTAACTTTGTTTGGGTTTGTTCCTCAGCTGATGAAGCCCATGCTGTATAGTGCAGCTTAGACTTGTGCAGAGATACTTGTGCAAAAATTGTTATCGGGCCTATCAAAATTCATAGTATCTTTAAGACAAGTAAAACCTATCAGTTTCGAGGTCTGTCACAAATGGGTACCCCTCCTACGGCAGATACTTTCACTGTGCACTAATGACTTAAGAAGACAATGTGACAACGGGAGTTTTCATCCAGAAATTTACAGGAGGACAAGACTTCTAGTGGTAGTTTCTTGATTGTCTCTGAGCAAGCCTAGGATTGGACTTTTGGAGATATTTCACCACTATGTGTTATTCACAGCCTGGCCTGTTATACCCATCTGGAAATGTTCAGAAATATTTAAGACAGTAACATTTCTTCTTATTACAAAATCAGGGTGGTTTGAATCTATTATAGGAAAAATATCACCCTTAACTAGCACTGAGCTCTATTTACGGCCAAGTCTGGACCTGCCCACAAAACACAGAACAAGAGTGGTGTGCAGTTGGCATTCCAGGGATCTTCTCTCACAATTGCTTTCTGTATCCTTCATGTTTCAGAGAAACGTTGGTCCAGTGTCCATAGCTCTGACAGATGTACAGGTCCTCAGAGAGGTCACATGATGGGTATGGTACTCTGGTTGGTATGCAATACTATAAATTTCTGTAGTTATTTTTTACCTGTGATTTTTGTCTACCAATTTGTTTTTGCTTATGATTACCTTTAATAGACCCTCTTTGACACTAAATACGACCTGGAGAATGAAGGCAAGGAGATTAACAGAAATGGAGGAAGAAACTCTTGTTTCTTTTTAAAAGCAACTTGAAAATGGGGATGATCAGATGAACACTGCCAAAAGCAGCTAGATTTCCTGTTTTAAGTAATCCAGCTGCAATTTATTTAAGTTGTTGGGTGTTTTTGTTTGTTTGTTTGTTTGTTTTTGGTGTTGGGGTTTTTTTTTATTCTTTAATTTCAGAGAGTAGAGAAGGTCACTAAGTGCTGTGAGGAAATTTACTGCAACTTGACAATGGTATGGCTATGTGACTTTGCCTTCTTTTTTTTTTTTTTTTTTAAACTATCTCCAGATGTAAAATGTCCACATAAAAATGAAAAGATTTATTCAGAAAATGCACTGGTTAAAGCTGCTTTTTCTACAAAAGAATAAACACTGGTACTAATAAAAAATAGAACTAAACCCCTGTTATTAATGGCTTTATGGGGAGCTACTTTTTCTTCTCATTTTCATCTTAAAATCATATTTTTCAAAGGACTGCAAAACCATAATGAAACTAGATTGGATCTGTCCAGGGTCTCCATCCCAGGTGCTGCTTCCCACAGCACCAACAGTGGATGCTGAAGAAACAGGCTAGAAACAGAGACACAACTACACAACATTTCAGACTTTTTGTTCCCCTTCCTGCCCTCTGTGCTCCAAAAGCCTTTGGTCATTCCCATTCACATCTTGCTGAGCCAGAAGTGGTTTCTGTGTATTTTGTAGCTCAGTGGATTTCTCCCCCATTAACCTGCACGGACTCCTCTTCCATGTATTTAAAAAGTTATGGTCGGTACCGCCGTGTGGCGAGCAGTTTCACAGTGCAACTACCTGGGCTTGCCGCAACCCCCCCACCTGCTAGCTTTGCTTGCTGATGCCTGGTTCTTTCTGAAGGTGACACCCTTTTTCTCAGATGTATGTCTAGAACAAACTGGTTTTATTAGGATCTGTGTTGGTGTGTGAATTGTCATTTCACCGTGTAAAACACTGATCAAACTGAATTTTGCATTTGTGAGAAGAGGTATGTGTATATATGGTAGACATATCTGCTGGCAATATATACTGAAGGGAAAGCCCAAAAGAGGCCCCCGTTACCTTTTGCTGAAAACTTTGACAGATTTTAGCTGCTGAGTTTGAAATTTGCAATAAGTGTTCCCTAAGTTGGAATGAAGTTTTATTAGGCTGGTGAGCTCCATCCACTGTGCCTTAGCCATTTCTGGTGATGAGTTTTGGTCAAGTGCATCGTTTTCGCAATGCTTCTTGCTTTCAGAAGCTCTGGTTTATCTGTTTCTTTGACAAAAACCACTAAACAGGGCAATTGTCAGTATGCTCAAACATGGCTTATGGAGTACTATCGCAGTGGTGTGTTTTCTTAGGGTTGACATTTGCATTTGAACTAGAACTTACTGCTTGTGCTGCTTCTCTAACATTAGATAGGAGGTGGAGACTGGTTCCTGCCAGAGTCTGTTTGCTAGCTGTACACAGGGGCAATTGACAACTGCAAATTCAAGCTTATACCTAGCAGCTCCCAAAGGCAATGTGGCCATGTACTGCTGTTGAACAGACAACCGCTGTATGCCCTGGAGTCCTTTTTTCACAGATTCCACAGGTTAGAGAAGTGTGGAAACCCACCAAAAGGTATCTGGGGTGTGTGTGTGTGTGTGTGTGTTGGTGGGTTGTTTTTTTTTCTTTCTATCAGCAGCAGCTGTAGGACTCTGGAAGAATTTTGCCACAGATGGGAACGTATGGCCCACTACCATAAATTTTTTTCCATTAGCTGCAATTTTCAGTTTCCAGATCCGGTAAGAACTTTTCAGGTTGTTTTAGCTTTTGCCGGGTAAGATGCTGCCTTTGCCTCCTTTTGCCCTTCAACAAAATGAAGCTGCCTGAGGTTTTACGTTCCCTTCTCTGACATGCTTTTTCGGGAACTTTTTTACCTGTAAAATCCATATGTTCCGTGTCACACAGAAGACCATTAGCCAAGCCAAGCTGACTGCCAAGTGCCCTGGAGCCTGTGAGGTGCTGTGTCTCTGTGGATGTTTTCCTTTTTCATTTTTTTCAGTATCTTCCTGTGTTTTGCAGGAATCTGGCTGTAATGTACAGCTAGTTTAATGAAGAGAGTGTAACACAGCTGGAATTTCATCTTCAGCTGCTCTAGGAATAAATCACATCCTAGGCCCCCTTATCAGCACAACACCATGAATACTGTTACTGACACAGAACAAATTGCTTTACCACTGCACCAGGCAAGCCGTGGGCAGTGATGTGAACCTGATATGCCCTTGCACAGCCCATGCTTGAAATCTCTTGAGTGTGTATACGGATTCATCTGAATGGGGAAGAAAAGACAACCCTTGAAGACAATTTACTATTACTAGCTTGAGTTCACTCTGTGGTGTTCTTAATGTTTTGTTTATTCTAAGTTTGGGAAAAAGAGGAATGAGATGCATCAGTTCACAGGATTTATTTAATGACCTTCAGAATCATTAAACATAGAATGTAGTAGGGTGCTTACTCAGGATTTTTTGTTATTAATGAGAAGCCTGTGTCAAATTCTTTTAGTGATGATGGATTTTAGTATTAGAATGGATAGTATTTGTTATTGTCCATTTTAGAAGAAGGTAATTCTGGGTCACAATGAACTGGACTACTAAAACTCTCTGGCAACATCCCAACTATTTTGTTTCAAGAAAAAATGCATTTCTGTGCAAGCAGAAACTTTCTTTAACCATTTGACAAAAACTATATGTAGTACTACGTAAAATCCTTGGACAGGAGACCCACTGAAAGCAATGAGACCCCACATGAGCAAAGCAGCTCAGCAGCTTTTGATAGCAGAACATGGCCTTTGTGCTGGTTCCTGAATGGCAGCCTCCTCAGGGCAGGAACATAACAGCTACTCAAAAATACATCTCTGGTATTGATATTCTCTGATTTTACAAATTTTGAAGTATCTTTAATATATTTCCCAGAGACAAGTGAGAAGCTTCTG
>JAVJGI010000057.1:34922700-34938406 GCA_035590275.1 Ibycter americanus | reverse complement strand
AAAGGAAACGGGGGTGGAAGGATGAGAACGAATTGCAGGGAAAATAAGACTGCAAGCTGGCAAACAGACTTTGGCATTCCTACAAAAAATATTCTGGGCTAGCCCCTGACCCCTGAGCTCTCTCTGCTCATGGCAAAAATTATGGGAATGCTTTCCTCATGGGGAAGGGGTAAATTTCTTCCAAAGTAAGCATATGCTTCAGCAGTGTAACCAGCTAATGGTTATGGAGCAGCATTAGCAAAAGAAGTTTGTTTCTTTGCACTAAGTAGGGTTAAGTTTAATTCCTAAACGATTTCTTTTGCTGTCAATGATGCAACGGGTGCCAAGTCTGTTGACACTTGCGGTTATTAGCAGTTTGTTTTTTTAGAGAACCCTAAATCCTTCCCCCCATCTTTCAGAAATATGCTTTTAAGCATACTCTTATGTTGTTTTACCAAGGCTGAGAATGACATGCTAATTAGTCATACGGATGGTAACCCAGGCCTCCTGATCTTATGAACATATTTGCTACAGGGAGTGAAGAGAGGTTGTTCCCATTACAGAATGAAAATACATTGTGCAAAGCCAGCAAGTATACTTACTCTGGCAATTACTTTGTTTATGGAGGGTATTATACATGCTCCATATCCTGCCATCTCCAGTATTTGGCAGTGCTCTTAGCAAGAACTGATCTGGTTAATCCAGCAGGATGCAAACTTGGGGCCCCTTGAACTATGGATATTCAAGAAGTCATGCTCTCCGTTAGAGAGAGGAGTGCTGAAATAGAGGCGATCCCTTTAAATACATGTAAAGACATTTGGTATAGGCAATTTACTTGTGTTTACATGAGATGTTATCCAGAGGATGCTAAGAATTTAAACATCACTGTTCATTTATGCTTACCGGTAAAAGCTGATTGTAACCATCTGTCGTAAAACAGACTCAGAAAGGGACAACCTCTGGGTTTCTAGTTCTTGCCTGCCTGAGCTCAGCCTATCAAAATGAGAGCGCATTAGAAACACTCTTCTGTTGCTGGGTCCTGTCTGAATGCAAGATAGTGTAGGGGGGATCCCTGAATATGCAGTGCAAAATGAAAGTAGGCATTTCTGTTTGACAGTCTGTGCCGTGGTACCTAATTTTTAAATGCAATTAACAATCCATTTGGAAGGGGTTGTGGCACTGGTAGGGTTTTTGCTTTGCTTGCAAAACAAGGTACTGCTAATATTTCTGTTGAATTATCAATAAATGATGAGGCTTGGATCCCATGATAAACTCTGAACGGGCGGGACTAGATTTATTTCAGTGCAGTTCCATGCAAGTGCAAAGATCCACCCTGGCAATAATAATTTATTGCAGGACTACAGGTTAAATGCTTGGCTCGCAGGATAGGCGGCTGTTTGGCTAGTGTTTAAAATGAAGGTAACTCGAGTTTTCTAAACAGAAATATTTTTGTTTTAATGCACATTGCCAGTAAATGGTTTGAAATGTACAGCCTGTTAAAATACTGACTCTGATCTTGTTGTCAGGTCTCTCTTGGTGTGACACTGTCACCTGAAACCCTTAACACCTGGTGCCAGCAGTCTGGAGGTGCTAGACACTCAGCACCTCTGCAGATCAGAGTATCTCGTGGTGACATCCAAATTCGGGACTGCAAGTTGCCATGTACATGGGAGTTTCAGGGGCTTGTTCGGCATTGGGGAGGCTGAGGGGGGTTCACTGGGTGAGACTCCTGCAAAGAGGAAGGTGCTAAAAATTGTCGGGAGGTGGGTTCAGAATTGACAGAAATGAGACTCCAGAGGATTCCATCTGTGACTTGTGTGAAGATGGGGAATGAGAAAACGTGGGCTGAACATGGTAACACAGAGGAGACAGGACATCAGTTTGTGTTAAGAATTTTTTGTCACAACTTCAGTGAGACCTTCCCCCTCTCTATTTTCCTTGAAACACCATAACTTGCTGTTCTTTGTACAACCTGTTTGGGCTACTCAACATATAAACTCTGGAAACAGAAGTCTGAAATGTGTTTTGGCTGAGGCTGTTGGCTTATATGTAGATTTAAAAAAACCAGGGGTTAAGATAAAGGGTCTTTCATCTATTTGATGTGATCATTTCCTCTGTATTCAGTCGAAATCTGTGAATCCTTAAGAGGTAAAGCCTGGTCCTAAAGGGTAAAATCACTAATATTGTTGTCACAGCTCTCGGTGGCTTTAACGGAGATGGTCTTCCACCAGAATTCTGTAGTTTTGTGACTTGCCTGCATTCCTGTTAATAACATTCCCGTTAATTGTCTCAGCTGTCCTGCACACAATCCAGGCCAGCTTTGGCAACAAAGGCACAGTATTAGAGACAAAGAAATCAGTGTTTTCACTCAGACAGACAATTTCTTTTGTCTGGTATCTTGTTGGTCAGTATCCCACATAGTGCTGGAGAAAAAAGGGAAAAGCACGTGGGGGAAGTGAGGACAATTTTATGGCCAACTCTAGCTTATAATGAATACTGAAGTTGAAATTTACTTTCCACTGAACACGAAGGTCTGGTTAAGAACTTGCCCTTAAACTTTAGATGAGGCTTATAAATGTCATTGGCTGTACTTCCATGAAGGCTAGAAAAGTTTGACTAAGCAGGTCTCTGCTTCGGGAAACTTCCTTTTGGGGAGGAACTCAGCTGTGTTGGGGAGATACAACAGAGAGACATCAAAGGTGTAAAGGCTATATTTTTATTAAAAATACTGAAACCCTCCAAAATCTGCTAATGTACGGTAAGTGCAAGGTTATTATTGCTTCCCTCATGTATACCAATGACCCTCATCTCCCTCCAATAGTTTTGGGTGTTTTTTTGTTCTAAATGCCACACTCTTTTACATTATTTTTTTCAGACCAGATGCACAAGCAAGCTAACAGCATAGGTAAGTAATTGCCGCCTTCAGCCATCAGCAAAACGTCATATGCTTACTTGTACATCTGAGCTAAGTGTTTGAAGGATGAGGTTTAGCTGACACCTTAATTCACTGTGAAAGGGCTGTGGCAGGGTTGTGAATGACGGGAGCAGGCTTGGTAAAAGGCAAGAAATATGCAGTCAGCTGTTTCCTCATTCTCCATCCTCGACCTAGTCAGACCTGTCAGTTCACAGGAGACGGGTTTCCTCACTTACTGGGAAGCTTCCTCGGGTTGTGCCTGAGGAAGGTGTGCTGCTTGCCGACATTCACAGGGGCCACTCTGCTAAGGCTGGGATTCCTGCTGGCAGCCTGCTCCTCAGCCTCGAGCCCCCCAGAGTCCCACTCAGCTCCCACCACGTTCGTATTTACCACTGGCCTTCAGCTCCTTACGCACCCAAGCTGCTGCACCCAAGTCAAGGTCCAGGACCTCCCACTGTGGTGTTATATAGCCACATGGTCTGGGGCCAACACAGTACATGTAGGGAGAGTAGGTGTCTCCAAAGCTGGTTTGCATGAGCAGAGTGCTGCCCTAGCAGCAATAATCCAGCCTTTCCCAGGATATACGCAATGCACAAAGTGTCTTCCAACAGTGCTACTTCATTCTGAAGTTGATGTTAGGGGTACGTACACTACGGATGCATGCATGTGGTCTAAACAGTCAGTAAAAGAAGGATGCTTGAGCAATGTTTGGATGGCCTTTCCTGTAAACATGGCTCCCATTTAAATGGCTCCAGTGGGGGAGTCTCTTCACTTGCAAACGTATCTCCCCGCCTCTGCAACACAGTAGCCAGGTTCAAATCTCTTGTACTGCACGTGTGGAAATACAGAACAGAGTTTTTTAAGAAAAAAAAAAAAAGAAAAAAGAAAAAAAGGGCAGGCTTCTCTGGGTTATACTTTCAATCTCATTTACTTCAATTACTGTTTTAGAAACCATTCTTTCTACCTTTTCTTAGGATGAAAGAGCAATTAGCAGAATAAAAAAGCCTCGAAGTAGTGAAATTCAGTATGTTACAAAGACCATGAGCCAAGATCATATCCGTCACCACAGGTAAGAGGCCTTTGATACTGCCTGTGTAATTCCCTTCCGTGTAATTACATACGTGACCTGAGCCTGTGATTTAAAAGGATCAAACTACAGTTTTTGGCTAGGCTCTTAATAGGGTTTTTGTTGTTGTCTGCATTGGTTGGTTTTAATAAAGCTACTGGCTACAAGACTGAATAGTTCAATAAATTCCACTGGTGAGGCTTTTGGCTTGTCTTGGTTCAGACTTTGAACATTGGTGAGGAGGAGTTTGGTATACTTGATAATGGTGATTCTATGATGCACATTTAAATTTCTGCTCTTCCCAAACAATTTCAAGTGCAGCCTACACCTTTGTGATATTAAAACTAGTTTATCTATTCATTTATTTATTTTTAAATTAAAAGGGTATTTAACAAAATGTCTTTTCAAGTTTTTGCAATCTCCTTAAATATCCAGTGATGCCGCTACGGGTGATGACAGGCTAAACTGTTAGGAAGTAAGAGTTGTCAATTCTGACATCCACAGAGGAAAGGATTCTCTCTCCTCAAAACCTATGAAGAGTTCAGTTTTGCAGAGCTTCTGTCTCACTGGGCACTGTCTGTGGTCTGGATGGCTAAAGAACAAACCTTTCTGGAAATGAGCCAACAACCAGCCACTGGAAAACTCTGTATATGCTCCCAATGCAAGTTTTTTTTGGAGAGGACAGGGAGAAGTTTTTAATCATGTCAGATCAAAGTCTGTTTTTGTGGATTAAAGTAGAGCTGCCTGCTTTGAATAAAAGCTCACTTCTTGCTGGTTTTCAGTTCTAAACCTCCAGCTGTTTTGACTGCATCTTGAAAATAGGCTGGTGGCTCTCTTGGTTCTTGTGCTGAAGTTGCTGAGGAGTGCTGGGGCCATCTCCTGTGCTGATCCTGCTTCAGAGCCAGAGACCTCTGGACAAGAGTGGTCACAAGCCACTGGGTGGTGGGAACAAACGGATGCCACTGCAGCTCTCAGTGAGTGTTAGCATAATGCCTCAGCTTGTCATTTTTGCCTAAAGCAGGGTATATCCTTCAGGGCAAAAAGACCGCTGCACATCAGCAGGTGCTAAGTGAACTCTGCACCAGCCAGGGAGTATTTGCTCAGCATGGTGGTGCCCTGCAGGTGAAGATTTCTTTGGGCTTGTGGACACAGATGATTCCAAATAACTGAGCAGGCTTGGCTTTTAGGTAGGTTATTTTCTTGAGATCATTCAGTTTGAATCTATAATCAGTCTGAAAAGCAACATTTGCAAAAGCTGCGAGTGACTGAGACAGGCAATTAAAATTTAGGTGCCTGCATCCTTTATGTTCATAACTGTGTTCCTGCACACTGTGCTTTTGTTAAGGCTGAATAGGTCTCTAATCACTCTGCCCAGACTCTGGGGGAGATGCTGCTTCTTCTTTCTGGATGGATGGATGGGTGAATAGAGTAATAGGATATTTCAGTCTAAGACTGACCCTTGAGATGTGCCCCAACCTATCCTATGAAATCCATACCAAGATGAGGTTGGATGAGAGCCTGAGCAACCTGATCTAGTAAAACATGTCCCTGCCCATGGTGGGAGGGTTGGGCTAGGTGATCTTTAAAGGTCGCTTCCAACCCAAACCATTCTGTGGTTCTATGATTCCATGACGTTTGGTGGTGGCCTCGAAATGTCACAGCTGGCTCAGTTTCTATGCTCTCGTGTTCTCGGTGTTTGAATCTAACCTTGGCTTGTGGAAGGTCAGAAAATGGGAGAATTTTCTTTGTCATTCATTCATGTTTCTGTTCTTCCACAACACTCACCTCTGTCTGGAAACACCAATGTTTCTGGCCAACACACTGCAGTCCTCAAGAGACTTCCTCTGTGCTTTTTTACTCAGAGGTAGTCTGGCTACTTAGAAATTCTGTTTGGACAAACTTCCAAGTGAAAAGACACCTCACACTATCATTTTCCAGTGCTCTGTAAAGAACCTTAGCTGGAAAAAGATTTATTTCCTTTCATTTTTTATTACTGGGTTCAACCTCTGACCAATGCAAGGAGGAAGCTGAATGACTTTTGACTCATTGTCTAGTTGAAATTTTGAAAAAGGAACTAAATCAGGAATCAAAACTAGCAGTAGATGTTGATCCAATTCAAGGAGAAAACATCTGAGGATCCATATTTTAGCACAGAGGTTTAGGAAACCAAGATATTAGCTAACCAGTTTACAAAGTAAAAATCCAGGAATGGCTCAAGTAAGAAACAGACACTGAGAATAAAAAACTAGGCACTACCAGAAGAAATGGAAATGGAGCTACATCTGGTCGTTTAAGGACTTGAAAAAAGCAATGAAAGAGGAAGAGAAGGAAGAATCTGCTTTATTAAAAAAAAAAAAGCTACCAGCTACGGATGTGACTACACGCTGAATTTTTAGAAAAGTCTCTGCTCTTGGTAACTTGTTCAGGTGTTTTGTGATGTCTGATTTACAATTTCCCTTTCTAGACGTGGAAGATCATGAAGTTAAGACAACTCAAAATGCTATTCCAGACCCTTTCTCGGTCATACAGAAGTTCTTATTTGAGAACTTTTTCCTTCTCCTTGTATTATCTACTGTCATGCTAAGAACTACCCTAAAAATAAAGAAAGGGAGAAAAAATTGTTCCTTGCTTCCACTGACCTGACTCAGCTGCATTACTTGCATGATTTCTTACTAAATTCTTGCAGGGTTTTATCTGCCTATACATCTGTGTCGGGCTGAGGAATTGTTTCTTTGGCCTCAACAGACCATAGGCTGACGTTAGCAAGTTATTCTGTAAGAACAGCAAAACAAAGGTATGCCTTTGGCTGCATGAGATGGAGCTGTAGGCCATACCTACTGCCTGGTTTTCAGGCTCTCCTTTTCTAATGAAGTCTTTGTTCTGCGCTTCTTTTCTTTTTGGCTTTATCTCTCAAACCTTCCAGGTTGCCCATTCTTTCCTACTTTCCTGTGTACTTCCCACCCATAGGTCTTTATCTGCCCAGACAACAGTGGATACTGCTTGGGCCACAGCTGGGCTTCGGTGTTAAGTCAGAAAGATCGCAGGAATACTGACATGTACAGTGAGGATTTCCCGGAGAAGTCTGAACTTCATTTTTCCAGCTGATAATTTCATTCATAGCCAGCAAGGATCAGATCTGGTACTGTTAAAATTAAAATAACACACCTTCCTAGATTTTCCCAAGGCCTCTCCAGGTGCATCCAAGTGGGATTTCTTTTCTTTCTGTATCTCAGAAAGCTCCTTCAATTTTGTCTAATTAAACTCTCACCTCAATAATATCTTGGCTGAGTGCCAAGATACGAAAATTCTTGAAAAAATAATCTTTTTAGAGGATTATAGCAGATTAAAGCACCATTCTGTTCTTAAAGACTTCAGCATACCTTCTGAATGGTTAGGGATTGCAATGGTTTCAGAATATGCTGTCACATTTATTAAAGCATTGCTGTAAGTAAAAACGTAGACTTCAGAGGGAAGTGAAATTCTTTATGAAGATCAAAGAAGGTTTTCAGTCTGGATGCTGTGTGTAGCACGTGCAAGGATAACCACAGGATGATTTCAATATTTTAAAATATGTGGGTTTACCAGAGCTACTTGGTCAGGAGTGGTATCAGTTATGTGTTAGTACTACCTGATTATGCTTCCGAGAAGCATTCTGCCTTTGCAGAACTTGCAACTTTCTGAAGAAAATGAAATAAAATGGGTGATAGTGTTTGGAAAACTTTTTTCACAGATCTTTCATAGCCAGTATCAGTGAGAGCTAAACAAGGAGAGTCAGTGAAACTTTAGAAGCATTAACTGAGATGAAAATCCAGTTGTGCCAGCTATGGTCTAAATCCATGTAAGCTCCCCTGCCAAAACGGCCCTGCCCCCCAAAAGGCCCAGTTTTCAAAGACTCTGGGTAGAAATCTTCAGAGCTTCGTTAAGTTCACTTTGATTGATATCAAGTAAAACAACTAAGGAACCTGAGTGCACTGATACTGTTTTAATGGAAGTAAAGTAATATTCTTAAAAGCCTTTGGTTTATGTAAAATTGGGCAGTAGCTTCACTGTGAGAACAATTCCCCATCTGCCAGACAGGGCCACGTGGTCTAGGGGTTTTAGTGGACTGATTGGAGCAGGAACAACAGACTTTAAAGAAAGGGAAGGAAAACATGGGCATCTTGAACATGCCTTTTAAAGCCTAGTTGTGAGCATTGTGACAAGGAGCGGGTAGACTGCCAGCATGCAACCGTCCCTCATGTAGTTTGTTCTTTTTTTAGCCTGTGGCGTCTGATGTAGTCTTTGCCCTTCCTCTCCTGTGCTTCTTGACATGAAAAATGCTTTTTCTATCCCTTGTTAGGTGTATTAAAGATTAGGCCAGCTCTTCACAAGCTGGAATCTAATTATTTCCTCCATTATGGGAACATTGATGCTCTTCCAGTGCCTTCATTGAGTTCCTGTCTCCAACTGTGCCAAATTCATTACTTTTGTGGTGCTCAAGACCTGTCTCTGCCTCTGTGAACATGCTGGCTGCCTCAGGAAGGGATGGAAAACGATTCATCCTGCGCTTCATGTGTGACACCTGTGTGACAGACCAGACTGTCCCCACTCTCAAAACCAGAAATGCTGATGGCCATCTTAGCTGCTGCCAACCATTTCATACTATGCTACCTGAAGATTCGAAACACCCAACCCCTATCTTTTTACCCTATTTACCCTATTACACTTAAATAAGCAGTGTATGGCAGCAGCCTGGAAGGCAAATGCAAAGAGTTGATACCTTTATAGACGCTGGAAGCACAAGTATAAATGTTCATAACTACAATTTCTAGAACTGAAATTCTGTGATGAATCTTAAACACATGAGCATGCCTTCTAACATTGCAGAAAGTGTTCTGCAAGAATAGTGCTAGCCTTAATTTCTCTTCCTGCTGCATTGTTATATATCTCTACCACCCTGATCCCATTAGGGACAGGCCAACTCTGATGGTCACATGGTCCCACAACCCTGGTGGCCAGGCACCCTGCAGTGAGGCTGCCCTGGAGGGCACAGAGAGAGGGCTCTGCTGCTGTGGGACCAGTTGTGCCTGTTCCCTCTCACATCTCTGAAAAGAAAGCCATGGCTATGAAGAGGTACTTTTATGGTTTGCAGCATGTATACTGATCGTATGGCTGTAGACTTTGAAGGAAACCCTAGAAGGGGTGATATGCTCTAGATGTATTCAGGCCAAGGAGTGCAGGGGCTGCCAACATGCTGAAATCCTTAAAGATGTCCATTCACTGTTCCTTTGCAACAACTGAGGGTCTAGCCCAAGATGCAAAGAATTCTGAGAAAAATCAAGCTGTTTAAAGATAGAATAGCATAAAACATAAATTTTTCCATTAAGCTACTAATTTTAATAAAAATGCTACTCACCTTTGTCTCAAACTTCCATTTCAGACAATGTTCTTATTTTTGGATTGGCTTGACACAAAGCAAATTCTTCTGCGCTGTAGTTGTGGGGCTTTTTATTTGTTTGATTTTCCAGAATGTCATTCTTAACTTTGTTTAGTGCCTCTTCTTCTGTC
Source organism: Ibycter americanus (assembly GCA_035590275.1). Lineage (NCBI taxonomy): Eukaryota > Metazoa > Chordata > Aves > Falconiformes > Falconidae > Ibycter > Ibycter americanus. Next base: position 34,928,900 of record JAVJGI010000057.1, on the reverse strand, counting down.
AAAAACTTCAATATTTTGTCTTTGTGATCAAGGGCATTGTTATCATGCATACTCTGCATGTATTTTCCAATGAAGCAGCTGGCAGTGACACAGTGCATTTGATCTCAGGACAGCTGTGCTCCATGTAAGACAGTAGTACATTACAGTAATTTCTTTAAAAGGTTTGTGTAAGATTAAAGACTATAATGCTAACACTTGTTGCATTGCAATATATGGCTTTACTCCCTGAAGCTGTATCCAAACCTGAAATGGATTATTTTCACATGAGGCTCAGTTAATAGTTATTTCCTTTATTTATTATCTGTGACACAATGCTTTATTTGCTTTTAATTGAAATATCAGACAACTCTCTTTCACAAACACATAGTGCATATATTGAGTTGCAATTACTGAAAATAGAGAATATTTCAAAAAATTATGTCAGTTACTGACTACGGATTCAGCATGCACTTGGTTTTTATTCCTCATGACCTTTCCTATTGTATCTGAATACCTAATGAGTGATCACAATTCCCAGCCCTCTTGACTGCAGGACCCTATTATAGAGCTGTGCTCCATTTTTGTTATGGAGAAGGAAAGGGAACCACACAGCAATGTTTTCAGATTTGCATTGTTGAGAATTTGAAAACAGAGACATGGCCTGTAGGGGACTCTGTTACAGTGACTGTCCGTGAGGCTTAGCACTCCTGATGAGCATTTACATCATTGCAGTGAATATTGGGTTGGACTAGATGATCTTTGAAGGTCCCTTCCAATGACAATCATTGTGTGATTCTGTGATTTTAAACAAACACAGAAAGAGCTCCTAATGAGCCTCTCTGCACCAAATGAGGAGAAATGTTAGTTGTGCCAGGATATATGGAATGTAATTTTGGAAGAAACTCCACAAAAGCAACTGATGTGTCCCCATTTGATCATGCAGGGCTTACTGTAAAGATGAATTACATGCTGTACCAGGCTTCCTGTAATAATCTCAGATGTTAAGGACACAGCTATAGACTGTGTGGGAGGAGAAGGCTTTGCAGGTAGGTCAGATTTTGTATAAATGCTGACTTTACCCAAAGAATGATTCATCTAGATTTCCAGCTTTATAAAAACCCCTACTTTTATTTGCCGCGGCATAGACAAAAATAGCACCTTGGCTCTTTTTCTCTCCTCTGTTCTTTGCCAAAAGGTTATACTGTTTTAATCAAAAGGCTATACTATTTTAGAGTGTACTCTTAGTAAAAGTAAATAAACCATTTTCCATGGTATGTGAAATAAACAACATTGTTACTCTCTGAAATATGTCCCAGTTGAGAATCTATGTGTTTTATAAGCATACACCTTGACTCCTTAAGAGCAACCATGCCTTGAAATAGCTTTGATACAACTTGGTCATCAATGGATCAGGTCATTTAACATGACTGAGGTGAGTGGAGTTTTCACTTGATAGGAAAAATGAGACACAAATTGCTTTCCAGGAAGCTCGACTAAAGCTTTTGAGCTGAAACCAGTATTCAGAATTTCTAACTTCAGTTGTTGTGCTCAATCTGCCAGCATTTTGACACACTGGTACGTCTCTGCCATGCTCATTACCTGTTAGAAATAATTTTAAGGGCAGCTGTGCTTGTGGAGAGGTTCTCCTTGCTACTTAACCTCTAAATGCAATCTGGAGTAAATAACAGTGATTTTTCTGCTAGTTTAAGGCTTTGTAGTAAGGTAAATACAGGCTTCCTTGTATTCAGTAACTGACTGTTGTCAGCGGGCTGTATCTGGGTAATGTCCCTCATTCCCTGAAGATTAACAGCTTGCCTTTCTAACACTTTAGTGGAAATGTATGCAGGTTAAAACTCCCTCTAGGTCACAGCTTCTTTTTTCAGACAACACAGCAATGTCATGGTTCATAAATTAAGAGGTCAATTGTTTGTCACTGGAGCTGAAAATATCTCCCTAAAGGTTAGGCCTCTGAGAGATTCTTTAAAATGCTGACAAGTTTCTGACACTGGTCTTTGAAAAGAATGTTTTCTGATACTTATCAGGAAAGAAATGTCAACAGTGTGATGCTTTATCATTTTGGACTCATTAGTGTAGAAACCTTTGCTGTTTGTAGTGTCACTTGAGATTCCTATTGTTGATTACAGGGAGACTTAAACCTATGTCACATAAAACTCAAAAGCACTGATAAAATGTAATTTCCAGTCTTTTTCTTTCCCAAGGACAAGAACGGTTTTGTGGAATACAGCCAAAACCAACACTCTTCACTCATGCAGCCGTGCTACCATATCTCAAGGGCTGCTTCAGCACATGTCCATGCTTGTAAGGAGGTAGGTGTCATCTGAACCCAGATCTCCTGACTGCCAAGACACAAACCACTGAGTTCTTTATGAAAGTCAACAAAACTGCCCAGGACTGTGTTCCAAACTATAAGGATATGTAGGACATGTGTTACAAGGAATCTGCAGGCTGTAATGTCTCTGCATAGGCATCTTCCTCTATTCAGTTTGCTGCTGCAGCGACCTCTCCAGAGCAACACTGCTGCTTAGTGACTGTCACTGAGTGAGGGTTTAACCAAGCGGAGGAGCTTTCTCTGGTGTCTTTGTCTCGGATGAGGCTCTTAAGTTCCTCAGAAGTGGAGGGGGAAATGGATGTACTTGCTGCAGCAAGGACCATCTCTGCTGTGTTACATACACTAATGGCTTTGCACTGTGAAAACTGAGCACGTTTCTTGACCGTATCTGATAACCAACAGATCCCGAGCCTCCTATAACAGAACTCAAAGGAATATCTTGTATAGTATTTGCTTGATAGTGCTCCAGAAAATACTTCTGGATAAAGAGAGGAAATAACCAGCAGACCGTTTCATTATGAAATTAATCTGTAACTTCTTGCTTGTAAACTCTGGGTTATTGCACATGAAGACAACAGGCTGGAGCAGCAGCATTACCCTCCTAGTTGTGGCAGCAGTGCACAGTGCTGCAAAGAAGCCCCAGCCAGTGAGTCCAGCCACAAGCGTGCAGTAGTCCCAGATTATCTGTGTTTCTTCTTCGGCAAGTGTGCTGGTTTTCTGATGACTTGAACGTGATTATCGTGTTCTTATGAACTTGTTTGTGGAAACCACTAGGCAAGTCTCTGTGCAAGCCTAGAGGATTAACAGCCCATGCAGGATCAGCTCTCTGTCAATGTATCTGCCCATATTTTCCTGTTCACTGTCTGACCTCGTGTTGACCTTGCATGCTTATGTTTAGGAAGAACATAACTTAGTGTACTCAGGGGCCTTCCCACATTTCTGTTAGCCAGGAGGACAATGAATCTTTATGGACAGAGTGTATATAGGCTGGGGAAGGAAAAGACGGTAAATGTGATACTTCCCCTTTTAAGCATGCCCTTTCACCCTGTTCTCCTTAACCTGCATTAGAGACTGAAGAGTGGACTGCTGAAGCCAGGTACAGTTGCTCACAGAGTAAGATTCCCGCCATGTAGTAAATACCTGGGAAATAATTATAACTTTCCCTCCTCCTCCCCAGTTCAACAGATCCTTCTAGTGTATAGCCTTCAGATTTGGGATGAACACGAGTCTTTTGTTACTTTGAGAACATCATCCTCCTTACAGGAGTCTTGACTGAATCTGCAAATCACATGTGCTTTAAGTCATTGCTTATGAATGCAAGTTGAAATTAAATAGAAGAGATGGGGTGCGTGTGTGTGTGTTCTTGCCTGTTTTGTGCCTCAGGTACACTTTTTTTCTTTTCCAAATAAAATCCTGGAAAGAAAGTGGCTGATTATGACTACACCTTGTTAAAGAAAACTTACAGAAAACAGTTGCCTGATTACCTTCATATCAACAGTCTGGGCTGCACGATTTTAGCTAGTAATTTAGAAGGAATATATACCGTGTTTGTTTCATTCACGGGAAACTGAACTATTCTCTTCCCTTTGTGGACGAATGTTGAAATAAAGAGTATGTGTACAAAAGACATGTCTACTCAGTTCTCTGGCATTTCTCAAGAAAATCTTTGGTAATTTTAGTCTATCCTTTAGATCATGTGACCTTGATAGACCAAAAAAATTAATTTTAGTTAAGAACTACAGTAAGAAATGAGATGCTAAGTTCATTGCTGGGGCAATCAAACTGAATTGAAAAGAGCTTCTGCAATTATGTTATGGATCAATGGGTCAGAGACATTATACTTTAAAATAAGCCACCACTTTTTTAATCAGCCTGTAAATACAGTTGTGTTGTTGATCCTAACCAGACCACTGTACAATACAAACAGGCCATTAATCGTGGTGAATTAGAAGCTACATTCCAGCAAGCACAAACACAAGGACACAAGCTAGCCCACAGCCGTCTACATGACTCAGAGGAGATAAACTCTCACTCCATATTTTTCTGAAACTTGACAAAAACTGATTATTAGTACAGATCTGAAACTCAAAACAACATACGACTCTGATACTAGTGTTGTACCTTGAGGATTTTTTTTTTTTTTTTGCCGTGTGTTTTTTCATAAGGAAATATAGCCCAGATTGTATCACATTACACATGGTGTAGCTTTGAGTTAATTTTAATTTTTAACAGTCATCTGTTTTCTTCATCTGCCTTTTAGTCATGCCACAGGAACATCTGCTGGTTCTTTTCTTTCATACTATTGACTTCAGTTTTGCATTTTCGTAGTGCAGTTTTGTTCCCATATGAGGGTCAAAGTCAGCTTACTTCTTCAAAAAGGGGCAAGGGGAAGCAACATGCTACAGAGTTACAGTCATGCTGGATTTGGCCCCTGCTTACACAGGGAACTCAGGATCAGTAGCTCTTCCCCATGCTGTCCATATTCCACTTGTAACAATGCCCTGTGGCTGGGCTGAAAATCTGTTCTTTCTCTATGCTTGAAAGTGCTTTTCGTCACCGTACCAAGACAGGCATGGGGTGGTCTGTCCCAGGTAATTCTGTTCCTGCGTTGTGACTTTGCAGTACAGCCTCTGTGCTCTGAAAATGTGGGCTGTCAAGTTTACTCCTCTGGATGCACCAATGAGACACTGTGCGGTAGCAAATTTTCCTTAGACTCCCATCAGTTAGGCAAACCTGCAAATCTATGTGAATCTTGTGACAGAAGACTGGAGACATATCTTGAATTCTATGAGGTATTAAATAATTGGTGAGATTTGGCCTGTATGCTTCCTCTTTCCTGCTCTTCTGAATGGAAAAAAAAATAATTAATATGTTTGAATACTGGATTTTCCTTGGTTGCAACTGCAATTAGTCAGTAAAATGAATATATGCTAATTTGGATACTTTAACATGCAACAGGATTTTGAACAGCAGTTAACTGAACATTTCAGCTTTTAAAAAGTATCACATTTATAAGTAGGCAATATGTATTACTATTCAATTGATAATACACTTAGTTTTAATTTCATCAGCCACCCTGAAATAAGATCAAACCTGTTTTGCCATTACTTATGAGGCAAGTTAGTCATGTCTGTATTTCAGTAAAGACTCTCCCGTCTTGTGGGGGTAAAACTGATCTGAAAAGATTAGGTCACTGCTTTGTCTATGAAACTTTAATACATAAATGAGTGTGTATGTGTGTGTGATATTAAATAAACTAGCAGAAGTGGGGAAGAAAAATGAGCAAACCTTATTAACAGGAGCTGAGTTTTTAGTCTCAACAGACTTAACTAGCAGAAGGGGAAAGGAAGATTTGGGGCTGGCTGCCAGAGAAACATTTCTGAGCGTAAACACTCCAAGGCATCTCGGAATGCCCTTATCATAGGGAGCCCGAAAGTGTTTGCACTCTGGGACTCTGCAGGCAGGAGCAGTCCTGCAAGCAAAGAGTGTATATTGTGGATTTTCAGTAGGGAGAGAACCACAGCCAAGCTGACCAGAAAGACTGGAATTTCATCTATCTCTTTATCCCCTCCCCCTCTCTGTCTTTCTTTCTGTCGCCCACTCATTGGATTTCTCTCTCTGCCAGCCTTTTAAACCAGAGATTACTGGGTCAGTGACATTCATTATTTCTTTTATTCTAGTATGATCTCGTGTTCAGCTTCCTGGAGAAACACTGCTACCTGTAAGTATCTGCTTCAAGTTTGTTGTATACACTGAATGCTGTTGTGTTTGTGGTTGTAATAGTGTTTAACAGCTTCAAACGTTCAGTTTGCTGCTGAGTGTTGCAGCAAAGCAGTCAGACAGTAATTTTTGTACTCAGGATGAATGAAAG